>OU383801.1:1133039-1673576 GCA_910950805.1 Acrocephalus scirpaceus scirpaceus
CTCCATGTCCCCTTCTCCCTTGGTGCCACCATCTCCATGGCCAGGGTGTCCCCAGCCCCTTCACACCCCTCTCTATCCCTGTGGTGCCATCCACCCCTTGATGATCCTGTTCCCAGGCACGTGACACCCCTATCTCCATCTCCATAGTGCACTCAAACCTGTCCCTGTCCCGACAGCCCCTCAACACCCCCATTTCTATTTCTGTCGTGTCCCCAGCCCTGGGAAGGAAGTGCCAGGTAGGGCAGAGGCAGCTCCATGTGTGCTGGGAGCAGTGGGTGTGACAGAGACTTTAGTGGTGCTGCTGAGGGCAGGACCCCCATCCTCCCCATCTCAATCCCTCCACCTCCACCCTCCAGCACAGCAGAGACCCCCACCCTTAGCATCCCCCTGGCAGACACACCCCCAGGCCCCACTTCACACCATGCATGGGGGGGGGGGGGGGTTTGAAACATTTATTATCAAGTACTTTCAGCCCGCGTATCCCTGCTCCTCCTCTTCCTCGCTGCTGTCCTGGACGACGAGGTCGGGGTCCGCAGGGCTGCAGGCGAGGCAGGTGGCCCCCTCTTCCCTCCAGCACGACTCGCAGTACAAGGCATTGCAGTCGGGATTGGGGCAGGGCTGGTGCCGGGGAGTTTCAGGCTTCCCGCACAAGGTGCAGCTCCGGCGCAAGCAGCGGCGCAGCCAGGGCCAACGCCGGCGACACCACTGCAGCAGCAACGTCCACTGGGACAAGGATGGGCCCGTGTGAGGCTCGGCCAAAACTGCTGCAGGGTGAAGGGACAGTGGCAACCCCACCCAGCATCCGGTGTCCCTGTCCCCACTCACCAGCCTGGGAGGCTGCCGTGTTTGCCGGGCTATGCACCCACGCTGCAGGTGCAAGAAATGCTTTCGCTGCTGCAGCAATTTGTTGTACAGGAACAGCACTCGAGTCTTCTCCCTCTGTGCCAGCAAAGACCATGAGGGGTGGGTGGCTGGGGACACAGCCCACTCAAAATCGACCCCAGAACCCATCCCCAGCCTGTGCCCAGCCCTCGCACTGTCCACCTTGGGGAAGTAGAAGGCGGCGATGGCGCGGCGCAGGCGGAATGGGTAGACCTGGGCAAGGCAGAGAAAGGCCAGCGCGCCCAGGGGCAGGCAGGTGTTCAGGTACTGCTGCCTCGTCATCCCAGTGGGCTGTGGCAGGCAGACTGAGGACACAGCACCGGTGTGAATCCCCTGCAGCAGCCCCTGACCAGGCATGGGGCTGGGGGGGTCCCATCCCTGGCAGGGGCTTACCCAAGTTTGAGGTCTCAACTTCAGTGTCGAAGGAGGAGTTGAGGGCCCCGATGGTGGTCCGCAGCAGCTCTGCCATCAGGGATGTGCCCATCACATTCACGGACAAGTGGTGGCTGGCTGTGGGATGGGAAGATAGGGAGGCTGAGGAGGGGGTGGGACGGCTGAGGGGGTCCCTGCACTGCTGAGGGGCATAGTGGGACCATGGGCCAGCCCTTCAGAGCCGTTAAGCTCACTTTGGTAGGAATACTCAATAAAGGAATGATGCTGGATGATGCTGAGAACGCTGAAGATGAAGTGGTCCAGGCCACAGACAAAGAGGAGGAAGAGCAGGAGTGGGATGCACCTGAGCAGCTCCATTACCTGCAGGGAGCAGAGGAGCTGTCACAGCCTGCTGGCCCCAGCTCTGACCACCCTGATTGCCCCCAGCCCCTCACCATGTGCTGCAGCTCAGGCCGCTGCAGGGCCGGGTTGCACGGGAAAATGAAAGATGAGGTCTCCTCCCGGAGCAGGGGCAGCAGCGTTGGCTTGTTCTGGGTGAGGGGCAGAGGGTGTCTCAGTGCAGCCTCTGGGACACCCCATTAGGGGTGATGGGGCTGCTCTGCACCCCTTTCCCCCCACCCAACCTGCTTTCCACGCCGGGCATCAATTTGGCGGAAATAGGTGGTGATATAGCAGTTGTCAAATCCGATGTTGTGACAGTATTGATAGGTGTATTGGAAAGCCCTGGTGAGAGAGGACAGGTCTGGGGTGAAGGAGGCACTGGGTACAGCCCCCAGAACCCCTCTCTTGTCTTCATATCTCCCCCTAGATCTGCTGCCAAAGAAAGCCCCCACCCCCTGACCATCCCAAGGCTCACGAGAAGAAGACGAAGAGGAAGGTGAAGGACAGCAGCAGGCGGAAGAAGGAGACGGCCAGGCCCAGGCGGGCGCCTTCCTCCCGCAGCTGTGAGGTCACCTCCTTCTGCAGCTGCTCCACTATCTCGCTGCCTACCAGCATCTCATGGTGCTCCTCCTATGGCAGAGGGGCCATGGGGCAGGGCAGGACTTGGCCCCAACCCTGGCCATGGACACAGGGGACAGGCATCCACAGCGTGCCCAGGCACTCACCTGGTAGGCAATGCTGGCACTGAATTCCTGGCCTAGGCTGTTGACGGAGTTGTTCACCTGGTCATACGTCTTCCCGAAGTTCCCATCCACGGGGATCCTCTCCTCACACCAGTGGCTCATGACTGTAGAGATGGAACAGGGATGGTGGCGGCTGTGACTGCCATGCCAGGGGCTACAGGAGCAGAACTAGATCTGCCCCTCTAAGAGAGTACAGGGTCAGGGTCACCTACGTTTGACCGAGTGGCAGAGGAACCCAAAACTCATGGGCATGCAGATGATGTGGTAGACGAGGGGCACGGCCACTTTTTCCCTGCATTTCTCGTACATTTTCTGGAAGTGGTCTTTGCAGCGCTGCAGGCCCTCCTCGATCACAGCTGGAGGGCAGAAGCTGTCAGTTGCCTGTGCAGCCCCAGCCCTACTGGCCCAGCCCCCAACCAGGGTGCCCTGTGGGGACAGCACAGGGATCTGGGGTAGCCCCCCTCCCCATGTGCTGCCAGTCCCTGTCCACCTCACTCACTGTCACAGCGAAGTTTGGTCTTATTCTCATAGAGCTCCTGGGTGCTGGCGGCTGGCTTTGTTCCTGTGTCCGGGAGTTGCTGCAGATCGTAGCCCTCCTCGCTGGCCACCTGCTCGTTCAGCTCCACAAAGGCTTGTGAGATGTTCTGCATCTCAGTGTTGAGCATCTCCCCGCTCCTCTGCCAGGGCACACACAGGCAGACACAGGCAGAGGCTTGGTCCTGCTCCCCCAGCCCCCCAGCACCCACTGCCCCAGACCCCTCCTCACCACCAGCTCTTCCATGATGTGGCGCAAGGGGGCTGTAGATGCCTGCCAGAGATGTCTTGTGTGGTTGACCTGTAGCTCCACCACACAGTCCATTGAGCGCTTCGTCTCCATCAGGTTGTACCAGAGGTTGGCCCCGGGCCCTGGTGAAAGCAGGGGTGGGTCAGAGCCCGCCAGCTCTCAGGACTCCACTGGGGGACACAGGGATATGGTGGGACCCTACCATTGTAGATGGCAGCGAAGACAAAGGAGAGAACGTAGACCCGACCCTCCTTTCCCAGGAACTTGGGGACCATGAGCAGGCTGGCACAGCGGAAGTGGGGGGACGTGGCCCAGCCCAAGGCAGTCACCCCTGTGTAGAGCAGAGAGCTGACCCCATGGTCCCACAGAGAACCCCCTGGGGCTCCTGATGGTCCCCATCACCCCAGTCCCTTCCCTGCCCCAACCTCACCTGTCAGTCCCCAGATAAGCTTCACCCTCTGTGTCTCTGACAGGTCCAGAGGCATGATGAGAAGGTGGCAGAGCCCTGGAACACCCAACAATGTGTCCTGAGCTTCCAGTGCCAGTAGCTCCATGCTGTGCCCGGCACCAGGACACACTCACCGAGGCCAAGGAGCATCCCAAAGCCAGCACCCAGTAACACCTTCCTGCAACGATACTCGTCCGGCCGGCTCCAGAGGAACCGGCTGCACGGGCTGGGCAGCATCGAGACCACCACTCGCTTCAGGGCTGGGTGGGGAGGGAGGTGTCAGCCCTGCTCACTTCCACTGCCCACAGGCAGCCCTGGCTGGTAGAGGAGTGGGAGCGGAGCTCACTTGTGTTGGGGGGTTTTTGAGGACAGTGGGATTCTGCCCTAAAACTGATGCTGGTGGGATGCTCCAATGAAGGGGGAACATGGCTGGATGTCTGCAAGACCACCACCTCCTGCAACTCTCTATCCCTTCTCTCAGCTTGCTCCTTGTAGTCAAAGTTGTGTCTGGCAGCAGGGAGACAGACAAGTGCTCGGGACCAGCACTCCCAGTGCTGGAAGGGAAGGATGACATTGCCTTCCCCACAGCCATCCCTCACCTGGAGAGCATTCCCTCGCTCTCTTCCTCCTCCAGCTGACCTTGCAGCCAGGTGGCCATTCTGAAGGGGAGTCTTCGGCCCCTTATCATGTCCTTGATGCGCTGCAGCAGCTGCTGCCCTCGCTCCTGGCCTCGCAGTGCCTGCACAGCACCCAGCCACAGCCTCGGTGTCTCTTCATCACTGGAGTCCCTGCAGGGGCAGGAGAGGGCAGGAGTGAGCTGCAGCCCCCCTACACCCGCTGCAGCCCCCCAGGCTCGGGAGGGCTCCCAGCACCCCTCTGCTCACATCTCCTCATCCCCACAGTCCGGGTAGCTCAGGGGGGCCATGCAGATGGAGCAGGTGTTGTTCAGGGCTCTGTAGCACTCACTGCAATACAACCCTGTGGAGAATGGGGCTGTCAGGGAGGACGTGGAATTTTCTGGGGAGGGAGTCCCCAAGCTGTTGGGGCTCCTACCTTTGCAGCCAGGTGTCATGCAGGCACTGAAGCCCGGCTGCTTTGCCATCCCACAGATCAGGCAGTGTTTGCGCTGGATGCCCAAGCAGCGAGCGAGGCGGACAAGGCAAGGGAACCTGCAAGCACAGAGCAAATGATCCATGGGGCAATGCCATCCCAGAGGTGCTTGCCACAGACCCCCAGGGATGATGCTGCCCTTTTCCATCCCCTGGAAGAGCTTACCTGGAGATGAGGTTAAGGAAAAGCCTGCTTTTCCCAGTGTCAGCCAAGTTCCGTGTGCCAACTCGGCGCAGGGCAAATATCAGCCATTCCCGCCGTGCCCGGATGATATTGTGGAGGAAGGCAAGGCGCTCCTGGCATGGAGGGAATGGGGTGAGGGCAGCTGCTAGCTGAGGGTATGTAAAGGGACACACACACATGCACAGGGGGCTTCTCACCTGCTCGCGGGATGGGAAGTAGGCGGCACACACTGCCCGGCGCAGGCGTGCCATGTAGGAACCGAAAACAGCAATGAAGAGCCAGATACCATACAGGATTCCTGGTGGGAAGAAAAAGAGTTATGTAGGGGGGAAAATCCCACTAGGGTCATTGAGGGTGCAACACCCCTGGTCTGCACACCTATGGTCAGGTAGGTGCTGTGGTCAGGCTCCACGGGCTCGATAAGGCAGACCTGAGACAGCACCGAGACCTTGCCCTCCTGCAGTGTGTTGAAGGCAGAGACCAGATCCTGGAAGATCTCACTGGTGTATCCCGTCCCATTGACACTGATGGTCATTGTCGATGGTGCTGTGGGCAAGTGGCTCAGACCTGGGGCCATCCCACAGCCCCAAACCTCAGCCAGCAGAGCACCCAAGGGTTCTGCTCACCCCTGGCGATGATCTCTGTGCTCAGCTGGTGCCGGAACAGGTCAAGTAGCCAGAAGATGCTGTAGTCAGCCAGGAGGATGCTGAACCCCAGCAGCACATGGCGCAGGAAGGCAAACAGCTGCAGCCCGTACTGGCGTCGCTCCTTCTTTGACAGCCACAGTGCACCTGGACGGCCACGGGAGCACGAGGCCGTGTCAGGAGGATCAGGGCTGAGCTATGGGATACCCTCGGGGGTGGAGCTGACCTGGGGGGATGTAGCGGCCCCTCTCCAGTGCCGACAGGGGCAGCACAGTGGGTTTGCCCTCCTCTGCACACCGCAGGTCCAGCTCCACAAAGCGCCGCGTGATGTAAACGTTGTCAAAAGTGTCGTCCCGCAGGTAGCGGCACCGGTACCGCATCGCGCTGGGGGCACAGTGGGGAAGCTGAGCACCTGCATGCCAGGTCCCTGCCCCCATGGGTCACCAGAGCACTGCTCACTGGTAGCACAAGAAGAGGATGGCCAAGACAGAGATGTAGGAGAAGATCTCCAGGGCGTGGTGGTAGGGCTCCATGTGCCGCTGCACAGCCTCCATCATGTCAGCAGACACCTCCCCCAGGCTCTTGCTGGCGTTGAGGTTGAAGCTGAACTGGTGCTTGACCGAGATGTTGAACTCAAACTCAGCGCGGACACGGTTCAGGGCATCCGTGAGGGCTGCAGAGGTGACAAGAGGTGCTGTGCATTGTGGCAAGAACCAGAAGAGGGGTGCAGAGAAGGAGCCCTGACCCCCCATGGCACTGGGATACTCACGGGCACTGATACTGGTCCGGATGAAGGTCTGGATGTACTGAGGGACGCTGCAGAACACGGCAGCCACTGCAGAGAAGAGGATCTCTGCTAGGACTGGGCCCTTGTGATGGGGACAGATCTGCCCCATCACCCCATTAGCCCCCCATGGCAGAGGGACAAGGACTCACAAGCACTCATCATTTTGCAGAGGAGTTTGAAGCTGAGGACAGTATAGCAGAGGTGATAGAGGATGGGGTAGGTACGCTGACATCTGTCCTTGGCCATGTCCATGTAGCGAAAGCAGCTACCCAGGGGTGTCCCCAGCTCACGGTTACAGAAGTAACCAGCCCTCGCCAGCCACATCCAAACGTTACGCAGGGCCCGGGCTGTGGGCAGGGAGTGAGCATTGGAGATGGGGATGGACTGAAAGGAGGGTAGGGGGTGCTGGGGCTGGGGACACCCCGGGGACCCCACTCACCAACGTGTCTGGTGGAGTTTATGATGGAGCGGACAAACTTACGGACACGGTCACCCACCACCTTGGCATTCTGGCCAATGTCCTTGATTTTCTTCTGCACGTCTGCAGAGAGAGGGGACATCTGAGCATACCCCAAAGAGTGAGGGTAGCCTGAGGCTGTCTGTGGCTCCCCCTGGAAGGGCGCTTACAGTCCCTCCACGTTCCCCCAGCCCTCTGCTCACTCAGCAGCGGCTCCTTGGCGCGTTGCAGCCGCTCAGCCGTCTGGTTTTGGGCCAGTTCAGCCCCACATGACAGTGCCTTGGCGACCTGGGAGACGTTGTGCAGGAGATTGGTGCCAGGGCCTTGCAACGTCAGGCACAGTGCCAGCACCATGATCATCATCTTCCCCTCCCCTGCAAAGACAGGGCAGTCCTGGGGCTCAGCCAGGAGCCAGCATTCCCTGGCACCCCCGGCTCCCAGCGCAGGACCCATGGCTGCTCACTGGTGAAGAAGTGTGGCAGTGCCAGCAGCACAATCATCCGTGTCCTCATGGAGAAGGCCATGCCTAGGCCCAGCCCCGCGCCCAGGATGACAGTAATGCTCAAGCAGTACCACACATTGTGGCCCTGCACCAGCAGCACCAGAGCCCCATAAATGCTGGCCAGAGCCAGGCCCAGGGTGAGCCCACCAAGGCTGCGGGTGAACTCCTGGGCCTTGCTCGGATCCTCTGGCCAGCACTTGGCCCCAGGCCACAGGGCCCAGTTCTTGCACTGGCCCCTCCGGCGCCGCAGGGCTCTGCCCAACCCCGAGACCAGCCCCATGCTGAGGTTCCTGCTGCTCCCTCCGGCTTTCTCTCCGTGGGGATAACAGCAGACTGAGTGAGCAGTTTCCAATGTGCTGCTTGCAGGACTCCTACCGTTGTCAGTTCCTGCGTGACAGTTTCCGTTGCCTTCAGAACACTTCAGCAGTTTCCGTTGCACTCTGTTGCAGTGGGTACTGCTCACCCTGATGTTCATCTTCCAAACTGAGAAATTCTGTGTAATTACGTCTCAGTAATTGCAGCTTTAATAAGGCTCAGCACTTGTAGAGAGAATAAACTTGAGCCAATACATCAGTGGGAACCAGAGCCCATGGAACACCGAACACACAGACCAAGGACACTTGGCCATACAACCACGAGATGGAAAGGAACAAACAAGGCCAGCCATCAGCCAAAAGGGCAAAGTGGGTAATTGCAGCAAGGGAAGATCATGATCACTGAATCAAGAAACCCACTGACCCAAAAGGATAGAACTGAGCATGCAGCCTAATTAGCATGGGAAGCAAGAGAATCATTTAACCAATAGAAGAGAAAATACTAATTAATTCTAATTAATGAGGAACTGTGTAACTTGCAGACCATGAATGTTCAATACTTGTTTACTAAAGTGTAGAAAGAGTGAACAGTTTGCTCATTGGGGATTGCATGGGGGATTGAACCCTGGCACAGAACTGAAAATAAATCAAATCCCTGGGCTCTGGGTGGGATTAGTCTCTTGCAACCCAGGAGGAACCCATTTCAGGACAACATTTTGGTGACCCAGATGGGATGGCCATAAAGCCTTGCTTGGATCATCTTCCTGCACCCAGTAATGGAGAATGGGATCCAGCAGGACTCTTGCGGTGTCTCGGGCTGTGAGCACTGCTGGAGGGGGGTCAGAGCTTGTGTCTTGCTGGTGGTCCCACAGATCCCAGCCTCCTCCAGGACAGCAGCAAGGAGGGGGTCCCAGCAATGAAAGCTGCAACCCTCATGCATGGCATGAAGTGGGGTCTGTGGGGTGCATCTGCCAGGGCATGGAAAGGGGGTATAGGGGACATGGAAGTGGGGGGTCTTCTGTGTGTGAACAGGTGAAGGTGGGCCTGTGTGGGGTCTGGGTAATGAGGGTGGGGGTCTCCACTGTCTGGGATGATGAAGGTGGGGGTCTCCATTGCACGAAGAGATAAAGATAGGGATGTCTGGACTACAGGATGGTGATGGTGGGGTGTTTCTGCTGTGATGTCTCTTCTACATCCTGTAGAGTCTCTTCTGCCCTGGGGGATGGAGGCAGGGGGTTCTGCCATCCGGGGTGATGAAGGTGGGGGTCTTCAGTGTACAGGATGATGAAGGAGAAGTCTCCAGAGCATGAGATGGTGACGGTGTGTTCTGTTCTCCTGGGAGGTAAAGGAGGGGGTCTCCACCCTACGGGGTGATGAGGGCAGGGGTCTCGGGATGAGGAGGGACCCCGCCCGCAGTAGCACCACTGGATTCTCCAGCACTGGTACCCCAGCCAACACCAGCCCCTCTCGGCGCACAGGGAGCCACCCCCGCCCCGCCCCGGCCTGGGCGGTGCCGGAGGATCGGAACGGGGCGACGGGGCGGACAGGGAAGTTCCGCCCCCGGGCCGGGCCGGGCGGGGTCGATGCCGGTGCCGGTGCCGGGGCCATGCGCGACGGGAGCCGGCGGGGTCGGCCGCGGCGGCGCAGCGCGGCCCGGGGGGGCCATGAGGGCGATGGGGCCGTGGCTGCTCCTCGCCGCGAGGCTGCTGCTCGCCGCTGACACCGGGAGCGCTGCAGGTGAGCGGGGAACTGGGGTCCCGAGTGGGGAGGGTCGGTGTGGACCGCGGCTCGCCCCCGGTCTGGGCATCGCGGGGATACCCACGGGGAGCGGCCCGGGAGGACCGAGATGGGATGGAGAGTTGTAGCCACTCTGGAAGCTCCTTGCCCCCTCCCCAGGATGTCCAGTGTGTCCTCCTGGGACGCTCGGTGCTCCCCCCGGGAGGCGCGGTGACCCCTACCCGGGGTGCGCGGGGATCCCTCCCTGGGACGCTCGGTGCTCCCCCGGGACCGCGGTTCTGTCCAGCCGCCGGGACCCGGCGCTCCCCGGCCTGGTGGAGCCGTGGGGAGCGGGCTTTGCGTGCCCCCTCCAAACCCGCTTCTCTCAGGCCTTGGGCGGGCAGGGGTTCCCCAAAAGCTGGCGGGGGGCGGGCCTTGGAGTCAGCCAAGCCGGGCTCCCAGCCCTGCCCAGTCTGTGCTGGTTGTACTGGGCAGCCGGCCGAGGTGATGCAAGGCTTGGCCAAGGAGCCCATCCCGTTCTCCTGCACCCCCCAAACAGGGGAGTTCCCCATAGACTCTGATGGGAGCCGTGCCCTTGGCTGCTGTGAGGTGAATGTGGGGGTCCCTGTTAATGCTTCCCACCTGCCCTGGTGGGCTGCAATGGGTGACGGCAGGGGGCTTTAATGTGGTGGGTGACCAGACTTCGATGGGTGACCAGGAGGGTCCAGGGTGCAGGCTGGGGGTCCAGGATGTGATGGGTGACCGTGAGTCTGGGATGTCATGAGAGACGACGGGGCCAGGGCTGTGGTAAGTGATGCAGTGGTGACACGGCGGCCCCGGGCCCTGTGCAGGTGACAGCTCACAGCAGCACAGTGAAGAATTAGGACGCTCCTGGTCTGTGACCCCGTGGGTCCTGTGGGATAACCGGACACTCAGCTTGGCAGAAGCGACCCAGGTGAGCCCCCGCCCACATCCCTGGGCTCTCCCACACTTGTCACAGTGTCGTGAGGGCTGCCTGCACCCTGCCACCTCCCCCTGCCCTCTTTTCAATGCAGGACATGCGGTGTGCTGGCTCCACATCCCCCAGCGTTCCAAGCACCCATAACCCTTGGCGTCCCAGAAGCAGTGGGGAGGGAGGCCCTCAGAAAATCCCCTTTTCTCTCCTGATGCTGGGAGGGACCTTTCTGGGTCGGGGTATCCACCCCGCGCCCCTCCCGGCTGGGGCGGAAGGGCCCAGCCCACCCCGCGGCCGTTGGGAGTCTCTCCAATGTTTCCGCCGCGCTGCACCGGGCAGGAAGAGCGGGAGGAACGGGGTGGGGGCCCCGCTCGGTCCAACCCCACCTTACCCCGACACAATGAGCCCAGGAGGGAGGGACGCTTCCTGCGGGGTGGACAGGGCATCCCTTCCGACCTCTCCCTCTGGACACGCGCCAGGTCCAGGCGGGTCCCGGCGCTTCTGAGGGTGCGTGGGGATGGGGCAGCTTGGGTCAGGGGGTACCCCCTTAACCACGGCCTGTGGCAGGGGGGGTTCCCCACCCGTCTGAGAGTCCTGCTGGAGTTGGAGGGGATGCGGCTGCTGCTGGAGCTGGAGCAAAACTGGTGAGTCTGTTGTTCCAGGGACAACAGCAGGGCGTGGGATGGAGCTCCTGGACCCATGCAGGGTGGGGGTCCTCCTGGGACCGTGGGGCTCTGTCTCTATCCATAGTGCACTTAGAGTGGGTGTCCCTTATTCCCTGTCTCCATCCATGGCACAGGTGGGGTGGAGGCCCCAGCGTGCACCCACCTCAAGGTGGGAGGTGGTGGGTCCTCCCTTCCTGCTGGGGTGTGCTCAGGGCAGGGTGAGCACGTCCTGCTGTGGGGTGACACGAGTCTCTGGCAGGGAGCTGGTGCAGGGCACCGGGGCGCTGCTCTATTACCTGTCCAACGGCACACGAGTGATCCAGGAGCCCAGCAAGCAGGTATGGCCTCAGGCATGGCTGTCACCTGTGCTGTCCCCAAGCTGTCCCTGTTCCCCAGGGCGTCCCCAGCCTGGGGCTGGATCCTGAGCCCCCTTCTCTGCTGCAGGAGCACTGCTGCTACCGAGGGACAGTACAGGGCTTCTCCGGCTCCTGGGCCAACCTCTGTGCCTGCACTGGATTCAGGTGAGCCCTCAAGCCCAGTGGTTCATGAGCTCACTCCCACTGTGCTGATGATGGGATGGGCTCCATATCCCAGCTCCTCTGTCCTTCCCCAGCGGCCACCTCTGGCTGTCAGACACCAGGAGCTACACACTGGAGCCAGACACCAGCAGCCTCCCCGGGCAACACGTGGTGTCCCGCCTTCGGGTAGTCCAGCTGGAGCTGCAGAGCTGTGGGCAAGGCCCCCACCCTGGGGCAGAGGCAACAGAGCCCCTCTGGCCACAGAGGGTAGGTCACCCAGGGGTCTTGCCCCACAGAGAGTGTCCCTGTATCAGCACTCTGACCCTTCTCTGTCCCCAGGGCAAGCGGGCAGTGGCAGAGCAGCACTTTGTGGAGCTGGTGATGGTGGTGGACCACACTGCGGTGAGTGCTGGGCAGTATCCCCAGAACAGGGACTGCCCTTCCCACAGCCACCCCTCTGAGCCATCTCCCTGCTTCCCCAGTTCCAGAATTACCCCAGCCTACAGCGTGTTCACACCCGGACCCTGGAAATTGCGAACCAGGTGGATGTGGTGAGTCACCGTCGGGTCTGTCCATCCCAGCCCAGTGCCCGGCTGTGCCTTTGCCGCTGCAGTGCTGGGGGGGCTCTGACCCCTCTGTGCCCCCCCAGTTCTTCCGCCCACTGGGAGTGCGGGTGGCCCTGCTGGCGGTGGAGGTCTGGAGTGAGGGCGACAAGATTGCGGTGGGCAGCAGTGCCCGGGCCGTGCTGGAGCGGTTCCTGCGCTGGCGCCAGGAGGAGCTGCTGCCCCGTCTGCCCCACGACAATGCCCAGCTCCTGACGTGAGTGGGGGACAGGGTGGGGATGGGGTACAAGGCTGCAGCAGCCCTCCAACCCCCTGTGCTCTCTCCCCAGGGGTGCCCACTTTGATGATGTCTCAGTGGGGATGTCGACTCAAGCCTCCATGTGCTCCCCCACACGTTCCGGGGGGGTCAGCATGGTCAGTACCTCTGCCCTCCCACCCCATCCTCCCACCACCTGCCCTCCCTGACCCTCCTCTCCCACAGGACCACTCCGTCAGTGTCCTAGTCGTTGCCTCCACCGTGGCCCATCAGCTGGGGCACAACCTGGGCATGCGCCACGACAGCACTGGGCGTCTCTGCGACTGCGGTGACCTCCAGCATGACCGCGGCTGCATCATGGCACCGCCTACAGGGTGAGGGCAGCAGGCAGGCCTTCAGGGAGCTGGGGCCAAGCCCCCTCCCCACCTCACGGGCCCCTTCCTGGCTCTGCAGGCTGACACCTGGTTTGAGCTTCAGCAACTGCAGCTGGCAGGACCTGGAGCACAGCCTGCAACAGGGCCAGGGCTGGTGCCTCTCCAATGTCCCCGAGCCCCAGCTCCTGACTGGGAGCCCTACTTGTGGGAACCACTTCGTAGAGCTGGGCGAGGAATGCGACTGTGGCCTCAGCGTGGTATGGGGGGGACCTGGGCAGGCCTAAAGCCTTGAATGTACCCCCTTTCTCCATGGGCCCTGCCCAGGAGTGTCTGGGGCTGGCAGGGTGGTTTCCAGTACCCAGTGGTGGGTGCTGGTGGCACCTGCTGACTGCAGCTCCCCCACCGCAGGAGTGCACCGATCCTTGCTGCAACAGCACCTCCTGCCAGCTGATGCCAGGGGCCATGTGTGCCATGGGGGACACCTGCTGCCAGGACTGCCAGGTGTGTGGGGATGGGCACCCATGCCATGGGCACACCAACCATGCCCCATGGTGGGTGAGTTCCCCACTCACCCCGTTTATCTGACCATGTCCCCCCACAGCTGCACCGTGCTGGACACATGTGTCGGGAGCTGCTGGGCGAGTGTGACCTGCCCGAGTTCTGTGACGGGGTCTCGCCGCACTGCCCCCCTGACACGTTCCTGCAGGATGGGCAGCCCTGTGCCGGCGGGCAGGCACACTGCTACAGCGGGGCCTGTGCCACCTACGAGGGGCAGTGCCAGCAGCTGCTGGGGCCAGGTAGAGCATGGCCAGGCTGGGGTGCTGGGTGCTAGGTAGGGGTTCTGAGGGTCTCTGTCCCCACTGCAGGTGCCAGTCCTGTCTCCAGCTCCTGCATGGCTGCCCTGAACACAAGAGGGGATGAACATGGGCACTGCGGGCAGTTCCCCAATGGCTCCTATATCATTTGCACCCAGCAGTGAGTGATGTCCCCATCCTTCTCCAAGTCCCCCTTGCATGCACCCTGCTCTGACCCCTCTGTCCTGCAGGGACACCAGCTGTGGGATGTTGCAGTGTCAGCGCAGCAGCAACCATGGGGAGAGAACAGAAGGGTCCTGCCAGGGGACCCCCCTGGCTGGGGATGAGGATGTGACCGATGCAGCCATGGTGCTGCCTGGCACCTCCTGTGGCCCTGGGAAGGTGAGCAGTGAAGCAACTGGGAAGGGACCGGGATGGGTCTCCCAGTGCTGACACCCTATCCCCCACAGGTGTGCCTACAGCACCAGTGCCAGGACATCTCCATGCTGGGTGACCAGCAGTGCCAGAGCAAATGCCATGGGCACGGGGTGAGTGTGGGACTGGGGAGCGGGTGCTGGCAGTGGGGACCTGCCCCTCAGGGGCTGAGCTCAGCTGGTATCACCCACCCAGGTGTGCAACAACCACGGGCACTGCCACTGTGAGCAGGGCTGGGCCCCCCCAACCTGTGACAGCCCCGGCATGGGGGGCAGCCAGGACAGCGGCCCTGCTGGGCTTGAGCGAGGTGAGGGACAAGGCGAGCACAGAGAATGGGGCTTTGTGCGGGTGTCGGGGGGGTGATGGGCACGGCGGGGGCTGACGTGCTGCTCTCCCGCAGGGGGAAGCACCCTGCCCACGGCCCTGCTGCTGAGCGCGCTGCTGGGGCTGGCGCTGGCGCTGGGGCTGTGCCGTGTCCGCCGTGCCGGCCTGCACAAACACCTCTGCCAGCTTGGCAAGGGCACCTCCTGCCAGTACAGGTACTGGGGACGGGAGGCATGTGGGGGGCCCATCGGGGGTATGTGGAGGGCACGTGGGTGTTGGCACACTCGCGTCTGCATGCGTGTGCCGAGGCACACTGCTGGCACATGGGTTCCACACTCACCTCTGCATGTATGTGCCATGACACACAGGTGACACACTCACCTCTACATGTCTGGTGTGACACACAGGTGGTACACAACTCTCTGCATGTGTGCCATGGCATGCAGGTGGCATGCTCAATTCTGCATGTGTGTAGCAGAGCTGCCTGCATATGAGCACATGTGTGTAGCAGTGGGGTGTGTGCCTGTGCACACACATGCACGCATGTTCCCTGTGTTGTCCGCCCAAGCGCTGTGCACACGTGTCCCTGCAGAGTGACCATCCGTGTGTGCATGCGTGTGCATCCCCAGTGCAGGTCACAGCCCCGTCGTGCACCCTCGCCCCACATCCCCGCGGCTCCTCTCACCATTGCCCCCCAGCCCCGGGCTGAGCCCCCCACTCTTCTCCCCACAGTGCTGAGACCCGGGTGCGGTTCCTGGGTCCCGGAGCCGCAGACGGCTGGAGCGGGTAACGTCACCGCCGGCGTCCGGGCGTGGGGCTGTCCCCGAGCCATCCTGCTTCGCAAGGCCTCCGGTGCTGCGCTCTTCCCCTGGCAGTGCCCGTGGGGTGTGGGGCAGCCCCGGGGTGCGGGGTGTCGCATCTTCCAGCGCCAAGGGGTTCGTTTCTCTTGGGCTTCTGCTGGTGTTGGTGTTGCTCGGTCGCCGTATGGGGTCCCCTGAGTGCCCAGAGTGACCAGGGTCTCATCCTGCGTCTTCTCTGCAGGATCTCACAGCCAGAGCCCCGGTCGGGAATCAACCAAGGTCCCCCTGCGCGTCCCCGGCCCCCACAGTGGCGTCAGGCCACGGAACTGCAGGTCATGCGTGGCAGCAAGGTGAGGATGGGGGTGCTGGGGACAGTGGGTGCCGAGTTCACTCTGGTCCTAGGGTGCCAGCTCACAGTATCCCATGCGTGGAATCCCACTCCCTGGCACCCAGAGCAGCCTGGCACAGCCACTTGGCATGACCGCTGCTCACTGGGATTGGTGCCCATCCCAGCCAGGGCTTGGCCCCAGAGCTGTGCACTGAGGAAGGGTCTCTGTCTCTGCCTGGAGGGAGGGGGGTCTCTGCATGCTGCATGGCTTGTTCCCCTCTCCCTCTCTCTGCAGCCGGCTGCCCTCGGCTCAGCCCGGCCTGATCCACCCTCCCGGCCTCTCCCGCCGGACCCTGTGCCTAAGGTAATGCTCAGGCGCGGGGGAGGGGGTGTCCCTCAGCCCACCCTAGACCTGCTGCATGTCTGGCTGCGCTCCAGCTCTTGGGGACTTCTGTGACACTTGTGTCCCCAGAACCCCTCCTGCCCAGCAGGAGGCTGGTTCCCGTGCTGCCCCACTTTTCCCCCTGCTGTCTCACTGTCCCTCTCTCTCTGCCCAGGCCCCCCCCTCGGACAGGCCACCCCCCCCCACACGCCCGCTGCCTGCGGACCCTGTGCTGCTGAGTGCTCAGGTAACGGCAGCAGCACCTGCGTGTGGGGCAGGAGGCCAATTCCCACCCCCTGAGCCCATCAAGGGGTCAGGCCATGACTGAGCCTTGATACCACCATGCCCTTGCAGCCCCCAGGTCCAGCCAAGCCCCCCCCACCGCAGCGGCCGCTGCCCTCAGACCCTCTGGGCCCTTCGCTGCCCCGCAACGAGACCCCCCCTGAGCACCCCTATGTCACCGTGATTCCTGCCAGGTGAGCACGGGGGGCCAAGACAGAGCTGGGAGGTCCAAGGGGGTTTGTAGGGGTTGAAGGGGCGCTGTGGGTGCCAGGACTGGGGGCCTGCAGAGGCCAGAGGGGAGCATGGGTGGGGGAGAGAGAGTAGCCAGGAGAAATGAGGGGCCAGAATAGGGCGGGAGAGGAGAAACGAGGGGGTCAGGGTGGGGATCCAGAGCAGGGGACGAGGGGAGCTGCAGGGGGAAGTTGTGCGGACCCCACCCTCACCCCATCGCTTCCCCTTCACTTCCCAGGCCCGCCCCGGCCTCACCAGAGGCCTGAGCCGCAGGCGGGGAATGCGCAGCGCTGGATACGCGGGGAAGACCGGGCCCTGCCGCCCGCTTTTTCTCCCGCCACGTCAATAAAGGGGCTGTGAGCCGCCTCTGCGCTGCCTCCTCCTCACCGGGACCGGGGCACCGCGACCGGCACCGGGGGGAGCGGGGCGGAACTACAACTCCCGGCAGGCCCCGCGCCGGAAAGCGCTCCCGAGCGCCACCGCCCCCTGGCGGGGACTGCGCGCAACTGCAGCGGCGGGGCGGTGTCCCGGGGGGGTCACGTGGGCACGGGGCGGGGTGAGGGGACACGGGGCGACACGCGCGTGGGCACGTGTGTGTGTTCCATGGGTTTGTGCACGCGTGTGTGAGAGCTGCCCGGTGGGCAGGGACACGCATGGGCAGGAGCTGCCACACATAGGGGCACACGCGTGTGCAAGAGCTGCCTCCTGGGCAATAACATGTATGCAGGGGCTCCTCTGTGTTCAGAGACACACATGAGGACAAGGGCTTCCGCAAACATGGGCACAAGCATGTGCAAGAGCTGCTCAGTCTCTGTGGGCGTGTGTGTGTGTGAGAGCTGCTTTATGGGCACAGGTGTGTGTGTGTGTGTGTGTGTGTGTATGTGTGTAAGAGCTGCCTGGTGGACAGGCACAGTGTAAGTGTGCAAAAGCCACCCTGTATGCATGGACAGGTGAGTGAAGAGGGGCTGCCACAAACACAGATGTGTGTGCAGGAGCTGACCTGTGGGCTCAGGCACACTCATGGGCAGAAGCTGTCACAAACGTGGGCACACACGTGTGCAGGAACTGCCTTCCGAGCAGGGGGATACATTGGCGGGAGCTGCCACACACATGGGCACATATGTGTGTAAGAGCTGCCCTATGGGTTTGGACACACACGTGTGCAGGAGCTATCCTGTGTGCATGGATATGTGCTAGGGCAGGAGCTGCCACACGCACATTTGTGCAGGAGCTTTTTTCTGGGCAGGAACACTTGTGTGCAAGCCACCTGCTAGACCACAGGTACATGTGTGTGCAAGAGCTGCCCTCTGTGCTCATCACATGCTTGTGCAGGAGCTGCACTGAGGGCAGGGACCCACACCTGAACAGGAGGAGCCACAAACAGCCACAGGTGTGCAAGAGCTGCTCTGTGATCACAGATGTGGGCAGGAACACATGTGAGCATGAGCTATTGCACACTTGGGCACACAAGTGTGCAAGAGCTGTCTGGTGGGCAGGGATGTGAATGTGTGCAGAGGCTGCTCTGAACACAGGAACACATGTGTGTCCAGGAGCTGCTCTGTGGGCAGGGACACGTGTGAAAAGGGGCTGCCATGCACGTGGACAGATGCATGTGCAAGACTGTTACACCAGCACAGATGTGGGCAGGAACTGCCCTAGGGGCTTGGACACAGGTCACACATGAGCAGGAGCTGTCACACATGAGCAGGAGCTGTCACACATGAGCAGACGTGTCTACAGGAGTTGCTCTGAGGACACAGACACACATGCGTGTGCAAGAGCTGCCTGGTGGGCAGGGACACGTGTGGGCAGTAGCTGCCACCAACATGGGCACATGTGTGTGCAAGAACTGTCCTGTATGCGTGGGCACACATGTGCAAGAACTGCTCGTGGGCACAGACACGTGTGCAGGAGCTGCCTGGTGGGCCCAGGCACACATGCATGTGAGATCTGCCCCGTCTGCACGGACGGGTCTCCCCGTCCCCGGACCCCGCAGGGCCCAGCTGTTGCCAGTACCAATGGATGCTGATGCCCGACAATGCTGGAAGGTGGGTGCAGGGGGCAACCAGTGTTGCTGGTACCGGTACTGGGGCGGTGCCGGGTTGGGGTGGGGTTTAGCAGGGAGCTGGATTGGGCCGAAGCTGCTGGTCCCAGGGGCGGTGTCGATGGATACCAGAGGTGTTGGTCGGTGTTGGTGCCAGGGATGCTGTTGCCGGGGTTGCTGATCCCAGGCGCCCGGGCAGTGTTGGTCCTGGTGCCAGTCGATTCACGGTACCGGGTCGGTGTCGGACTGGGAGAGGTACCGGGGAGTTGCCAGGGATACCGGTCCTGGTGCCGGTGGATGTTGACGGTACTAGGGGTGCCGGACTGGGCCGTGGCTGCTGGTGCTGGTCCTGGTGCCGCTGGATGTCGGCGGTACCGGCCGGTGGGGAGTTACCGGTCTTGGTGGCGGTGCCGGTCTCGATGCCGGTGTCGGTGGGTGCCGGTGCCGCCCGCCAAGGGTTAATGGCAGTCGGTGAAGTTGCCGGGCGGCGGCGCGGCGGGATTGGCCCGAAGTTGTCGGGGCGGGCCGGGCCGTGCCGAGCCCCGCCGGGGCGCCCCGCCCGCGGCCCCCCGCCGCCCCCCGCCGCCGGCGGAGCCATGCGCCCCGCGCCGCTGCTCGGGCTCCTGCTCTGGGCGCCGCTGCTCTGGGCGCCGCCGGTGCGCGGCTTCCGCCACGGCGTCCACTGGAACGGCAGCAACCCCAGGTACCGCCGCCACCCCCGCCGGCCCCGCCGCCTTTGTACGCCCCGGGCCCGCCGAGCGCCGGGCCCCACCAAGCCCCGGGCCCGCGCCGCCGCTACGGGACGGGACGGGACGGGACGGGACGGGACGGGACGGGAGGGGTGGCGGGCGGTGGGCTCCGGGGGGCGGGGCTGCCGGTCACCGGGCCACTGGGCGCCCATGGGCGAGACTGAAACGGGGAGCGCCTCCCGGTGGGACCGAGCCCCCGGGCATCTCCGACAGCACCGAGACCCCAGGTAATGCTGAGCTGGCGAGCGTCCCCCGGTGTGCCGAGTCCCCGGGCATCCTCACCGGCACCGAGCCCCGGGTGGTACCTCCTAATGGTACCGAGACCCGGTGGTACCGAGCCACCGGGCAGCCCTGGGCGTTGTCGAGTGGGTGAGAACCCTTGGGGGTCCTGAGCTCTGAGTAGCACCGAGCCACCGGGCACCCCCGATGGTACCGAGCCCCGGGCAGTACAGAGCGGGTGAGTGCCCCAGCTGTACCGAGCCCCGGGTGCCCGTGGGGGGCACGGAGCCGCTGAGCACCCCCGGTGACACGAGTCACTGGGCATCCCTGGGTGCCACGGGGACAGCAAGCACACCTGGGTGGTGCTTAGCCCCAGGCACTGCTGGTGGCACTGAGCCCCATGTGGCATCCAGCTCGTGGGTCTCCCTCAGTGACACCAAGCTCAGGGTGTTCCCACAGCAGTGGGCAGCCCTGGTTGCCCCCAGGCCAGTGGGCACTCATGGTGGCATCAACCCCCTGGTGGCACCAACCTGGTGGGCAGTCCTGGTGCTGCCAGTTTCCCGGTGGTACCCACCTCTGCTAAGCCTGAATGCTCTTGGTAGCACTGAACTCTGGCCATCCTCTTGTGGCATGAAGCTGGTGGGTGGCAGTCTTGGGGCTGTGGGTTTCCATGGCAGGTGTCCCCTCTGGTGGGGGCCACTCCAGCCCATACCCTGCCATTGGTGCTGCCTGTGAGCTTTGCCGTCACCAGCGGGCCAGGTTCTGGATCCATCCCTCTTCCCAACCTCCTCCATTTTAGGTATTTCCCAGCTTGGGGCTTCTCAGGGAGCAGGGGGCAGGGTCAGGATACTAGGGCCTCCCTCATGGAGGTCCTGTGCTCTGGGGCTGCTGGACTGGGGCAGATGGGCACATGATGGGCAGGGCCGGGGGTACAGATCCTGCTTTGCTCCCATCCTGAGGATAGGAGTGGTGGGACCCCACCACCCATGCATGCCCCAGGAAGAGGGGACTCTGTGTGCCCCTCGGCTGGGTCAGGCAGGGCCCCGTCCCCCCAGCTCTTGGCCCTGCCCAGGCCCGTCCCAGCGAGTCACCCGTGGGATGCTCTGAGTCAGCAGGAGTCTGCTCCATCCTGCCCTCGGGGAGCCCCCAGCCTGAGTGGTGTGTCGGGGGTTCAAGCCCCCTCCTTGCCAGCTCTGCCATCCCAGTGATTAATGTTCTGGTTTCTGCCGGGACTCTGCACCATCTGTGAATACCGGCTGCACCGGGGCCAACGTGGGGGCCAAGGTCTGCCTGCCAGCCGCTATTTTCCATCGCCTGTCCCAGATGCTCAGGACCAAGCGTGTGCACACGCATGTGCATGTTCATGTGTGTGCACATGCGTGTGCACGTGTGTGTGCCTGCACGGTTGCTCCACCCTGGCCTGGCCGCACTTGCTGTCGGCACAACCATGAGCTCACGGTATCCCCAACGCTGCTCCAGTACCTGGGCTGGGCCCCATCCCCTGCCCGCCCCACCACTGGAGCCCGCCCCGCGCCCCCTGCCTCGGCCGCCACCCCCTGCCAGCACCGTGCCGGGGCGGGAGCGTCCCGCCGCACCGCCCCCCCACCGGCGTGTCATGTCCGATCAGCGGTGAGGCGGGTGCCTGGGGCGAGGGGCTTTGTGCCTGGACAGCGTGGCTGTAGAAACCCCCCGGGCCGCGGTGGCCGAGCCCATTCAGCTCCAGCGGCCTGCAGCTAATCTGAGCTGATGCCTGGCTGCGTGGCGCGGGCGGTATCCGGTCGGTGATTTTGGGAAAAGCCCAGCTCCCTGCTCCCCTGCGGCAGGAGGCAGCAGGGCACCCCTCCCAACGGACCCCCAGCATCCCGGCTCGTCCTGCCCGGCAGGTTCCTGCGGGACGACTACTCCATCCAAGTGGCCATCAATGACTACCTGGACATCTACTGCCCGCACTACGAGGGGGCGGTGCCCGCCGGCCGGGCAGAGACCTTCACGCTCTTCATGGTGGACCGGGAGGGCTATCGCGGCTGCTACGAGACCCCCGGCGCCTTCAAGCGCTGGGAGTGCAACCGCCCCTGGGCACCCTTTGGGCCCGTCCGCTTCTCCGAGAAGATCCAGCGTTTCACCCCCTTCTCACTAGGCTTCGAGTTCCAGCCGGGGGAGACCTACTACTACATCTGTGAGTCCCCTCGGGATGCCACGGGAGCTGCACTGGGGTCACGGCACGTTGGGGAACTGGGTGCAGCCCCGAGGTCAGGAGCCTTTAGTGCAGCTCCCCGAATTTGGATGTCACCAGGGTCCCCATGGAACCACGTTTAGAGCCTATAGGGAGTTAGGGTACATCCAGGATGTCACCGAGGTTAAGGGGAACACGGGGGTTCTAAATGATTCCAGGGCTGAGGTGAGCTCTGATGGGAGCTCTGGATGTCCCAAGGGTGGGGGCACTAGGGGATAGGGATGCAGTGGGGTGTCTGGATGCCCTGGGCTGGGAGATTCACGGGGGTGTGGGGTGCAGAGGGGTTCTGGATGCCCCTGGAGGGTAGCAGAAGTAGGTCGGGGTTAATGGGGATTCTGGATGCCCGTGGAGTGGGACACAAGGGGATCAGGGTGCATGGGTGGGGTCTGGATGTCCTGCGGTAGGGGGTGTGTGGGGAGGTTGGGTGCGGGGGTGTCTGGGTGCGCCGAGGTGGGGGCACGAGGGGTCGGGGTGCCCTCAGTTCGGGGTGCAGGGTGGGCGCTGGGTGCTCCGGGGCGGGGGCGCCGTCCCCGCGTTCCGCCGGGAGGGGGCGCTCCTGGCCCGCGCGGAGCCTCCGTCGGGGGTCCCGAGGGGGCGCTCTGGACGGTCCCCGCTGACCCTCCCTGCCCAGCCGTTCCCAGCCCCGAGAGCGCCGGGCGATGCCTGAAGCTGCGCGTCACCGTCTGCTGCCGAGGCACCAGTGAGTCCGGCTGGGGGGGCTGTGCCCCAAAACTCGGGGGTTCCCCCGCCCCCGGGGCAGACCAGTCCCCACTGGGGAGTACCGGAGCCTCGGGGGCGACTCCATGTAACCCAGGGGGAGCCGATCCCTGACAACGGTGGGGTTTTTTTCAGCACCAGAGCCGGTGACAGAGGTGCCCAATTCACAGCCCCGAGGGCGTGGGAGCCCCGAGGGTGAGTACAGGGACGGGGCTGGGAGGCTGGGGAACGGCTCGCCCTGACCGCTGCTTCTGCCCTGGCAGATGTGGTGCCTGCCCGGAGTACCGCGGTCCCATCACAGCCCTGCAACCCGTGCCTGGCGCTCCTGCTCCTGGCCCTGCTCTGGATCTGACCCCGGCGCTGCCCGTGGCGGGGGGATGGGCTCCTCAGCCCCAACGCCGTTTCCAGACTCTTCCTCACAGCAAACACCCCCAAGCCCGTGGGGCAGCCCCAGGCCATGACCCGCCTGCTGGACCTCTGCAAAGCCGAGCTGGGGCCGGGAGCTCCGGGCTGGAAGGTGAGGGCAGCAGCGGCTCCGGGGCAGTGGGTGAGTGGGTGCCTGCTGCCCTGAAGCATCCCTGGACGGCGCTCTCTCTCTCTCAGGGCCATCGCTTGCTACCGGCATCACCGCACATGCTGGGATTGCCATTCCCTGGCACTGTCCCACCTGCCCTGGTGCTGGGGTCCCCTCAGCCAATGCCTTCTCCGCCCCACGGCCATCACCTCATCTCGTGCCTTTCCCCACGGACCCCCACCCCTGGGGCCCAGGGACCCCCAACCCCCGAGAGGGGCAGCCGCTCCGATGGCGGCATCCGCCGCTGCTGTGTCCTCCTCCAGCGAGGACACACTGATCTGTCTTCTGGGAAGACGCCTTCTGTGCCCTCAGTTTGGTTTTAACCCCTGGTAGTGACTGAGCAATACAGTATTTGCAAGATCGCTGTGCCCCGGGTGTGCAGCCCCCCGCCATACCCCTGCCTGTGCCCCCCATCGCTGCACCGATGCCAGGGCAGCTCCTCCAGGGGGGTCCCTGCCCCTCACTCCCTGCACAGCCTCTATAGCCAAGGGCTTAATTGCAGCAGTTTGATATTGAATCGTCAGCTCCCGTCACCAGAGAGCTTTAATTACAGACGAGCTGCTGGTAATTAACACCTGGCAGTGGGATGAGCACTGAGGGGTTGAGGGGGCAGTGGGCTTGGGGGTCACTCACCCAAAGACCCCAGCCAGGCACCCTGGTCCCCCTTGCCACCTTTGGGTGTGGTTGGGGTGCCCACAGAGCAGCCACTCTTTGTCCATCTCTCCATCTGCTACGCAGCCCATAAGGTGCACCCCTGAAGTGGGAGGTTGTGGGGAGCTGCAGGGCTTCCCCCTCCCCGAGTGGGCACCCAGGCTGCTGTGGGGGCTGATCCCATGGGCACAACCAGATCCCTGTCAGAGTCATGGCTCTGGCGCAGCCACATGCCCCAGGCTTGCCAACTGGCAGGAGAGTTCCCTGATGCTCTTGGTCCCCCATTCCATGTGTGCAGCCCCCCACTTGCCCTCCTGAGGGGCTCGAGAGGGGCCCAACTCTGCCCGGGGCTGCCCGCAGTAGGGCCCCCCAGCCCCTCGCAGCGCAGGCGTTGCCGGCCGCCTGCTGCAGTGGTGCTGGGCACGTCAGACAGGTTTTATGGCTTCTGGGAGAAAGAAGCTGCTTGGCAAGAGGCTGAGCGAAAGCATCGACCGTGCCGCTCCCCTCCCCCCACTCTGCTGCCTGCCCTTCCCCCACTGCACCCTGTGCCCCATCTTGCACCCTGCCCTGCAGGGAGGAGTACCCCATCCCCATGGGGGACTCAGAGGCTGCCTAGTGCAGAGGGGGGCATGCCCTGTGGGACCCTCCCCCCAGATGGGGGTGAGACCTTCTGGGGGACATCATACCCAAAGGAACCTTGTGTAGGATGCTGTGTAAGGCATACCCCAAAGTACCCACCTGTGGGGATGCTGGGGGGCAATGGTGCCTGTAGGACCAGTGTGTGGGGATGTCAAGGGTGATGGTGACTTGTGGGACTCCCACACGGGATGATCAAGAGCTGTACCCTGTAGGACCCCCATGCATGGATTCTAGGGGAGAACCATGCCCTGTGGGATCCCCATGTGGGGATGCTGAGGGGCTGTGCTCTTTAGAGTCCCCATGCAGGGATTCTGGGGTGCTGTGTCCTGTGGGATCCCCTTGTGGGGATGCTGGGTGGGGGCATCCCCCAAAGTACCCCCCTACAAAGATGCTGGGGGACAACTGTGCCCTGCAGGAACCCTGTGCAGGGATGTTGGTGGGCTGTGCCTTGCAGGAACCCATGCAGGGATTCTGGGGGGGCTGCCCATTGCACTGCCCCTTCCCCAGACCCTCGGGGATTCCCAGGCAAGGCCAAGGGGTCCCTGTGGGACCCCTGGGGTGGGTGCTAGGTCTGGGCACAGCAAGGCCCTGTCCTTGAGCCAGCGTTGTTTGGTATGCGGGAGCTGCCACCAGCTTCAAATCCCATCGACTTCCAATGAGCAATGCCATCAATAACGGCTAATTGATGGCGCGGCCGCTCCAAATCAGATTCCCCGTCCCCTGAATCCAATTGATGGCTCCGCACCCCGCAGCCGCCGCGGCAGAAATTGAATCTATTCAAGGAATGGGCTCCATTAGCCCATTCCTTCTGTCTCGCCATCCCCCTGCCTTGGGGCTGCCCCTACCTGCCCCCCCCCCCCCCCCCCCAGTGCCACCCACACTAGCTGGGATGCTGGGGTGCCATGGGGAGGAGTGTGGGGTGAGAATGTCAGGTGCCCCAGGTGGGTGGGAGTTAAACCTTCAAAAACTGGGAAGGAAAAATTTATCACCTGGAATAGCAAGTGATGGGAAATGGTAATAGGCAGCACTGAGATGAAGAGCAGGATAAAGAGCCATGTCGTGCCAGGGGCTGGGAGCCACAGCAGGCACTGATGGGGGAGCACAGCATGGCCATGCCCTCGCTCACTGTCAGGACAGGGACTGTGGATGCAGCATGCCTGCTGGGCACAGTCCCTTTAGCTCTGTGGTGTTCCCAGCAGTTTCAACTCCTGGTACCAGATCCCTCACCCAGCCACGCTGCCAGAGTCCCTCCACCCAATCCTGCCATGGCAGGGGCTTCAGCATGCTCCAAACACCCCTCATCACCCCAGTGTGAGGATAAGGTCAGGTACTGCAGCCGTCCCGGGGTAGCCCTAGGACACACAGAGGACGTGGGGCACGGTGCCTCACCCCGAGGGCTGAAAGGGAGGAGCACGGCCCCCCAGGGCGGTGGGGCCCATCCCTGCCTGTTTCCCATGGGTGAAGGGCAACGGCGGCAGCGCCCACCCGAGAGCTGTCGAGAGCATCCCGGAGATGGGAAATGGCTCTGTGTCACCATGGAAACGGGGCCACTGGCTCGACATGCCGAGGGGACACGTGCGCTGAGCCCTGAGGAGCAGGGCACTGGGAATGCCAGACGTTGGGCACAATGGACTGGACACCAGGCACTGCCCCAGGACTCTGAGGCCAAACCACAGAGCCCATCACCCACCTCGGACCAGCTCCCTCATTACCCGGCAGTCACGGGCACTCTGAGGGATGCCACCTCTTCATGATGCCGCCCCAGCGTGATGCCACTGTGGCCGGGTAGCTCCACACCACCACACCAATGCTGAGCATAGGGTAGGGGGGCCGGAGCGGCTGTTCCCCGAGCAGCCGCCTGATAATGCGCATCGTCAAGGTTATAATTTAGCAAAACACTCAGCGGGGGCTTGGAGGGAGCCGGCCCGCGCCGGTTAATTAACCGGAGCTGCACGCACCGAGCCCGCTCCTGCCATAGCAATGAGGGTGCGGGCACTGGGCTGGCGCAGCACAGGCGTGCAGGGGCTGTCGCATCCCACCTGCATCCTGGGGCGGCTGGGCGAGCAGCTGGCCAGTCCCAGCTGCCAGGTGGGAGCAGCAGAAACTGATGTTTGTGTCCACTCCAGGCCCCAGGGTGGCAGTCGGTGTAGCATGGAAGGTCACTGGGGTGTGAGACAGCCAGCCACTGGTGGGTGTGCATATGCAGGGGTGTAGGCACAGACGCTGCCTGTGCCATCACCATTCTGGGCCAGTGTGGCTGTTTGTCCATGCCTGTGTCCATCTGTCCTGTCATGCCTGTGCCCTTGCATGTGCTAGAGTGCACTCCGGTGTGATGTAATCCTGCCGGACAATAATCCTGCTGTGCCAGAACAGGGATGGGCAGGAGCTGCCCCTGCCGCCAGCACTACTTGGACATGCTGCAGACTGAGGGCCTGCATGATCCCTGTGCTGGGACAATCTCAGGATCCCTGGGGAGAATGATTACAACTTTAATGCATGGGTGCAAATGACACGGGTCACCACCCCAGCACAGTGCCCCTGTCTCCAGGGCAGCCAGATAGTGAGGGCAGAGGCTGGGGTAGGTGCCCACCCAGGGCAGCACCTCTCAAGGCTGCCTGAGCAGATGCTGAGGTGCTCTGTGCCGGGGTGTCACCAGGCTCATGCCACCTTGTGCTGCCATCCAGCCTCTCTGGGCGTGTGTCCGCTGGGAGGATGCTGTGGGGATGGTGGAGATGGAGCTCTGGAGTGTCTTGGGCCCTGCTCCCTACATCCACCAATCTGTCCTGTGCTTCTTTGATCCTCAGGCTGCTAACAAGCTTCCCTGGCAAAGAGCTTGTTATCCACGGCAGAGCCTGGTGCTGCCTGACCAGCATCTGACTCCACTGGACACAGCACTGGTGTTCCCTGCTCTGTCACGGGCGGCTCCTCGGGTCCCTG
The DNA here is from genome assembly GCA_910950805.1 of Acrocephalus scirpaceus scirpaceus. Lineage (NCBI taxonomy): Eukaryota > Metazoa > Chordata > Aves > Passeriformes > Sylviidae > Acrocephalus > Acrocephalus scirpaceus. The sequence continues at coordinate 1,160,054 of OU383801.1, forward strand.
TGATCCCAGCCAAGGGACAGGATGGGCCAGCCCCAGCAGCTGGCAGGAGGACTGGCTGGTGTGGCCAGCCTGTGGCCAGAGGCAGTGCAGCAGGCGGGTTGATGCTCTGAATTATTGAGTGCAGGAGCACAAAGTGGCTGCAACAGCAACACCCTGCATGGGGGGCATGGGGCCATGCTCACACCCAGGCATGGGACCTCACCTAGCCCAGCTGGAGCAACTGGACACTGCCAGGCTGCAGGGACACTGCACCCACCCAAGGTCCTCTGCCAGCCCCTCAGGGCTGGCACAGGGCACCCCAACCTGCCAGCACCTCTTGGTGCTCTCCTGGCTATCCCTGGTGGTGCCATCAGCACCTCCTGCTCCATCCCCTGTCCAGCACCCAGCTACCAGCACCACAGCATCACCTGGCCAGCAACACAAGCCTGGGGTGGCTACAGCCAGTGGATGGAACCCCCATTTTTGCTGTGCCCCAAGCCCCTTTCATGAGCCATTTTCAAGTGATGCATTATTGAAGTCCCCCCGTGCCATCGCTCACGGCCAGCGTGATGGCAGGCGCCGCATCAGCCCTGATGAATATTTCAGGCCCTGAAATCTCCTGCGCCTGCACACTTAGCCCCAGCTAATTGGCTTCTTTGTTTCCCTGAGCTTCTGCCCAGCATCAAGGGCACAGCACGACAGGGAGAATGTATCACCCTGCCCTTCTCCCTGGGGATGGTCACCCATGGCCATGGCCCCTGCCTGGAAAGGGATGGGGATGAGCTCTTCCAAGGGGCAGGTGGGCAACGCTGGTGCCCCATCACTGGGGCAGAGCCAGACCATCCCCACACTGCCAAGCTCAGTGTCAGCTGAGAGTTCCTAGGATGGCTCCTGTGTTTCCTAGGACAACTGTACCCATCCCCAGCCCTCATTTGGGCCTGAGGGACTGCAGGCCCCCTGGCACCATCACCTGCAGGGTCAGGGCAGAAGAATGGGGACAACCTAGAGCACAGCACATTGTGGATGTCAATGGCACCCCCAGCCTGGCACCTCCCAGTTCACTGCCAGCTCTGCCAGTGCTGCCAGGTGCTGCCAGTGGCGTGATCTATGTACCACTAGTGGGAGCAGGATATTGATGCTGCTTGTCACTCCTTCATCAGACTAACATCACTTAGACACCACCAGACACTTCACAGGGGACACCAGTGTGGCATGGCTGGGATGAGCAGAGATTGTTCCAGGGCCAGTGGGGAGCCATGTGCTGGGGCTGGCGGCTGCAAACCCATCTCTGTGTCCTTGTTGCTTCCCCAGGGAGCTGTGGCTGCAGTGGGGCCATGTGCCAGCCCCCACCATGCCAGCCCTACCCAAGCCTCCCACCTGGCATGGCCCTCACACCCTCCAGCACATCCATGCCGTGGTCATGTCAGAGCAGCAGGGGCTGGGAGCAAGGTCGGGGCTGCCACTGGCGGATGATATTGGAGTGATCTTGAGGCCAGGAGGGAGGTTTGCCATGCGGAGGGAGAGAAGAGGAGCCGGCTGAGTCACCCGGTGCCGGCTGCTGACTCAGGCACTTCCTGCCAGGTAACCTCCGCCGCCGGCGTGTGGGCTGCTGGGACAAGGGATGTGGCACAGGGGACAGACAGGACCGTGGCACTGCCTGGCGCTCCAGGCCAGCACCCAGGGTGGGCTAAAGTAGAAGTGTGCGTGGCTGTGCTGCACTGTGTGGTGACCCATTTCCACCTGGGATCACCCGCGTGCCGCAACACCATCGGGACTGTGGCTGCTGGCCGTGGGAGCCATGAGGAGCAGGTGGCTCACACCTCCCACCCGGCACCTCTGGGTGCCCACACACCCAGGGCGAGTGAGATTTGGCACAACGGAGCCTGCTGGAGCCAGGGTTCCGGCAAGCAGGCGTCTGGCGCCCAGGGCAGGAACCCTGCAGCTTCCTCCCGCCGGGCATCGGGAGCAGCACCAGCGCCGGGGTGGGCGGGCAGTGGGGCTGGGAACCACGCACGGCTTCATCCAGCGTCTCCACGAGGAAACTGATTTCCTCTGACGGCCCTGGCGCTGCCGCCTGGCACCGCTGCTCCCTCACTGGTGGCCGGTGCTGCGGTGGCAACTAACTCTCCTCTGCAAGCCCAGAAAATCCAGCTTCACATAAATTAACTCAGGCCGCTGAGGTGCTAATTAACAACTCGTTCCCATGTCCCTCTGTGCTGTAGGGCGTTTGGTCTCTCTGGTAAGAGGCTGCTCCGTGGACCTGTGGCTCACCAGGGAGCTGGCCGGGTGGCTGGTGGCACGGCCTGTGTCCACCTGCCAGCACACCCAAGCCCTGCCCCAAGATGTCCCCCAGGATTCCTCCAGAGCTTCCCTCCTCTCCCTGGGAAATGGGAAGGCTCAGAACCTGTGCCCTCCCCGAGGCGATGCCTGCCCAGTGCTCATCAAGGCATTGGCGCAGCGCAGCCATCCATGAGGCTTCATTCAAATTTAACGACTGACATGGGATATAAAAGGGAAGGGGCAGGGAGGAGCAGGGCTGGGAGCTGGTGGGGCACACGACATGTGTGTGAGCGTCATCCTGGCAGAACAGACCTGTGCCCAAACACTGGCATGGGTCTGTGGGGGGCTGCCCCAAATGGTGCCAGGAGAAGCTGGCAGGAGCCAGGACAGTTCATCTCCACATGGCCATGCAAGCACTGCCAGCTACCTGCTCCCCGACCCAGGCCATCCACCCTGCATGCCTTTGGCATGTTCTTGCCGTGTCTGGCTGGACACGTGCTGGCACCTGGCTCCCGCGGGCGGGTCGGGAGCCCTGAGCTCAGCGCGTTGGGGCCTGGTAGGTGTGGCTGGTAAATATTTCATGCCGCGTTCACCGAGCCCTTTCTTGGTTACACTCCTGCCTCCTCCCCACACTCTCACCATGTTTATTTATTTAATGAATTATTTATTGGCTCCCCCTCTCGCTTGGCTGGGCGCTGCCCCCCCACTCCCCCAGCCCAGCTCCCAACCCAGCGCGATGATTTATTGAATGCCGGCTCTGCTCTGTGGTTGCGACATTCTGTCACAGGAAGCCGCAGTTAAATATTAACCAAGGCGGGCAAAGCGGGTCCCCTGCCCCGCCGGGCACATGCTGCAGCCCCTCAGTGCTCATGGGTGGCAGGTGGGAGCCTTTCCCCACCACTCTGACACCGAAAGCTGCTGATCCTCAGTGTGACAGGCACAGGGTTGAGGAGACAGAGGGGCATGGATAGGGGGCTGCTCTGTGCCCTAGCTCTCCTGGACAGCTCAAGGTCTCATGTCCTCCTGAGAGCGAAGCCACTGGGATGTGCCCCCCAGGCATCCCATCACAGACACCACATCCGTTGTGGCAAAACCCAGCCAAGCCCCCTCTCTGTGCCAGTTCCAGGAGTAATTACTGGTGGGTGCTGACACCTACACACGAGTGCACAGTGATGTTCGGGGGCTATGTTCTGCCACCCGGGTGCCTTCGTCCCCACCAGAGCCCTTGGTGCCTCCCTCCGTGGCCCCACACAGGGGTGTGCCGTGGTGGGGGGGACCCCCGTGGTGAGCACGGCGTTGTGCGGGTGCTGACGGCGGTGCATGCGTTGCCATGAGCGGGGGGTTTCCATGTGGAGGTGGGTGTTGCCATGGGTTTGCCGAGCCAAGGCGTTTCCATGGTGGCAGCGCGGCGCTGTGGGTCCTCCCAGAGGTGTGCAGTATCCCAGGATGCCACTGCTGCCGCTGCCACCACATCCCAGCACCTGAGTGCCCCAGCCCCTGCAGCCCCCTCAGCACTCCCCCGCTCCCACCTCTAGGCAGCCAGAGCCCTTTTCCACGTGTTGTGTTTTCTTCACTTCACTTCTTCAGATGAATAATTAATAGAGGCTTTTTTGGTCCTCCGGGCCCTTCCACTGGCCCCCTCCCCCTTCCCAGCAGGGCTCGGGCAGGGGCTTGGGCTCCCAGTGACACCAGTATGGATGGGGAATGGGGGCTGGGGTACAGGCCTGCCATGGGCATCACAACACTGGCTCTCCCCCAGTGCTGAGTGGGACCTGGGGCCCTGCCCATCATCATCTTTGTCCCCCTCCATGCACATGGCAGCATCCACATGGCCAAAGAGACCCTGAGAAGAAATGGGATGGCTCTCCTCCCACACTGAGCTCCTCCCAAAACTCTGGGAGCCAGGAGACCCCCCACAACTGAACATCAGGGCACCTACACTGTGGCACCTGCCCAGGCCTGAGAGTCACCAGGCCCACTGTAGCCTTAGGGACATTTGGCACCTCACCGCCCTGGCCGTGCTCACCACACCAGCAAGATAGCTCCTGGCAGGAGCAACTCAGGCCGGCTCAGCAAGCCCAGCCACGGTTTCGGGAGCCTCCTGGTTTCATTCACAAGCTCCTCAGGCTGCCAAAGCTCCAGGTGATGCACAGCGCCGGCACTGCTGGGGCAGAGGCTGCTGGGCCAGTGCTGGTGCCGTGCACGCGCTCGGCGCGGCCCCGCGTGGGAGATGGGGGTGAGCTGCGTGTGCCCAGTGAGCCATGTGTGCCTGTGCCGCTGCGAGTGCGCCCATGTGTGCACACATGTGCCAGGGTGCTGATCACCTGGCACTCGGCTCTGCCGGGCGGTGCTGCACGGCAGTTGCTAAGGGATCTCGAGGATGGGCAGCAGGAGCTGGCACTCAGCTCAATCCCCACATGGGCAGTGGGGACCAGCACCCAGGGTAGCACCCACAACCCCCGTGGCTCCCCCCAGGGTCCTCCACCCCACAAACCCTTGGGGTGTGGGAAGAACAAGGATCTGGCCGTGTTGGGCGGGCACTTGGCCAAGTGCTGGCTCCTACAGGAGGCCAGGGCAGGCAGGAGACCCAGCGCTGTGTCTGTGTTCCTCGGTAGCCAGGATGTCCTGGAACACGGGCACACACGCTCCCACCCACTCCTGTGCCTCCAGGGCAGCCAAACCCCTCTATGTGTGAATACGTGTGACCCCCATGACACTGTCAGCAGCAGCAGCGTAAGGACCCTTTGGGGTCCTGAGCCTCCACCCACGGCTCCCTCAGCAACACAGACCCACAGGGGCTGCTGCTTCAAGGCCCAGAGCTCCCAGCCAGGGAGACCCCAATAGCAGTGGGTCCTGGCTCTGATGCCTCCATCTGTGGGTGTCCCAGGGAGATCCCAGTGGCGCCTGATCCCGCTGGGACATGCATGGGTGCACCTTCATGTGAGTCCAGCCACAGGGGCTGCAGTGAGACCCCAATGTCAGCAGGACCTTATGCAGGTGCCCCCACCCATGGGGGTCCTGGTGAGATTCCGGTGGCACCTGGTCCTCCTGGGACCCGGCCCTGGTGTCTCCACTCGCTGGGACCTGCGGCCCGAGCCTGGTGCTGCTGCCGAGCCGGTGTCGGGGCGGGCCCGGGGTGGCGGCGGGAGCGCGCGCGGGGGCGCGGCGGCGGCGGACGCGCGCGGGGCGGAGCTGGGCGCCGGGGCCGCGGGGCGCGGGCGGCTCGGTTCTCCCTCCATTCCCCGGGATCGCGGCGGGATCGGGCGGCGGCAGGATGGCGGCTGGGCTCCTGCCCCTGCTCCCGCTGCTGCTGTTGCTACCGGGCCGGGGGCCGCCGGGGGCCCTGGGCAACCGGCACGCCGTGCACTGGAACAGCTCCAACCCGCAGTGAGTGCGGGCGGGGGCTCCGGGACCTGCACCGGGAGGCGGGCGGGGGGCGTCCTCGGGGCCGGGCAGAGTGGAGGGCGCCGCCAGAAAGGACGCGGCGGCGACACGGCGGGGATCGCGCTGAAGGATGCGCTGGGGGCGGCGGGTGACACCGGGACTGCGGGACCCCCGGTGCCGGTCTCCTCGCGGCGCCCTCATGCGGGCGGGGCTGCCGGGCTCCGGGTGGTGCCCCTCGCCCTGCCCGTGGATCGCTGCGGCGGGAAGGGGCAGCCGCCCGGTTCGTGTCCTCCTGGCCCCGGTGACGGGCGGGGCTCGGCGCTCCCGGTGCGGGCGCGACGGGGTCGTGGGAACTGGGGGAAGAGTCCCCCCGCCAGCGCTGACCCACTGGGGGCAGCGGGAAGAGTCTGGCTCCCCCAGGCATCCACCTCCAGGTGCGCCGGGGCGGGCAGGGGTCCCGCTCCCCCCGCCAGTCGCGCCTCCTGTATGTCTGGGTGCGGGAGCGGCACCGGCGGCGCGGCGGAGGCGGGGGGGCCCGACAGGTGCCCGCCGCCCCCTACCGCCTTTGACCGGCAGCAGTGGTACCCCCGGGGCGGCAGCGGTGGCTCCCGGGGCTGCGGGGACTGGGAGGGGGTGAGAGCAGAAGGTGGGAGCGGCCACCAGGAGCAGAGCAGTCGGGGGTCGGTGGCCTTGGACACTCAGCCTCTCCCTCACACCCTGCGCCGGGGCTGCCTCTGCCCTCGCCGGAGCACTCAAAAATGAGAGCAGATGTGCCATTGGCACGGTTTGGGCTGGGCGCTCCCGAGAAGGGGGTGCTGGGTGCCTGTGGTGTGTCCATGGACCCCTCCACGAGGATCTGCGCCCGCTGCCATCGCCCACCTCTCCGTTCCTCTCTGGTGCGAGTGCCCAGGGGTGTGGCGGGGACATGCATCCAGCCAGAGCATCCTCTGGTGCCTGTCGGTGCAGGGGCTCTCCTGGGCTCTCCCCATCCCACACCCCTTTTTGCAGGGTGGGAGCAGCCCCGGCAGCCCCCTCCCCTGCCACTGAGATTGTGTCACCAGGCGGAAGCTCGGGCCCCATAAATCGTGCGTGTGTGCGACGTGCCAAGGCGCAGCACAATGGCGAGGTGCTGTGCTCGCCCTGCCACGCTCGGCACCCCCCTGCACCCCGCTTCTCTGACTGGACCCCCCTTCACCCCTAGCCTCGTCCCCACACTGTAACATTGCCACGACGTTGGCAGGTGGGACCATCCCCACCCTCGTCTCTCTGTGACTGAGGGTCCCCACCCCATCACCCCCGTGACCTGCCGCTGCCCCGGCACCTCTCGAGGGACAGGGCGCTGGGGGGGCTGGCAGTGCCCGGGCCTTGCCAAGCCGGGGGTGTCACAGCCAGATGCCCGCACCCCCTGCGCAGGCGTGTCTGGCGCGGCCACCAGCGTCCGGCTCAGGGCATGGGCGGCGCGGTGGGGGCGGCTGCGGCAGAGCCGTGTCCCAGGGACTCTGGAGCTGATATTTATTGTTAGGCAGTGCGGCAGCTCGGACACAATTATAGCCGCACGGCAAAGTGTCTGGATTAGATAAATTATGGGGGGAATTAGGCTCCCTGGGCCACAGCCTGCAAATCCGAGCAACCCTGCTGCAAGTGGAGCCATAAACAAGCCCAGCGCGGCCCTGCAGGGCCCTCTGGGGAGGAGGGGGTTGCTGGCCGTGGCCACTCCTAGGAGGCTGTGCCAGGCACCCCACACCTTTATTGTGTCTCCTGCCATGCTACCCTGGATACCCCTGTTGCTGCCCTCAGCAGGATGACAGGACGAGGGGCAACCCAGAGAGCAGCCCATAGAGCCCACTGTGGTCCCGCTGGTGCCTTGGGAAGTAGGGGGCTGGTGGCAGCTCAGCCCTTTGGCCATGCAAGGAATGGCTAGGGGTGCCAGGAGGCCAGGAAGGGTCACCAAGCAGGCAGAGCACCCCTCATGCCATGGGTTTGGGGTGTGGTGGCAAAGCCATGGGGAGGTGTGAAGGTGGGATCCTCAGATCCTGCTCTTGCTTGGCCTGGTTGTTGGTCCAGCTGTGCATTCCATCTGTCTGTCCCATAACCAGGGCAAGCCTTGGGGGTGTGGGATGACCCTTGACTCATCCCTGCCCTCTGCTCCCTAGTCCTGCCAGGAATAGGCCTGATGGCATGGGACAAAGGTGCAGGACATTCATGTCTACCCAGCACTAGCTTTTGGGGGGCCTGTGACCCTGGGGTGACCAATTGAGCAGGGTCAGGAGTTCCTGGAGTGTCCCCAGACAAGCTGGGGCCTGGCAGGCTGGAGGCTATCTCCTTGCTGGGTGTCCCAGATGCCAAGATGAGGACAGCAATTTGTCCCTATTCATGGACACAAATTGTGGCCAGTGCTCCCAACATTGCTGCACCCCAAGAAGCACCCCAGAGCACGTTGGGGTATCCCACACTGTGCCACTGACTCTGGTGTGGGGCCTGAGGATGCTCATACTGAGGGCATTGGGTACCATGGAAGGGGCAGAGCAAGGGGTGCTGTGAAATGGGGGTACAATGGTGCCTGGCTGTGGTGTGGGGGTCAGAGCCCACCTGTGTACAGGGAGGGCCTGGCACTTTGTGCAGGTGCCCAGGTCAGGCAGCTCCCCCCCGCACTGGCACTGCCACCACGCTCACCTCTTCAAGGTGGCTTTTATCTGGCCAAGGCTGTGTCACAGGCAGCGAGGGCTGAAGTGGGCTCTGGAGAGGGTTGGAGTGAGCTCTGGAAAGCCCCAGTGTAGTGCAGGCTTGCTGGGGAGCATCTCGCACAGGAGAGGAACCACATCCCTGAAGAGCAGGTCTGGAGGGGCCCAGGCTCCTCTGCAGCAGCCAGACCCCAACACCAGGGTTGTGCCTGGCCAGATCCCCTCATCCCATCCGCAGGGCTGAGGACGGAGTCACTCATAGCAGGAGAGACCAGCGGGTCTGAGAGCATCCAGCAGAAGATGCTGCGGGGTGAGGGGAAGTTGTGCCCAAGCAGGGGCAGTTCCATGCCTGCTTGTGGAGCTGAATGTTGGGAGAGTGCTGACGACACAACCCTTGGCATCCCTAGGCTGGCTGGGGGGCTCAGCCAGCCCCCACCCCATGGCCCTGCCCTCCAGGCTGGTCCCCAGGATATCCAGAAACCCCAGCCATCCACCCATCTAGGGGTGCTTGCTGCAGCTCTGGCAGGAGCGGGTGCCCATGGGCAGAGCGTGCTGTGCCCCGTGAGTCACGGTGCTGGGCGGCACCGAGCCCCGGCAGCACAGACAGTGTTCCCGTGGGAGAAGCGGCCGCAGTGTCGGGGTGCAATAGGGCTGGGGCCACCTGCTCCTGCCCGGGCTGGTAATTGAGTCACCGGTTGCAGATTGATGGTTTAATTAAAACCCAATTAAAAACCTCATTGATCTTGTTAGCAACACGGGAAGGTGCCGGCTTTAGCTGGGATTACCGGAATTGTATGGCCGTCAATAGTGACAGGGGTGTTGGGGGCACCTGTAGGGTGGTGCTGGAGTCCTGGGGTGCTTGGGGAGGGCTGTACTTGTCACGCCGGTGCTGCCTGGTAGCACCCCGGTCCCTCCACGTGGGGAGCAGCCCCTGCCTCCCCCCTCCCCCACCCGGAGCCCCAGTTCCCCACGCAAGGAGGTGGCCCCGGGGACACCGTGTGCCGGCGACGCCGTTAGCACCCGCGCCTTGCGGCTGCGCCAGGCAAGGCCGGGGGGGCTGTGCTGTGGCTCGGTGCCACCCGCGTGCGTGGGCTGCATCGCAGGCGCTGTCTGCCGAGCCAGCGCGCGTGTGCGTGGCCGTCTGGGCGCCGTGACTGTGCAGCGCTGGCTGCGTGGGGAGGGCTGGCACGGGGGGGCCACACTGAGGCCCCCATCTCCCCTGCAGCGGAGCGGTGGGTGCAGGCGGACGGTCGGTCTGTCTTTCTGTTCCTCCGTCCGCTGGGGTGAACCGGCCACAGTGGTCGATGCGCCTTTGCCTCTCGCTGTGGTACGGGGTGATGGGAAGGGGACTTGTAAATCAATGGCACTTTTTTGTTCCCTGGTTGATGGATGGGTCCCGGATGCGCCAAAAGGATGAAGCCGCTGGAGCCAAACAAAGAGCGCGGCTGTGCTGGGGGCTGTCCAGTGCTGGGGGGCACCGTGCTGTCACTACATCAAGGACATCCGGCATTGCTTCTCTCCACTGGCACCACCACTGTGGGGTGCTGAGCCCAGCTCTGGCCCTGCCACCCTCCAGGCCTCTCCAGCACCATGGGAATGAGTCTCTGTAGTGTGAGGGTCTAGACAGGGGCCTGGTCCCCGCCATGCCACTGCTGCCGGGGTATGCTGCAGTGCACCAGGCGCTCCCCAGCAGTGTGGGAGCCAGCGTGCGGCACACAGCCTGGATTTATGGCAGCAGATGGGAGCAGAGCAGCCGCCCAGCTCACCGGTGGCTGTGGCGTGCCAGGTAGCCAGGGTCCCACCAGTGTCCCTCCTGTGCGGGGCCGGTGGGCACGGAGCCCGGGGGGCCGGTGCTGCCAGGGGACATCCATCTGCCCAGCATGACAGGCTGCTGGAAGGTACCACTGCCTCACCAAGCCCTGCTCTACAAATGCAGTCGTGCAGAAGTGATGCTGCCCGTTCTCCTCCCGCACTTAACCCTTTGGGCACTGCCAGAGCCCACCATCCCCACCGGCCATGCCGTGGTTGCCAGAGTCAGGGATATTGAGGGTCCATCCATCCATCAGCCCAGGTTGCTGATGCTTCCTGATAGCTGTGGAGTTGGCAGGGACCAGGCAGCCCATGCCTGCTCTGGCATGCATGCTGGTGAGAAAGAAGGGACTCTTTGAGTCCCTCTCTTAGAGTGCCTGTTCCTGCCCTTCCACCCCAAACCAAGGCCCACGGGTTCCCTGGATGGTGTTGTCAGCAGATCTTGGAGCACTTGGGCCATTACACCGTGGCTGCCAGACTTGGGGGTATCTGGCTGCATGAAGTGCTGCTCTGCAGTGACTGTGCAGGAGCCAAGCATGGCAGGGACACAGTGTTGTGTTCAAAGCTGCTACCGGGGTCGCCTGGATGTGCCTCGGGCTATGGTGGCCATGTGGCTCTCCCAGTGTGGAGCCATTCCCCAGCCCTTCCCAGATTATGATGATGCCTGTGGCCTCCTGGCATGCCGTGGCAGCTGGCAATGCCTGTGGGATTCACTACCATGGGGCCCTTGCCACACCACCTGGGGCTCCTGTACCTTGCTGTGGGTGTTGGTGTCCCCCAGCCCAGGGGAGATTTTGATGCCTCGTTAGTGAGGCTGTTTATCAGCAGCCACCCTTCTTAATGAGCCATGGCTTAAAGAGCCCCAGCGTGGGGTCCCGGGAGAGTGTAGCTCAGCGCTGGGTGCCACAAGGGAATGGGGGGTTACCACTCCCCAGCACCGCATGACAGAGTGTCACTTGTGACGCTTCCTCTAGTCCCTCTGTCCCATGGCACAGCCGCAGCCCGGCCGCGGGCAGCCCCAGCTGCCGGTGCCCGCCCCGGTGTGGGGCTGCTGGTATTGGGGTACGCTGGCGTCCCAGCTCTGCGTCCCGCGTGAAGTTAATTGCAATTTTCTCCTTGGGGCCATTTCTTTAATAACAAGCCTTTTTCTCCCCCCGCCCCCCTTCCCACCACATCAAAGGGGGAAGATGAAAGGTCCCGGCGCCCGCTCAGCAAGGGTGGCTGCCTCAGCACCTTCCCGGTGGAGCAGTTGCCGGCGGGTGCCGGGATGGGCTGCGGAATAGCGGCTGCGCAGCGAGGGAGGGGCCGCGTGGGGCTGCGCTCCCAGTCCCACGGGTGATGAGTTCCGCCGTCAGCCCCCTCTGTTGCCCCCCGGTGCTGGAGGCGGCGCTTCTTGGGCTCCCCTTTGCCGCCCGACACCGCGTCCCGCTATGGTTCTGCCTCCGGCACTCGGCTCCGGGTGCCGCTGGCGGAGTGCCGGGGCTCCAACAGCGCCGGGGGCGATGGTGCAGGGTGGGGCGTCTGCACGCGCAGCCCTGCTCGCTGCCTGCCCAGCCCTGCCGGAGGGACCCAGGGAGCCGCTTGGCTCCAGGAGGGGTGGCGAGCCCCACCCCCCAAGGCCAAGGGGACCAGGAGTGATGCTCTGGGGGCTCACGGTCTGGGGTTTGCCCTGAGAGGTGGGAAAAGGGCCGTGATCCAGACCGATGCGCCGTGAACTGGAGCTCCACAGGGGAGTTGGGCCACGTGTGCCGGGATGCTGCTGTCCATGTCGTGCGGGATGCGGGCCAGGGGCCCCCGAGGCAACGCTGAAGCGGGCGGCGGAGCGTGGTCCGGTCAGGGTCCGGTGCCGCCGCGGCGGCTCGGTGCCGAGCCAGCGCCGGGTGGTAATTAATTGGCAGGAGCAGCGGGTCAGCGCGGTGGCGAGGATTACCGCGGCCGGGATTTCCGTCGGGCGCGGATTAGGAGCCAGCGGAGCCTCTCCTGAGTGGATCTGAGGGGATTGCTGCTCCTAATCAATGTAAATGAGGCTCCCCCAGGGCCACCCTTTACGGCATTAACGAACTAACGGGATTAGCCAGAGCAGGGTGAGAAATCCTGGCTCCGAGCTGCGGCTCGTGCCAGGGCCATGGTGGGCGGTAGCGGCGGGTCGGCTCCAGGCTGCTGGAAATGGAGAATGCCGGGGAATGCCAGGAAATGCCGGGGTCCCCCGCACACCCATGGACTGTGTCCTGTGGAGACCGTGGTGCCTGTGGGACCCTGATGCCCTTCTGGATCTGTCTGTCTGTCTCTGAGGCTGTCAGCATGTTCCTGGCAGACCCAGAAGCACCGTCTCGTATGCCCATCCTCTTGCCCATCCCACCTGTGCATGTGGCTTGACACGCGACCCCAGCAGCGGCTGTCGCCCCCGGTCCACTTGTGCTCTCCAGGGTGGTGATTCTGCTCCACGAGTACATGAGGCTCAGGTTGTACAGAGGTCCCACTGTGTCTGGGGCTCCAGACAGGTTGAACAGGAGGTAACACTGTTCCCAGAGTTCTAGCCTTCGCAGCAACCTGCCCCTCGTCCAGCCTCTGGATCCCCTTGGACTATGGGAACACTGTATGGGGAGGTGCAGGGTGTGTCCCTGACCTCCCGTCCCTTCTTTCCTTTGCAGCTTGCGGCGAGAGGGCTACACGGTGCAGGTGAATGTCAACGACTACCTGGACATCTACTGCCCGCACTACAACGCCTCGGTGCCCGAGCACCGGCTGGAGCAGTACGTGCTGTACATGGTGAACGCAGAGGGGTACCGCACCTGCAACACCAGCCAGGGCTTCAAGCGCTGGGAGTGCAACCGGCCCCACGCGCCCCACAGCCCCATCAAGTTCTCGGAGAAGTTCCAGCGCTACAGCGCCTTCTCACTGGGCTACGAGTTCCGCGCGGGGCAGGAGTACTACTACATATGTACGTGAGGTGTCGGAGCAGGACCCCCACACAGCCCCCAAGCCCCAGATGGGTCCCTTCAGATCCCACCCCAGCTGGGTCCCTCTGCATCCCCAGGGAGGACCCCTTGGCTGGTTCCCCTGCACCCCCAAAATTGGGCAGCTGTTTCCCCCCTAGGAGTGGGCACCTGGAGCTCTGGGAGGGGTTGAAGGAGCTAAGGGGGTGGGGAGTTACAGGATGCAGGGAACAGCTAGGGATGTGGGGAGCGACAGGAAGAAGGTTGGGAGTGTGGATGGGGGTGCCAGTGCATGATGAAGTGCTGGGAGATGATGATGTAGGATGCAGGATGCTGATGCAGGATCAGGGTCCAGGGGCTGCAGCTGCAGGATTGCAGTATTGGTGCCAGATACTGGTACCGGGTTGGGATGCTAGGGCTGATGGTTCAGGGCTGGGGTGCAGAATAGGGCATTGGTGCAGAATTTGGGGAGCTGCTGCATTCCCCCAGCCCAGAGCACACCCCTGGGCAGGACCAGACCCCCATCTGCCCAGACCCACCAAGCCTCGGGGTGCCTGGAGTTGGGGTCACTGCCGTGGAGCCCCTCTCAGCATGCTCTTGCCTTGCAGCCACACCAACACACAACCACCGCCGGGCCTGCCTGAAGATGAAGGTGTTTGTCTGCTGCGCCTCCAGTAAGTACCCCTGTGCCCATCCCGGGGGCTCTGGGCGACTGGGGGCGGCGAGGTTGGCCGGTGGGTCCCCCGTCCCTCCTGGGCAAGGGGGGCTGGGGGGGCTGCGGTGCAGGGCATCCAGGGAGCATGACCCCCGTCCCCTCTCTCCCTCCACAGCGTTGCACTCCGGGGAGAAGCTGGCGCCCACCCTGCCCCAGTTCACCCTGCGGCCCGAGGTGAAGATCGAGGACCTGGGTGAGTCAGGCACAGCTCCCGGCCCCGCAGCGCCGTGTCCCCGCCCCCGCCGCCGCCCCTGGGGCAGCCCCAGCTATGGAGTGGGGGTTCGGGGCCGCCCCGCTGCCCTCCTCACCCTCTCGCTCTTCCCCACAGAAAACTTCAACCCGGAGATGCCGAAGCTGGAGAAGAGCATCAGCGGCACCAGCCCCAAGCGGGAACACCTGCCCCTGGCCGTGGCCGCCGCGCTCTTCCTCATGACGCTGTTGGCCTCGTAGCTTCCGGGTCCCGCGGGGGCACGGTCAGCGCCACTCTGCCGAGTGCGGCCCCCCCGACCTGCTGCCCCTCGTGAGAGCCAGCGGGGAACCACCGTGAGACCACCACCCCTGCCCGGAGAGCCGCCTGCAGAGCTGCCCCGCGGGGCAGGGATCATGGCATGCACCGATCCGGATGGACTTGCTTCCCATCCCGCCAGTGGATGCGGCCACGTCTGCAGGGATGCGGCTGGGCGTGCTGCACCTCCCGCCGACACCATCCCGGGGCGCGGGGTCCTGCCCGCAGCCCCCCTGGTGCCCCGTGGCTGCCGCGTGGCTCGGGGGCAGTGCCAAGCGGGGGAGCCCGATGAGAGCAGGGACCCCCGGGGCCGGGCAGTCTGTACATACCCATATAGATCTATACATAGTGTACAGAGAGCGACTACAGAGATATATCTATACTGTACCATAGGCAGCGGCGCCGGCCCCGGGCTGGCTTGTACATAGTCGAACGTGTTGGATTTTCCTCGTCTTCCGTGAAGACCCGACCTATGCAAACGCACAGACACTTTTTGGGGAAAAACAAAACAAAACAAAACATTCTCGATCTTTTTTTCAAGTGCTTTGGCTGGTGATTTTCATATTCTGCTCTTAGTCTATTAAAAAAAATAATAAAAGGATAAAAAAAGGGATCCCTGTCACGGTGGCATGCAGCACTTCCAGCCCTCGGAGGGGCTCTGGCCCTCCTGGCGGGGCTCCGGCTGGGACAGGCATTCAGGAGAGGGCTGACCTCCACTATTTCACCTGCCTTGCCAGGCACGACAGCTCCAGCCACGGGCTCAGTACAGCTGGCAGGGGGATGCAGGGTGCTCCCCATCGACTCCCCAACGCCGACAGGGAGCACCTGGCAGGGAGCTGGTGTTTCCCACAGGAATGCAGCGTGGACAGCAGGAGCACTTGAAGGTAAGGGCAGCGCAGGGGGCCCTTGGCACACAGTCCTGGGGGTGCTGGGGTGGCGTTTGGGAGCAGCAGGGGTGGGAGAGCCTTTCTTGTCATCCTCACCAGCTGCACAGAGTGAGCAGACATGAGGTGCTGGCAACCCCATGGGAACTCCGGCATCAACCCCTGGCGCGTCTGGCTCTGCCGGGCATGCCAGCTCCTGCCTGTTTTGGGGGGATCTGGCACACGCTGGCGGCTCCTGCAGGATGGGGGACGCCGCCTTCTCCCCCAACGGGGCCTCCAGCCAAGGGGATGTGGGGGCTGGGTTGTGCCTGGGGATGGGGTTGCACCTCAAGGGGGATGTTCCTGGGGCACCCAGACTCCCACAGGCCCCACAGACACGGGGAGTAGCCATGGGCTCCTGACCCTGCACTCTGCGGGGCTGCAGGGGCCCAGTACCCCCAAAGAGGGGGCAGCTGCTCTTCCCACAGGGCAGCAAGGGATGAGGGGCTGCAGCTCCACTCCTGGTGCAGATTCCTGGGGAAGGGGCTCCTCACAGCCCCAGAGAGCAGGGCAGCCGCTCTCCCCCACCCAGCAGGCGCTGCTGGGTGGTGGCTGGGTGTCCCGCCGGCCCGGGCTTGTCCGGGTGCAGGAAGAGCTGACGAACCTGTCAGACGGGTCCTGGGAGCCTTCCCAGCAGACATCGAGTTCCCCAGGTCCCCCCCGTGCTCAGACAGGCCTGGCCCAACATGGGGCTGAGGTCCCTGCCATGGACCCCCTCCTGGGGTCCTGAGGTGCCATTGGCAGCTGTCTGCTGACCCTGGGCAGGGTGGGCATGGTGTGGGTGGGGCAGAACCACCACCACAGCCAAGGGCCATATTCAGCCAGGTGCTGATTGCCAGGGACTGGCCACAGCACCTATCCCAGTGTGATGCCATGCTGATAGCATGTGGCATAGTGAGCCTGACACAGCTTAGGTGGTCAGTGCCCTGAGGGTGAGTGGAAGAGTTGGAGTTATTGCCCTGGCACAGAGCTCTGCCTGCAGGATCCCTCCTGCCACTTGCCTCGACCCTGGCATCGCTTCCTGTGCATGTGTGGCATCACTGATGGCTCAGTGGGTGCTGGCCACCTGGCTCAGGTCTGCTTCATGCCCTAGGGCTGACCACAGCGGGACAGCCTAGACCCACCAGGAGTCTTCTGGGGTGCTGGTAGAGGGGATTCCCAAGCCCAGCTGCCCCAAGTCAAGTGGAGGGCGCTTGTTGGTACCCCAGTGAAGAGGTTTGTGTGCCCCTTGGGTACTTTGGGGTTTCACAGCCTTGGCAGCAGATCCAGGCAGGGCACGTGTGCCAGGAACAGCCATGTGGCATGAGGCTCTGCCTCACCTCAGGGCAGCTTCCCTGCCCAGTCAGGGCTCTCTGGCCAAAGACATGAGGTCCTGGCACAGTTGGACAGCCCTAGGGCTGCAGCTCTGCCCCCACCAGGCTGGCATCAGGCCATGCCTACCTGCCATGCCTACCTGCCAGGCTGCACGCAGCTGGCACCACGTGTCACCACGGCCTTCGCTCCCAGTCACAAACTGGACGGCTCCTCTTCCTCCCCAAGCCTTGCATGGGTGACGTCAGCCCAGCCAGGGGCCGGGGCAGTCCCAGGTGTCCCCAGCCGAGAAACTATAAACACTTTGTCACGAGTTCAGCGGCCTCTGGCCAGCCCCACCTGCCCCACACAGAGCAGAAACGATGTTTACAGCATGTTTACAGCATAGAACGGCTTCACCTTTGTCCTGCCGTAATGGGCACCAATCCCAGCCCATTGTCACCTGCTCACAGGTGCCATGGCCATGTGCACCATGTGCACACCACCACTGGCACCCCCCAGTGCCACTCCAAGTGGGCACCCATCCTACCCAGAATGCTGCCCACCCTGTGCCCCACCTTTGTGTCCCAAGGGAGGTAATGGAGCACCTCTAGCCCCAGTTTGTCCCTCGGACTGTCCCCTGTCCCCAAGCAGGGGACCTGGCCTTGTCTTTCCATTCCTGGTCCTCTACCTCTGGGCCAGGCATGGTGGTGACAAATGGGTCTTGGTGTATCTATGTGGCCTCACTCCCAGCCCCTTTGCTATGTCCTGGTGGCCCTGCTCCAGGGCTGCAGTCATGGCAAATGGGACAGGGGAGCCCCTCAGCCAACGGAATTGGGTACCACATCCCAGTGCCACAGGATGGATCCAGCATGGTGCCCCAGGAGGCTCATTATGGCCCTGGAAGGCTCAGCACAAGGCTCAAGCATCAGGGGATGCCCAGCCCACCCCTGTAACTGCTCCCTGCCTTGGTTTCCCCAGGCACTGTCTGCCCCTGATGTGGAGGGGACAGTTACCAGGGAGATGCCGGGACCATGGGATTGGTTCCCACCACCCTCTGGCTGCACCCATCCCCATGGCCTGCATGTGCCATGCTCGAGCTCTGGGATCCCAGGGGTGTTCCCTGGAGGTGCTCCCCTGTACAAGCCACAGCAGCGCCGGCATCCCAGAAACAGAGGCCTCGCACTGTCATTATGGATGATGTCAGGCCTGGCCACAACCAGGGAGGATGAGAGAAAAGCAGCCGGTCCCCCTCCCTGCGAGCGAGGGTGTGGGGAGAGAGGCTGCAATGCACGGGATGCAGGTAGGGTATGGGTGGCATGTGGGGCACCCAGCCCCACAGCCTGGGCCCATAAGATGCCTTGGCTGTGGGAGCCACAGCTGCTCTCAGGTTGCAGTGCCGTCGCCTGCCGGAGCCCCTGCCGCGTGCCAGGGGAGCGCTCCGCGCCCGCTGCAGCACAGGGCATGCAACATTACCCACAATCAATGGATCATTATGGAATAAACAAGAGGAAAGTTGTTTTGCAAATGCGGCTGAGTTATCGCTTCACAACACGCGGCCAAGCGTCGCGCGCCGTCCGGGACACGGATGGATCCATGTCAGAGCAAATGGGAGCCGACAGCCAGGCACCATGCTCCCGCCAGGCAGTGGCAGCGTGCCTGCTGTGCCCACCCCAGTTCTGCAGCTATAGCCCCTGTCCTGCATCTACAGTTCTCCCTCCTGCACCCATAGCTCCCCATCCTGCACCCACAGCCACATCCTGCACCTCCAGCCCCGTCCTGCACCTCCAGCCCCCTGTCCTGCACCTACACCTAGCTCCCTATCCTGCACCCACAGCCCCCCATCCTGCACCCATAGCTCCCCATCCTGTGCCTACAGCTCTCCCTCCTGCACCCATAGCCCCCCATC
Organism: Acrocephalus scirpaceus scirpaceus; assembly: GCA_910950805.1. NCBI lineage: Eukaryota > Metazoa > Chordata > Aves > Passeriformes > Sylviidae > Acrocephalus > Acrocephalus scirpaceus. Next base: position 1,178,465 of record OU383801.1, read on the forward strand.
CTGCACCTATAGGCCCCCAGTGTGCACCCACAGCCCCTCACCCTGCACCCACAGCTACCATCCTACACCCTCAGTCAGACCTCCCAGTAAGGAGGGTTCATTCCTCCCTGTGCCTTCGAGGTCACTCTGTGGGGATCAGCCCGGGTTGCACTCCAGCGAAGGTGACCCCAGGCAGGACTATGGGTAGTGGGTGCTGCCGGGCAGGACCTGCTCCCCAGTGCCGGGGTGTGTGTGGAGCCCCTGCCTGGTGTAGGTCACTTGTGGGAGTGCCCCTGCTCTGTGCCGGTCCCGTGGGGCGGGATGGGCTGGGGGGGGGGGGGTGTCGGGGTGTGGTGGACCTGGAGCCGGGAGGGGCGAGGGTGTGGTGTTGTGGGGGGGGTGCTCGTCGCTGTGAGGGAAGTGTTTCCCCTTACCCGGTGCCGCTCACCGAGGGGAGAGGAGGTTTGTGTCCCCCAGCCCGGTCCCGGTGTGGTGGGGAGGGTGTGTTTATGTCCCAGCTAGTGCCGGTCTCGGTAGGGAGGGTTTGCGTTCCCCTGTCTAGTGCCCGTCCCGGTGGCCAGGAGTGCGTGTCCCCGCCGGTGCTGGTCTCGGTGTGGGAGTAGTGTGCGTCCCCCCGATCGATACCGGTGGGGGGGGGTGTGTCGTGTTTGTGTCGTCCCTCAGTCTCGTCCCGTGTGTTGTTGTGCGAGCGCGGGGCGGGGGCGGGGCGGCGGCGGGGCCGTACTTAACCGGGGGGCGGGCGCAGGGCCGCCCGCGGAGCGCAGCACCCGGGGAGCGATGGGGCAGCCGAGGGTGCCCCTGGCTCTGCTGGGGCTAGGTCTATGCTGGGCGGCGGCGGCGGCCGAACGGCACACGGTGTTCTGGAACAGCTCCAACCCTCGGTGAGTGACCCCCGCCTCCCACCGGGACCCCCCCCGTAAACACGCACCGAGACCGGCACCGGCCGCCCCGAGGGCGCGGGTGGCGCCGCTCCGCTCCCCGGCGGCCTTTGTGCAGGGCGGGCGGCGGGACGAGGTGGCGGAGCCGGTGCGGGGCTCGGTGCGGGGCCGGCGGGGCCGTGCGGGGGGCGGCGGAGCCGGTCCAGGTGCGCCCGGGGCGGCCTTTCCGTTCCCAGGGCCATGCGAAGGGGCCGCTTCCTTCCCGCGGTGGGGGCGCGGCGCCAGCCCCGGCGCCGGCTCCGGGGACCGTGTTGACAAACACGGGGCAGGATGTGCGGGGGGGGTAGACCTGGATCGAGGCCCCCCGCTCACCGGCAGCCAGGGCTGAGGGGCGACCCTATCTCAAGCAACAGCCCCACAGGCTCGGAGCCGTGACTCCCCCTGGTTGTAGAGGTCCTCCCCCAGGGCATGACCTCTCTCAGGCTCTAGGAGTTTCCCCCGTGGCTTTCCCCCTTGCCCTCTCACTCTCCAGACCCCCAGGCTGTGGGGGTGCCCCACATTTAGGCGCCCATGGGGAGGTGTGGGGCTTCCCCTCCTTCCCTGGGCTAAGTCACTCCCTCCCCAAGTTGTGGGGGTTCTCTCCCCTCCCCAGGCCGTGTCCCCCACGAGTGTAGGACTCCCCCAGGTTGTAGGTCTGTGTCCCCCCACAGAGTCTGGGGAGCAGGGGGTGCCCCCGTGGCTGGATGTGCCCTTTTGAGGCCACCACAGCCAGCGAGGTGGGGACCCCGTGGAGGCCCCCAGCGTACCCCCCTCCCGGGTGGGGTGTAGGGCGCAGCTGGAGCCAGGCTGGCTGCCCCACGGCGAGAGCCGCGACGCCTCCTGCTCCAGCAACGCTGAGCCGGGCAGGGTGCACATCCCAGCGGGTCCCCTCCCTGCTCCCTGGCTCTTGGGAAGCGCTGGGAAGTGGGGTGCACTCACCACTCACTGCCGGGGGGCCAAGCTGGAGGGAGAGTGAAGGGGGGTTGCCCTTTCAAAGCTATTCCAGGTGCTGCAAGACTCAGCATAGAGAACAGTGAACCCAAGGGTGCCCCCACCCAGCACTGCCGTGGGCAGGGTGCTGGCCTCTCTGGGTGTGGGGAATTTAGGGGTGCAAGTAAGGCCCCTAACCCGGAGCTGACCCCCCTGCCCACCATCCTGCCACAGGTTTCTGTGGAGTGACTACACAGTGGAGGTTCGTCTCAATGACTACCTGGACATCATCTGTCCCCACTATGAGGAGGGCAATGTGGATCCCCGGGCCATGGAGCGCTATACCCTGTACCTAGTGGAGCTCGAGGAGTACCAGGCCTGCAAGCCCCGCTCCAAGGAGCAGATCCGCTGGGAATGTGACAAGCCCAGTGCCCTGCATGGCCCTGAGAAGTTCTCAGAGAAATTCCAGCGCTTCACTCCCTTCACACTGGGCAAGGAGTTCAGGGAGGGGCACAGCTACTACTACATCTGTGAGTGCTGGGGGGCTGCAGGGTGGGGCCTCTGAGGTGCTGCAGGGAGTTGCTAGCAGGCTCCCCCATCCCTGTCTAACTTCCCTCTCCATTCACAGCCAAACCCATCCATCACCACGGTGAAGCCTGCCTGAAGCTGAAGGTGACGGTGACAGGCAAAGGCAGTGAGTATCACCACCCCCTCAGGGGGGTCCCCCCCCCCCTGTCCCCTCCTTCCCGCGCCGGTGCCCAGCGTGGCCTTGGCTGCGCTGAGTCACGGCCTGGCCATGGCCCCTGGCCAGCCCGGGGTGTGGGCACGCGCGGCTTGGCCGGGAAGATGTTGGTGCGGGGGAGGGGGGGCGAGCCCACAGTGAAACAGGATTTTGGGAAGGTTGGGGTGCTGCCCTTCCCTGGCATGACCCCCAGTTTGCTCCGCAGCTCCGGCACCGCCTGCCCCGGCCTCGACACAGAAGGGGAGGATCCAGGCAGGTGTGTTGGGGGCTGTGGGTTGGGGCTGTGCCAACTTTTCTTCCAGGGAGACAGGGTGTTCTTGGGGGCACCAGGCAGAGCCCAGCTACCTTCCTGGGGGGACTGATGTGAGGGGCATTGGCCTGAACATAGCCACCCCCCACGATTGGACAGGGGTTTGCCAGGGGCTCTGGGCTAAGCTCATCTGCCCCTCTTGGGGGGCTCTGGAGCTGGCTAAGCTACCAAGGCTGGTGGCAACCCTCTGCAGGGGTGATGTGCTGCTGGCTTGGGGTACAACTTGTCTTCTGGGGTTGCTGGTTGCTGATGGCTTCTCTCTTTCCCCTCCACAGACGATGCAGCCGCACATGTGCTGAGGAGCGTGGGGCAGAACTCGGCCATGCGCAGCAGCAGCCGTCCCTTCACCTTCATCAGCCTCCTCCTGCCCCTCTTGGTGCTGCAGGGGCTCTGAGCTGCGCCACGTGCCCAGACCCACCGAGGCTGCGGCCACTGGGGCCTCCATGGTCCCTGCTCATCTGCCCCAGGTGCCCTGCCCTGCGCACATCTGGGCAAGGATTTGTCAGTATTATGGGGCTGGAGGGCCCAAAGCCATCAGAGCAGCTGGAGCCTTCAGGCTTCCCTGGCCCTTCCAGGACGATTATGGCAGCCAGAGGCCAAGCGGGAGCCTGGAGCTGGAGGGGCTGATGTGCTGGAGAGGGGCAGGGGGCTGGCACCCCTGTCCCACAGCTGAGCTCTCCCACCACCCTCGGGGCTTTCCCCATGGTGGGCTTGAACTGGAATGCGTCCTGCAGGCAAGGACATGGGGGTGGCCAGGTGACACCAGTGCAGGGGGCCTCTTACCCCAGTGTCAGTGGTTGGGGAGCACAGACAGGCTGGAGATGCCCTGCAGCCAGGGGAGCGGGGTTATAATGAACGTTCTGTGCTCCACCCCTACCCCATCCTTCATCCCCTGGTCCTACCCCATCCCTCCCCTCTGCTGGGTGCCGGAGGGGCCCCCAGTACCCCCTTTGTACAGCTTTCTAACAGAACAGACTTTTTATACCATTGCCAGGAATAAATAACCAAAACCATGCTGAGCTCCTGAGACCTCCCCCACCCTCCTGGGCCAGGCTCTCTTGGCCTCTGTGGGGGGTTGGGCTGGTTAATTAATTAATTGGCTGGTGTTTGCACGGGGCTGCTAAGTGGCAAAGTGCCACAGTGGCTGGCACTGTCCCCGGCTTTATCTGGTGACACAAAGGCCTCCCCTGAGGGTGGGAACCCCACCCCCTGCACTGGAGTGAGTTTCCAGGTGGGGGGCAGCAACTCCAGGGACAAATCCCACTGGAGTGGGTCAGTCCCAGGTGGGGCATCCTATGGGATGGGATAAATCCCACCAGTGGTGAGGAGGGACCTGAGCCAAAGGCCCTGGGGCTGAGCAGGAGATGCAGCCTGTCTGCACCCCAAGGACTCCCATGCAGTGACCCCAGGGATGTGGGACCCCTGAGGTGTGAGATACTGTGGGTGCAGGGAGCTGGGATCACAGGGATTTGAGGCCCCTGGAATTGGGAACCTCAGGGAGCAAGGGGCCTGGAGAGGTGAGAGATCTTGGGGCACTGGGGTCACAGGAATGCATAGCACCTGAATGTGGGGGACCCTAGAGATGGAGGATCATGGAGAGGCAGGATCTTGGGGTCACAGGCATGAGTGGCCCCTAGGATGTGTGGGGGCACCGTGGGACAGTGGGGTCACAGGGACTTGAAGGCCATGGAAATGTGGATCTCAGGGATGCAGGATCCTGGGGAATTGTCACACAGGGATGTGTGACTCCTGGAGGAGGTAGGAGTGGGGCGTAGGGGGCTGGGGTCACAGAGGTGTGTGACCTCCGGAGTCACACGGAGTGTGTAATCTGGACCGTGGGGTTGACCCTGGGGACGCCAGGACATGAGGCCCCTGGAACTGGGGATCTCCAGACCTCTAGGGGGGCATTCAAACACGAGACCTCAGGGGTGCTCCCCCCGAGATGCCCCCCCCAAACCGGGCCCGGTGCCCTCCCCGTTGCCGCCTGGGTGCCCGCGTGGCGGTCACGATGGTGCCGGCGCAGCTCTCCCCGCTCGGAGCCGGATCCCCGCCGCCCCTCCCCGCCCGGTGCGCGGCCGATCCCTCCCCGGTAGTGCGTCCCGCCCCGCCCCGCCCCGCCGCGGGCAGCACCGGCCCCACCGCGCTCCCGCCGCTGCCCGGTGTCCGGCATGGTCATGTCGGTGCTCGCCGGCGTCTGCCTGGCCGCCACCCTCGCCATGTTCGCCACCGGCCTGTGAGCGATCGGCGGCGGCCCCGGGCGGGGGCGGGTGCGCTGGGGAACGCGCCGGGGCCAGCTCGGGGGTGCAGTGAGGGCCGGGGGCGTTGGGGGTGCAAGGGGGAGGACCCCGGGGCCCGTTTGGCGTGCAGTGGGGGCCTTGGGGAGTGGGATTTGAGGGTGCAGTGGGGCCCATGGCAGATGAGCATGCAATCAGGACACCAGGGCTGGGTTTGGGGTGCTGTGGGGGCCTTGGGGAGGGGGATTTGAGGGTGCAGTGGGGGATGGGGGTGCAATCAGGACACCAGGGCCGGTTTTGGAGTGCAGTGTGGGGCCTGGTGAGAGGGTTGGGGGTACAATAGTGAGGGCACCAGAGGCATTTTGGGGGCTGCAGTGGAGGCCATGGAGGAGCATTTGGGGGTTAAAATAGGGAAGGTGTCAGGGCTAGTTTTGGTGTGCTGTGGGGACCATAGGAGGTGTAATGGGAAGGGCACCACGGCCAGTTTGGGGGTGCAGAGGGGGCCATAGTAGTGCAGTGGGGAGGGCTTCAGTTCCAGTCTGGGAGTGCAGTGGGGAGGGTATCAGGCCCAGTTTGGAGGTGCAGTGGGACATTGAATAGCTGGTGCAAAGGGATTGGGGATGCGATGGGGACGGCGCTGAGTCCCATTTGGGGGGTGCAGGGGGAGGAGAGTGAAGGGGTGTAGTGCCTGCTGGCTGCAGACTGGAGCCCCCTCACTCCAGCGCTGCTGGGCACCCAGGAGGCCACTGCCCTCCGCTCTCCCCAGGTCTGACCTGCGCCAGATGTTGGCAACCAAGAGTGTGGAGAACATCCAGTTCCTGCCCTTCCTCACCACTGATGCCAAGTACAGTGGGGTTGGGCCGTGGGGAGAGGGGGGTCACATACATTTGAGGGGCAGGGGGGATCCCCCAGGCTGTAGCCAAGTGCCTGTGCCATATCCCTGCAGCAACCTGAGCTGGTTGGGTTATGGCTGCCTGAAGGGGGACAGGACAGTGATCATTGTCAACGCCATCGGGGCAGCTCTGCAGACCCTCTACATCCTGGTGTATCTCTACTACAGCTCCGCCAAGGTGGGGCAGGGGCCTGGGGTGACGGGGGGGATGGGGAACCCTCACTCTGATGTCCGCCTGCTGTCCCTCCCAGCGCCCTGTGCTGCTGCAGGTCCTGCTGCTCCTGGCTGTGGTGGTCACTGGCTATGGCTACTTCTCCGTCCTGGTTGATGCGGGGACGCGCCTGACACACCTGGGGCTCTTCTGCAGCGTCTTCACCATCACCATGTACCTCTCACCACTGGCTGACCTGGTGTGTGGGGCTCGGTGGAGCTGGGGCTTGCCAGCCCGGGCCATGCCTGACATTTGCTCCTGCAGGCCAAGGTTATCCGGAGCAAGTCGACGCGGTGCCTGTCCTTTCCCCTGACCGTCACCACCCTTGTGGCCTCCAGCAGCTGGACACTCTATGGCCTGCAGCTCCATGATCTCTACATCACAGTGGGTTGGGGTGGTGGAATGCCAAGGGGTGCCATCCCATCCCACTCTATCCCATCTCATCATGTCCCAACCCATCCTACTCCATTGCATCCCACACAGTCCCACCCCATCTGATCCTACCCTGGTCCGCTTCATCCACATTCCACCCTTCTCCATCCCATCCCACTCTATCTCATCCCATTCTGTTCTGCCCTCCTCCTGCCCCATCTCACCCCATCCCATCCCCATTCCACCGCTATCCTATCCTATTCTGTCCTATCCTATCCCCATCCCCATTCCCCTCTCAGCTGAGCACTTGGCTTGGGGCCGGCCCTGTTCAGCACTGTGTGTGTCACCCAGCCAAGGATGACAAGGCTCAGCATGATGACTATTGATTTTAATTAATTAGCTGGGATGGGGCCAATAAATCTCCCCCAGCACCACAGGGGGAGGGGTACATCCACTTTCCCCCCATGTCCTCTCACAGGTCCCCAATGTGCCAGGGATCATCACCAGCCTTGTGCGGTTCTGGCTCTTCCAGCAGTACAGGCCAGAGCAGGACAAGCCCTACAGCCCCCTGCCTGCCTGAGAGGTCCCCTAAGGAGCACCCCAACTGGCCTGGGCTAGCCCCGCCACTGAGCCCCACGTGCCACCACTGTCCTTTTGGCCACTCCCAGTGGGACACCAGGAAGGACCTCCTGCCTCCAGCCATGCATCCTTCAGCAAAGGCCCCAGAGCTTTCAGTGATGCCTTCGGAGTTCCATAAGCCCCTCAAACATCAGGGTGGGAGGAGAGTTTTCCATGCCCATGGCCCTGCCTGGTGCCGGGATGGGGCTTCCAGGGGTCTACTTTTGTATGGATTCAAGTGCCTTTTAATAAATCAGAGACTTCCCAGTGCCTGCTTCTTGTACCTCCCTCCTGGTGCTGCTGCAGAGGATGGTACAGCTCATGGTCCTGCAGCTGCTTTGGGAGCTTCTTGTGGCCATCCAGGGGCTACTTGTGGTGGGGGCTCATCCTGACACACCCTGGGCTCCAGCAAACCCTCACCAGGCATCAGCCCTGGAGTTGGGCAGAGGGCTGATCTGGGGCCATGAGGGGACCCCAGGGAAGACAGTGCTGCTGGGGACCTGCTCTGATGCCCCCTGACCTACAGGAGCTACCCATCACAGTGTGGGGATAAAAGTCTGTGGAACTGACAAGCAGCCACCATGGCAGGAACTGGGAATCGATGGGAATCCTTGCTTAAACCCCTGTGGATTGAGCGGGCCTGGATCAAGCATTGATCCTATGTCAATTAACCAATTAACAGCTATCTGGAATGAAGATATCAGGCCAGTGCCTCGGTGGAGGGACAGGAGGGGCCAAGTCACACAGCAGACACCGAAGCCTTGCAAAAAGAGGCCCCCATCCCATGCAGGACACTCCAGGACTGAGGAGCCTCATCCCAAACTCTGGCCAGATGACACTGTTGGGATAAAGGATGCAGTGCCAAGGACGCTGTCAGGAGCTGTGCTGTGCCTCTGCTGCACACCTCACACACAGCCTGGAAAAATCCATATAAGAGGGACAGAGCTGAGCACAGTGCCAAGGGAAGGAGGACTAGCTCACAGCATGCTCTGTCTTGCCCCTGTGAAGCCAGGGCTCCCTGTGCCTGCTCCAGCTGCTCCAGACTTGGTCTGGCGGGGAGGAGCCCCCTGCTCCCCCCGGCAGCGGGAGCAGCTCCCAGCCTGGCCCCACAGCCTCGGGAAAGGGCAGCTTTCTCCACTGACACACCTTGACTGCCAACCGGTCGCTCCAGCTGCCCCATGCTGGGAGCGGCCGTGACGTGGCCCCTCGTGCCAAGCTGGAGGCAGCTCCCAGATGCTTCCATGCAGGGAGGAGCTGCCACCAGGCCACTGCCACACAGGCTGGGAGTAGCTCCTGATGGCCATGAGTAGAGGCCCTGGATCGCCCTGAGAAGCCCCTGGATGACGATAAGTAGCCCCTTGAATGCCATGAGTAGACACTGAATGGCTCTGGATTGCCATGAGTAACCTGCACAGGGTCATGGGTAGCTCACAGACGGCTGTGAGTAGCCCCTAGATGACCACAAGTAGCCCCTGACAGCCCCGAGTAGCTTACAGAGGACTGTCAGTAGCCCCTGATGGCCATGTGTAACTCCTGGATGGACACAAGGAGCCTCCTAGTTGGCTGTCAGTAGCCCCTGATGACGGCAAGTAGCCCCAGGATGGGGCCAGATTGCCATGAGCAGCCTGCAGAGAGTCATGAGTAGCCCCTGCATGACCACAAGTAGCCACTGGATGAATACATGAGGCCCCTTTGAATGATCAGGAGGAGCCCTTGGTTGGTTGTGAGTAGCCCAAAGAAGGCTGTCAGTAGCCCCCAGAACACTGTTGTCCTTGTGCTGTGGTCCTGACCCACCAAGGTCCCACGTGGCCAAATCCAGGGCAATGTCGCCCCCCCCCCCCCCCGCCAACCACCCGTGTGCCAGCGAGTGCTAGGAGCTTCCCACCCTGCTCCCACCAGCCTTTGCTGCTCAGGAAACAGCTAATTAGCTGCTCCTGCTAATTAACCCGAGTCCTCCCTCTCGCTCCCAACTGCTCCTTTCTGCAGAGGATACACAGCTGCTAATTAAAATCCCAAAGTCTTTTGGCTGGAGGAGCTGGCGGCTGCCAGGGCAGCAGGTTCCTGCACAAGGGGTCAGAGAGCAGAAATGGGAGTCCCCAAGAGCGGGCCTCTCCCCACAGAGCTTCCAACCCCTCCCTATTCCCAGTGAAGCCCAGTGTGGTGCTGTGGATGGGCAGAGGAGTCAGGGGAGCTCCCCTCAAGCTGCCGGGGTTGGGCGGGACACCATGACGCAATTTAAAGGCTGTGTTGCCCACCCCATCCTGCCAGTCCCTCTCCTCCTTCCCGGGAACTGCCAGCGGGGACGGAATGAGGCTCCTCCAGCTCCCACCTGCCAGGGTGAACCACATCTGTGCTGGGAATGTGCTGGGGCTCTGGGGCACGGCCCAGTCCCACATCCGACTCCAGAGCCAAGTTCCAGGGAGCTCAGTGAGGGGCAGGCAGAGCAGGACCGGGTGTGGGGAGTTTCCCTGCAGCCCCTCAGAGTGGTGGGAGAACTGGGCCTGCACGGAGACCTTGCTCTTCAAAACACCCCCAAACCCTCCCCACACACTCACCTCACTGCGAGAGCTGAGCGATTCCCCCGGGACAGCCAAGTGATTTCCCCGGGCGGCTTCCAGCAGCGCCCGAGGCTCTCAGTGCCCACAGCCTCCCGGAGCCCACCGCCCCCGCCGTGTCCCGGAGTCACAGAACAGCACAGGCAGCACCGTCCCTGGGCTTTATTGGGGTCAGAGGCGCAGCCCCCGCCGCCGCAGGTCGGCCCGCGCCGCCCTGATGTGCTCCTGCAGCTCGGCCGCCGCCTCCTCGCAGTCGTTGAAGGTGGCCAGGCGGTAGCCCACGGTGGCTAGGGAGTAGCAGCCGAAGGCCACGAGCAGGTAGACGGGCAGGGGCAGCAGCGCCTGGCGGAGCGGGGCCGGCGGCTGCAGCCCCGGCGGAGCCAGAGCCAGCGCGGCCCAGGCCGATCCCAGCAGGGCGAGTCCACACAGCCACTGCCCCAGCTTGGTCATGGCGGCCTGAGGGGAGAGGGGGTGTGAGAGGGGAGATGGGAGAGGGAGAAAGGGGAGGAGAAAGAGGGGAAAAGAGGAAAGACGAGGAGTGGGGGACCCATAAGAGGAACAGAGGGGAAAAGGGAGATAGGGAAAGGACCGCCCCGCGTCTCCCCCGGGGCCTCCTGACCATAGCGCGGCCCCAAATCCCCCTGGGCCTCCACCCGCCGGACCGGGCCCGGGACCAGCCCCACCCCCACCTGGCTCGGTCTCGGTCCCACTCCCGGTCCCGCTCCCCGCCCGGCGCTGCGATGACGTAGCGGCAGCGCCGCGCGCGAGGGCTGCTGGGAACTGTAGTTCCACAGAGCGGCAGCCGCGGGCGCCCCCTGGGGGCAGGGCGCGGCACCACCAGGACCCGCCGGGACCCCGGGTCCGGCCCCGCTCCCGGTGCCGCAGGAAGCGCCGGGCTTTGTCGGCCGCGGCCGCAGGAAGCATCTGGTTTCCTCCATGTCCGGCCAGAGGGGTGCCAGGGGCCTGGCGTGGGAGCGAGTCCTGCCTGCCCTCTCACGGCTGCGGGGACCGAACCGTTCCCACCCCCCACACGGGCAGCCCCGGTGACCCACCCGGTGCCCTGCGGAGGGCATATGAGTCTGTGATCCCCTGCCAAACCCAGCAGCCTGAGCTGTGCTAGCACAGCGGTCTGGTGGCAGCTGGGGCTGGAGCCCTGAGCCACTGGGACACCTACAGCCCCCCTGCCCGCTCCAGCCTGTGTGGCTCCAGTCTGCTCCAATCCTGGCTCCATCAGGATCTTCCTCCCTTGCAGGTCTGGGCAGACAAGATGCCACCCAGCACATCTTCCATTCTTGGCCACCCCCACCTTCCCGGGGCAACCTAGAACCCACCACAGGCTCCAGGGCCACTTCCAGCCTCACTGGCACACAGCAGGGCCAGGAACTGGGAACTGGCAGAAAGGACAAGAAGCTACAAAGAAATGGCTTTATTGGGCAGGGGGGAGTCCTGGATCGGCCACAGGGAGGGGGCTGCCCCACGAAGGGGCACCAGGACATCAATTTCTCTTCCTGCCCTTGCCGACAGCCTTGGCAGGAGCAGCAAGCGGCGCTGTGGACTGGTAGAGAGTGGAGGAGATCTTGTTGATGTAGTAGAGACCAACCATGGAGAAGATGAGGCTACAAGGACAGAAAGGAAGAGGCTGTTCAGCTGCTGGGGGCAGAAATATGCCAGGCTCACCCCAACAGCTTCCCTGGGATCCCACTGCACTGCCCTTTGTAAACCAACACCTTGCCCCTGGGTCCCGCTTCCCTGCCCTTCCTAAACCAACACTTTCCCCTTGGATCCCACTCCCCTGCCCTTCCTAAACACCCTCCCTTGGATTCCAATCTACTGTTGTTCCCACCAGCCCCCTGAGGCTTCCTAGCAGTCCTGGCCCTGCCCAGCCTCCTGCCCCCCTCCCAGTGTCACCTGTGATCCCTCTGGGTTCCCTTGGTTGCTCCCCACCCTCCAGGGCAGCTCTGGACGTACCAGGTGGTCACACAGACCCGGTGGATGAGGCCAGAGGCAAACAGGGCCAGGAAGAGGCAGGTCAGAACTGTGGAGAAACAGGAGACACATGATGCTGCAGGGCTGCCCCCAGTGATGGGGGGGGGCCATGGCTGCAGAAGCGTAATTTCCCTCAGGCTCAAGGGAAGCTGCCACAGTTCCAGGGCAGGGCTGGGACCGTCCAGTGCTGGAGCACCCCCAGCCCTTCCACAGGCTGTCAGACAGCGATGTGTTCCCGCCCTCCTCCTGGGCAACACTTACTCTCGGGGAATATCTTGGCCTGGAAGCCCTTCCCAAAGATGAGGTTCTCCAGGTTGTTGAAGGCCTGATTGTGAAGTTAAGGGACAGAACGGGACCCTGCTGTCCTCCCAAACCTGCTCCCATTTCCCATCCTCTCTGCTGCAGCCCCATTCCCAGCCTCTGGACCTGCTCCTGTTCCCCCACTCCCATCCCATGCCCTGCTCACAGCCTCTGGACCCACTCCCAGCCCCTGGCCCTGCTCTCCACCACCCCTTTGGTGCGGTTCCCAGCCCCCAATATGGTGCCCTGGGCCCCTCCCCACCAGACCTCTCCTGTTCCCCGGTCCCACTCCCGGTCCCCACGGATGCAGTGAGGGAGCAGACGAAGAGTGCAGAGCCCAGCAGCCCGCCCTGGATCGTGAGCCACTCGGTGGAGGCAAGCTGCCGGCTGTACATCTGCATCCCGGCGAACAGCAGCAGCGACAGCAGCGACGACAGTGCCAGTGATGTGCCCGTGCCTACGGCTGCGTCCCGGGACCGACTCAGCACCGGCACCAGGACCAAGGCCAGACCCGAGGGTGAGCCAGACCTCACCCTGCACCCATAAGGCCGTGCCGTGCATCCCGCCCCCCTCGCCCCTCATCCCACCAGCCCAGCTGCCCCCACACTCTCGTTGACCCCCGCCCCGTTATGCCCATGCCCCTCATTACCGCTCTGCCCTGTTACATCTCCATCCCCCTCACCCCCATTCCCCCTGCCCAGTTAGCCCCAGCTCCCGTTGTCTCCGAGCCCCCGCTGTCGCCCTGCCCCGGTACCCCTCATCCCCCCCCTTTCCCGTTACCCCCGCTATTGCCCCTATTCCCGGAACTCCTCCCGCTTCGGTCACCCCCCTGCCCCGTTACGCCCCTTCTCCCATTACCGCCGGTACCCCTCGTGCCCCCAGTATTCCCATTATCATCCCTGCCGCCATGTCCCCCTTTCCCCATTTCCCCTTTCCCCCATTCCCCCGTCACTTCCCATTTGCCCAATTCCCCCCGGTTCCCAGTTATCCGCCGGGCTCCCCTTACCCATGGTGCCCCCAGCCGGTCCCGGTCCGTTCCTGGTGCCGCCGTTCCGCACACGCGCACTACGGCCGCTTGCCGGGGGGACACGGCAGCAGCGCCGGGCTGCGCCACTGCGCGTGCGCGGGCGGCCCCGCCCCTCCCAGCGCGACCTGCTGCACGCGCGCCCCCCGGCGGCCGGGAGTGGCACTGCAAGCCCACGCCGACCGGAGCGCCCTCTGGCGGTGGGGACTGGAACAGCGGGGGGACGGGATCCCCGCACCCAACACCGGCCCCGACCCCGGGACCACCGCCGGGACCACCGCCGGTACCGGTGTCACGCTTATCCTGCCCGCAGCCCACCCCAGGCGCCGCACTCCGAGCGCCGCCCGTCGGAGGATACCCGGGGGTCGGCGAGAGCATCCCCGTGCCGAACCACCCCCCCCATCGGTGCCGCCCCTCCGGTGCCTCCACCTCCCTCCGGTGCCGGCGGGGCGGGCGCCGCCGAGCATGCGCGCCGCTACCCCCCGCCCTCCCCCCGGCTCCGCCGCTCCCTGCAACACACCGGGGCGATCGCGGCCGCTGCTGCTGCCGCCGCCGCCGTCGCAGGCACGGGCGCGGGGAGCGGAGCCATGGCCGAGGGCGAGGACCTGCAGACCTTCACCTCCATCATGGATGCGCTCGTCCGCATCAGCGTGAGCGGCCGCGGTGGCGACGGGGGGGCGGACAGGGGTCCTCCGGGACAGGGTCGCCGTGGCAACGCGGCGGGGACTGGGGGGCAGGGCGATGCCCTTGAGGGGTGGGCGGACCCCGCACCACGACTCACCGCAGCGACCCCCGGGAAGGGCCGTCATCGGGACTCCCCCACACCGAGCCACGGCCGAGCCGGGAGCACCGGGTGCAGAGGGGGGGCTTCATCCCGGCCCCGATCTTGGTGCTCAGCCCGGTCCTGGCGCTGGTCCCAGTGCCGAGGCCAATCTGGGCTCTGCTATGGGTCCAGCCCCAGTCCCCATCCCAACCCCCATCTCCATCCTGGCCCCCATCTCCCTTGCCATCCCTGTTCCAATCCCAGTCCCCATTCCAGTCCTGGGCCCCATCCTGGCACTATTCCCGGTGCTGGTCTTCATCCTCATCCCAGCCACCATCCCCATCCCAGCCCTGGGCTCCATCCTGGTGCTGATCCCAGTGGTGCCCCCCATCCCTATTCCACTGCCAGTCCTAATACTGGTCTGATCCTGGCCCTGCTGTGGGCCTAGCCCCAATCCCATCCCCATACCAGGCCTGAGTCACATCCAGGTTCTGATCCCAGTGCTGGTCCTGATTCTGACCATGCTGCTGGTCTCAGGCCTGATCCTGGCTCTGATGCTGGCCCTGGTCCTCATCATCGCCCCAGCCCTGGTCCTGATACTGGTCCTGGCTCTGGTGCTGTTCCCGGGCCTGATCCTGACCCTGCTGTGATCTCAGCCTCAGCCCCCAGCCCCATCCCAGTGCTGGTCCCAGTGCTGATCCTGATTCTGACCATGCTGCTGGTCCCAGGCCTGATCCTGGCTCTGATGTTGATCCTGATGCCAGTGCTGGTCCTGGTGTGGCCCCAGTTCCCATTCCCAGTCCAGCCCTGGGCTTCATCTTGGTGCTCGCCCTGATGCCATTCCTCAGACTGCTCCCAGGCCTGATCCTGGCCATGATGCTGGTCCCAATCCTCACCCCTATCCCAGTGCTGGTCCTGACACTGGCCCTGGTCCTTCCTGTGGTTCCAGTGCTGACCCTGATCCTGGCCCTGCTACTGATCCCAGCTCCATTTCTCATCCAAGTGGCAGCCCTGATCCTTGTCCTGGTGCTGGTCCTGGTGTTTGTCCTCATCCCATCCTGGTTCTGGTCCCAGGCCTCATTGTTGCCCTGATGATGGTCCCAGTCCTTGTCTCCATCCCAGCCTGGGTCCCATCCTGATCCTGGTTCTGATGCTGATTCCAGGTCCTGATCCTGGCCCTGGTGTGGATTTCAGGCCCTGGTTCTTTTCCCAGCCTTGATGCTGATCCTGGCCCAGGTGCAGGTCCTGGCCCTGGCCCTAGTACCGGTCCAAAGCCCTGATCCCAGCCCTAGTGATGGTCCCAAGCCCTGATTCTGATCCTTTCCCTGGTGCTGGTCCTGGCCCAGATCCTGGCCCTGGTGCTGATCTCAGCCCTGGTGCTGATCCTGGCCTGGTGCAGCTCCCGTCTGGTTTTAGCCCTGTTGTGCCAGCGGGTGACGCTCCCACTCTCTCCGCAGACCAGCATGAAGAACATGGAGCGAGAGCTGGTGTGCCCGGTGTGCAAGGAGATGTACAAGCAGCCGCTGGCACTGCCCTGTACCCACAATGTGTGCCACGTATGTGCCAGCGAGGTGCTGCTGCAGCACGGCCACCTGTACTGCGACCCCACCTCCGAGCCCACCTCGCCTGCAGCCACCCCGTCCACCCGCAGCCCCCGCCTGGGCCGCCGGGCTGTCCCCAAACCCGATCGGCTTGACCGCCTCCTTAAGTCAGGTGGGGCTGGAGGGGCTGGCAGAAGGGACGGGCAACAAGGGGACAGGGATGGCTGGAGATGACAGGGGTGGCTGAAGAGATGGGGACAGGGATGGCTGGAGGGACTGGGGACAGCTGGAGGGGATGGGGACAGCTGGAGGGGATAGGGACAGCTGGAGGGGACAGAGATGGCTGGAGGAATGGATGGTTGGAGGGGATGGAAATGGTTGGAGGAGATAGGGACAGCAGAGGGGACAGGGATGGCTGGAGAGGACAGGGGTGGCTGAAGAGATGGGGACAGGGATGACCGGAGGGAGTGGGGACAGCTGGAGGGGATGGGGACAGCTGGAGGGGACAGAGATGGCTGGAGGAATGGATGGTTGGAGGGGATGGAAATGGTTGGAGGAGATAGGGACAGCAGAGGGGACAGGGATGGCTGGAGAGGACAGGGGTGGCTGGAGTGGATGAGGACAGAGATGGCTAGAGGGAACAGGGATGGATGGAGGGGAGGGGGATGGCTGGAGAGGATGGCAGAGGGAATAGGAACAACAGAGGGGGATGAGGATGGCTGGAGGGGTTGGGAACAGGAACAACTGGAAGGTATGGAGGTGGGGATGGGGACAGCACCCTGGGCTCCCCCACGGGAGGGCTGAGGGACTCTGGGTTGTCGTGCCCTGGTCACACCCTCCCTGCCTCCCTCCCACAGGCTTTGGCACCTACCCAGGGCGCAAGCGAGGTGCTGTGCACCCCCAGACTGTCAGCTTCCCGTGCCCTGCCTGCCAGCGGGACGTGGACCTGGGCGAGCGGGGCCTGGGCAGCCTCTTCCGCAACCTGACGCTGGAGCGGGTGGTGGAGCGGTACCGGCAGACCATCAACATCAGCGCAGCCATCATGTGCCAGTTCTGCAAGCCCCCACAGCTGGAGGCCACCAAGGGCTGCACAGAGTGCAAGTCCAGTTTCTGCAATGAGTGCTTCAAGCTCTACCACCCCTGGGGCACTCAGAAAGCCCAGCATGAGCCCACGCCCCCCACCCTCACCTTCCGCCCCAAGGTACGTCCTTCTTGTGGGTTCTCCTGCCCTGATGGGAGGTTAAGGCAGAGAGACTTGGGGTTGTTCAGCCTGGAGAAGAGAAGCTTTGGGGTTACCAAATTGTGGCCTTTTAGTGTCTGAAAGGAATTTTTGAAAGGATGGGGCAAGACTATTTACAAGAGCCTGAAATAATAGCACAAAGGGCAATGCGTTCAGATTGAAAGAGAGTAAATTTAGGTTAGATATTAGGAAAAAATTCTTACAGTGAGGATGGTATGGTACTGGAACAAGTTGCCCACAAAAATTGTGAATGCCAGACCCCAGGAAGTGTTTAAGGCCAAGGTGGGGCTCTAAGCAACGGGGTCTAGTTGACGATGTATCTGTTCATGCCAGGCAGGTTGGAACAAGATGATCTTCAAGATCTCCTTCCAACCCCAACCATTCTATGATTCTAAGATCTGGGTTGCAGGGGTGGGACTCAGCAGGGGTGGAGGGGGGTGCAGACCTCCACTGAGCCCCACTGTGCCTGCATAGGGGCTGATGTGCCCGGAGCACAAGGAGGAGGTGACTCACTACTGCAAGACCTGCCAGCGACTGGTGTGCCAGCTCTGCCGCGTGCGCCGCACCCACACCAGCCACAAGATCACCCCGGTGCTCAGCGCCTACCAGGCCCTCAGAGTAAGGCCCCTGGAGCCAGGCTGGGGCTCTGTCGGGAACTGGGGACACCACAGAGCCCCAGTGCAGATGCGGGGTGTGGGGCAGGGGCTGCCGGCACTACATCTCATCACTTTCCTGCAGGAGAAGCTGACTAAGAGCCTCGCCTACATCCTGAGCAGCCAGGACACGGTGCAGACCCAGATTGCTGAGCTGGAGGAGACAGTGAAGCACACAGAGGTAAGGGCAGAGGGTGCCCATCTGTCCCTGAGCTGTCCCTAGGCAGGAGTGGCACAGCCAGCCCAGTCCCCTCTGGTCCCAGGACGTGCCACATGCTGACCCTGCCATGTCTGTGCCTGGCAGGTGAATGGCTCACAGGCCAAGGAAGAGGTGTCACAGCTGATCCAGGGGCTCTGTGCCATGCTGGAGGAGAAGCGGGCCACGCTGCTGCAGGCCATTGAGGAGTGCCAGCAGGAGCGGCTGGCCAGCCTACACGGCCAGATCCGGGAGCACCAGGCCATGCTGGAGAACTCAGGCATGGTGGGCTATGCCCAGGAGGTGCTGAAGGAGACTGACCACCCCTGCTTTGTCCAGGCTGCCAAGCAGCTGCACAACAGGTACTGGGCCGCAGGCACGGGGCTGCCAGGGGTGTTGGGGCCCTCTGGTGCCTAAGGTGGCACCCTGACATCCCTGCTCTCCTGTGCTGCAGGATCCTCAGGGCCACTGATTCGCTGCAGAGCTTCCGTCCTGCAGCCAACGCCTCCTTCAGCCACTTCCAGCTGGATGTCAGCAGGGAGCTGAAGCTGCTCACCGAGTTGGCCTTCATCCGAGGTAAAGGCAGCAGGACCCGGGCACCGGCTGTGCCCCATGCCAAGGCGCAGCCCCCGCGGGCAGAGTGGGTCCCTGCCCACCTCGGAGCTGCAGCTCAGCTGCGACTGCCCAGGGCCGCGCTCGGGCAGGCGCTTGCGGATCTGCCAGTGCCCCCTCCCCGTCAGGGACAGCCCCCGCCCCAGCAGCCCCCAGAGATATCCTTGCCCTACCCTGTGCTAGGGCGTCTGGGCCAGGGGTAGGCAGGCAGGGCCATGGTGCCAGGTGAGGGCAGCAGGAGTGCCAGAGGGTGAGTACGGAGCTGCCCCGCTGCCGGGCAGGCGCTTCCCGCAGGGCAGGAGCCGCGTGGCCCTGCTGGACCCGCTGGCGACACGTTTCAGACCTGCTTCTACCTCTCTTTGTTTATAGGCTGCGGCCGCTGCCGAGGCGTCACCGAAGTAACTGAGGCAAGTCACACCCCTGCCCCAGAGCCACCCCACTCTCTCTTCCCATCCCTCCATCCCTCCATCCTGCTCCCACCCTGGCCCCTCTCCGCAGCCATCCTCCATCCCCATCCTGCCCGCTGGCGTTGGCAGCCGGTGGCTCTGTCTCCTCCATCTGCCGCTGCTCCTCCTGCCCTCCCGTCCCCTCTCACCACATTTCCGTCCCCATCCTTGCCCCATTTCCGTCCTACTCCTTGCTCCATTTCCATCCCCTCTTGCCCTGTTTCCATTCTCTTCCTTGTCCCATTTCTGTCCCCTCTCACGGTGTCTCCATCCCCTTCCTCACTCCATTTCTGTTCCACCTTCACCCCACTTCTGTTCCACTCTCACCTCACTTCTGTTCCATTCATCACCCAATTTTCTACCCCCTCCTCATCCCATTTCCACTCTCTCTTGCCCCATTTCAACCCCATCATTGCCCTATTTCCACTTTCTTCTCATCCTGTTCTCAGTCCCCTACTTTCCATTTCCATCCCAGTCTCACCCCATTTCCATCCCATTTCTCACTCCATTTTCTTTCTCTCCTTGCCCCATTTCCACCCCTCTCCTTGTCTGATTTTCTTCCCTCTCTTGTCCCATTTCCATCCCCTTCCTTACCCCATATCTGTCCCCCCTTTACCCCATTTGTTCACATTCTTTCCCCATTTATCCTCTTGTCTGCACCCCATTTCTGTCCCACTCTCACCCCATTTCCATCCTCTGCCTCACTCCATTTCCACCCCTCTCTTCGTCTCATTTCTTTTCCCCCTTGCCCCATTCCCATCTGCCTCCTCACCCCATTTCTGTCCCTTTCTGCATCCCATTCCCACCTTGTCCTTGCCCCATTGTTGCCCCATTTCCATTCTCCTTCTCTCTGTATTTCCATCCTAATCTCACCTCATTTCTGTCCTCTTCCTCTCCCCATTTCCGTCCCTCTCCTTGCCCCATTTCTTCCTCCCTCCTCTTCCTGTTTCCCTTCTCATCCTTGCCCCATTCCCATCCTTTCTTCACCTCTCTTCCACCTGCATCATCCCTTCATCTCTCCCCACCCCTGCTCTGTTCCTGCCAGTACCTTGTACCACTCTCCATCCCCATCTCCTCCTCCTCCTCCTTTTCCACTGTCTCCATTCTTTCTCTCTCTCTCTCTCTCTCTCTCTCTCTCTCCCCCCCCCCCCCCCCCCCCCCCCCCCCCCCCCCCCCCCCCCCCCCCCCCCCCCCCCCACCCCCCCTCTCTCTTCCTCCCTCCTGACTTGCACTCGGCCTGTCTAGTCCCTGGAGCCCCACAGCAGCAGCTCCTCTGTCTCCCTGACTCTCGCTCTCCTCTGGTGCCGACACACGGTCTCCACAGTCAGACCCCTCTAGACTCTGCTGGTTGTGCGTCCGTCCTCCAGAATCCTGGAATGCCCCCTCCCTGCGTCTGGCTGCCTCCCTGCCTGCGGGGTGGGGGATGCTGCCTGATGCCCGCTGCTGCCTCTCCCTGCAGCACCCGAGGCCCCCGTCATCGACACGCAGCGCACCTACACCTACGACCAGATCTTCCTGTGCTGGCGGCTGCCGCAGCACTCACCGCCCGCCTGGCACTACACGGTGGAGTTCCGCAAGACGGACGCCAAGGCCAAGGGGCTGAAGCTGTGGCAGCGGCGAGAGGAGGTGCGGGGCACCTGCGCCCTCGTCGAGTATCTGGATACCAACAGCGTCTACGTGCTCCGGGTGAAGGGCTACAACAAGGCGGGCTTCGGGGACTATAGTGAGGACATCTACCTGCACACGCCACCTGCCCCAGGTTGAGAGGGGAGGGGATGGGTGCTTGGATCAACCCAGGGCGCTCCACTGTGCTGTCCTGCTCACCTTTCTCCTTCTCCTCTCCTCCCCACAGTCCTCAACTTCTTCCTGGACAACCGCTGGGGCTTCAACCGGGACCGGCTGGCCATCAGCAAGGACCAGCGTGCGGTGCGCAGCGTCCCCGGCATCCCCATGCTCTTCGCTGCCGAGCGCCTGATGACCAGCTGCCACCTGTCCATCGACTGGTCATCGGTGATGTGGCCATCACCCAGGGCAAGAGCTACTGGGCCTGCTGCGTGGACCCCAGCTCCTACCTGGTGAAGGTGGGCGTGGGGCTGGAGAGCAAACTACAGGAGTGGTTCCAGGTGCCACAGGATGTGGTGAGCCCAAGGTGAGTGGGATGGCCTGGGGGGTCCACGGGGTCCTCTGCCTGTTCCTGCCTTCCCAGCAGGCACTGGGGTGTGGGGGGACCTCATCCTGTCCATGGGTGTTGGCACCAGGACTCACCTGTCCCCCTCCACAGGTATGACCCTGACAGTGGCCACGACAGTGGGGCAGAGGACACAACGGTGGAGGCACCTCCTCCTTACGCCTTCCTCACCATCGGCATGGGCAAGATCCTGCTGTCGCACGGGTCAGCCCTCACGTCCCGCGACCCCAACGGCTGCACCGTGCCCTTGCCCCCGCGCATCGGCATCTGCCTGGACTATGAGCAGGGCAAGGTGAGCTTCTACGATGCCGTCTCCTTCCGCGAGCTCTGGGAGTGCGGTGTGGACTGCTCGGGGCCCGTCTGCCCTGCCTTCTGCTTCATCGGAGGGGGGCCCTGCACCTCCAGGAGCTGGTGGCAACAAGCAGGAGCGGAAACGTGACCATCGGGAAACTTTGCCAAGCTGGACTGAGCCATGCCCGTGGTCCCCACACACCGCTAGCTCTGTCCCCAGGCACCCACAAGCGCCAGGGCCTGGGGGGACACAAATGGCCAGGGAGCAGAGCATAGCAGAGGCAGCCCCAGCCTGCCACACTGGGGACAGGCCACGTGTTTGTTTTGCGGGATGGGGGGGATGGGGACAGCTTTGCCATCCCCTCCTCACCCTGTCCGCTGCCCCTAGCTCCAGCTCAGCCTGAGGCTGCTCTGGGGCGGGGCTGGGGCAGGGCTGGCAGAGGGTCAGCCTAGAGATGGGTCAGGGAGGGGGACGGGGCTGCATAGGGAGGGGGGTGGAAAGTGACAGTGGGGTGATGGTGGAAGGGAGAGGCTGGGTGCTAGTTGGGTTGGGGGAGGCAGCTGGGGTGGGGGAGAGGGCGGGGGGAGGCTGGGCTGGAACAAGGTGTGAAGATGTTTTGTAAAATGGCTCATTTTCAACGTGGATCATCTGGCTGCAGCCAGGCACAGCCCTGGACACAGCAGGGGGTCCTCCTGTGGGCTGCTGGGCACCTCAGTGCCCCTGCTCTGCCCTGTCCTTGGGCAGCAACGCGTCTGGCCAGCCCTGCACATGCTCTGAGGGCCACACTTGGCTCCTGTTACACCACTCGGTGCCCAACCCATGGCCAGGGTGGGCTGGGCCTGCAGGGTCTGGATCTGACCCACTGGAGAGCCCCAGCATCGTGGGGGCTGTGCCAGCAGTCCCACACTGGGATCTCACCAAGCTGCTGTCATTTCTCCTGGGTTCTGTTACAACAAACGCTGTATTTTCATGGTTTCCTACAATAAACTGCGATGCCAGACTCCTCTGGAGCCTCCCTGCCCCAGGGGGGCCATGGGGCCGGGTTGGCCATGGGGCCAGACTATGCATGAGGTCAGGATGCCAAGGGACCAGGGGGCCTTGGGGTCTGGGTTGGCTGTGGGTCTAGGGACTGTGGGGTCACAGGGCTGTGGTGCTGGCTGGCCATGGGGCCATGAGTCCAAGCTGTCCAGAGGCATGGCCAGAGGCGTGCACGGGACTGGGGGCCATGGGGCCAGGCTGTCCTTTGTGCTGTGGTGCCAACCCAGCCCAGCCCGGGCAGTGCTGACGTGTCAGGTCCTACCACTGCTCTGCCTGGCCATGTGGTCACTGCCACCCTGTCACAGGGAGTCAGGGGGCTCCTGGATGGGCCATCTCCCCACTGGGCCTAGAAAAAACTCGGCGGCATTGCTGTGGAGTCCCAGGGGTGGCCAGTCCAGCCAGGGAGGCTCCTGGGTGCTAAGGCATCTTCTCAGGGTGGGTATTGGAGCAGGACTTCCCACCCAGGTACTCTGCATGGCAGGTGGAGAGGCCACAGGCAGGCAGGGCCCTGCCTGAGTGGGTGCCTGTCCCTGGAGATCCCGGCCTTTAAGTTGGAAGGGGAGGGGGCCATAGGCTGAGCTCTCTGTGAACAGGCAACCCTTTGTAGGGCCAGCCCTGCAAATCAGGCCCCTCTTCTGATTCCTGGGGCCCTGCCCAGGGCTGCGAGGGCTGAGTGGGGAAAGAGCAGTCCCAGGCACACCCTGTCCCCTGCGGCGCTCTGCCCTAGGCATTCGACCCCATGCCCAGCTGGCAGAACAGATCTGGGGGCAGGGAGTGCTACACTGTGCCAGAACCCCCATCAGTGCACCCCCACAGCAGTCTCAGGGCACCAGGGCACCCCTGTGCTCCAGAGACCCCCAGCCCCTTGCCTGCACCCCAGCACAGCTCTGATAGCTCCCAGCACATGCCAGGGTTCCTGGGCACCTGGCACAGCCATGGGCCCCACCCAGAGCCCACATAGTGTGGCCAAAGGATCCATCAGCTGCCCACTGCTGGGCTGGTCCTGGGGCTGTTCCCAGCCAAGCACTGGCTCCGGCCTGCGACCACATGGGCTTTCTTTGGGGAAGGTTTGGTTCCTTGTTTTTCTGCCTTTTCAGTGGTTGCCAAAACATCCCAGTGCCCAGGAACAGGCCCAGCTCAAACTAGGGCTGCCAGGGGGCCACACTGCGCTCCAGGGGGGCTGTTCCCAGGTTTGTGCCCTGGCACACAGCCCCTGGTGCTGCCACACAGCCTTGTCTTCTAGCACCCACCAGAACCTTTTTGAGGCTCGCTCAGCATTTGGAAGACCTGAGCCAGACAGGCAGGGGAAGGGAGCAGGACCTGCCACGTGCACCCAGTGATACACGTGCAGCTGCACGGCCCTGGCACCGTCACATTCCACCTGTGCAGCCGTGGGGAAACTGGATGCGTCAAATGAGACACGTTCAATCGTGAGCAGAAAACCAGGAGGGGTTTTGTTCAGAGAGCAGCAGGGGTGCTGAGGGATGGAGTCTGGCAGGATATGTCACATCCAGAGGCATGCAGGGACCAGGAACACGGTGACACCCCAGCAGCAACCCCAGGACTGTCTGGAATGGGAAATGAGAGCCACCACCCAAGCCGACACCTACTTGGTGACAGCCACGTCAGGGGAGTTACTGTCCCAAAGAAGCCCCCCTGCCACACATGGCGCAGCCCTGGGGACACATGGCTGCCCCCATCCTTTTATTTTAACTGTGATAAATATACCCCAGCCAAGGACCTGCCACCCGCCGAGCCAAGCCCGGCCAACACCCGCAAATAGAGAATTCATATAAAATAACACCACAAAAAGAGCCATTGAATCCCCAGGGGTGAGCACAGGGGGAGCACGAGCCCAGTCCTTCACCCCCGACACAGGATTGCAAAGCCAAGCGGTGGGGGGGGGACCATGGGGTCTGCGGGACCCTCCCTCCCGCCCCGATCTTTGTTCATCCAGTTCTGTCATGTGCACGAATCCGGCTGCTCCAGAACCATCAGGGTCCCACTGCCCATGGCGAGGGGCCAAGCAGCACTGGGGTATGTGCCCGGGGCAGGTGCTGCTTGCCCGGGAGTGGGGTCTGCGGCCGCCCCCTCCCCTCGGCAGCTACCCTCCTTCCCAGCGCGCCCTTCAGAGGTTGTCAGAGCCGGCGGCGGGGTTGGTGTAGGTGAAGGTGCCGGCCCTCGTGGTGCTGCTGCCGGCCACCTTGGGGGAAGGAAATTGAGGAGGTGTCAGGACTGGGCTGAGCCCCCACCCCAGGGAAGCAGAGGAAGATCTGAACCCTCTCCGCGGCCACAATGGGCAACCAAAAATTGCATCCTCCCATGGTGGTGGGCTGCTGCCCCCAGCCATGGGCACTGTGGACACCCCGGGCCCTCACGGACACCCGGAGCACCCCCCGTGCGCAGGAGGAGCCGCGGTGGCCCCGGCCGTGTTCCCGCACGATAAGCCGGCCTGGCGAGTGAGAAGGTAAATATTTACTCAGGCCCCTGGTATTTGCACAGGGTGAGCTGCTCGCAGGGAGCCAGAGCAGCTGGACACGGCCCCCGCCCATAGCCCCGCGTGGGGGGAGCACAGGGTACGGGGAGATGGGGCGGCCCCCTGTGCCCCAGATCGCCTTGGAGAGCCCTTTGCGCCTCCAGGCAGCTCCCAGCACCACACCTGCAGCTCCAGTTTCGAAGTTGCTGGTGCGGGATGAGGGGTGTTGGCTACGGGAATCATCTCCTCAGCCCCCCATCAGCTCTGCGGTGCCCCAGTCCTGCTCCCCGGTCATGGCAGAGGGTGCCGCGACAGCAGGAGACCCGGAGGTCTGGCTGGGACACAGCAAAGCAGGAGAAGGGGCGGGGTGGGCAGGCAGCGAGCCCCCTGACGCCGCTGGGGCTGGGCACAGGGAGCGGCTTCCCAAGGTCGCGGGGAGCTCCCCGGAGCCAGGCCGGGTCTGCCCGTGCCGGCCACGCACCCACTCCAAACACTGCTCCAGCCAGGCGTGAATGTTACACTCACCTCCTGGCGAGGCCGGCGTGGAACGAGCTCCCCAGACACTTGTCCCTGCCCTGCCATCTCCGTTAGCCATTAACCGGGAACCCAGGGGATGCACCCCTGCTCTCTGCCCTCGCAGCAACCGGGACCCCAGGTATGGGGCTCTCCCTCTCACCTGGCTGTAGGGGTTGGATTTGCTGTTGGGGGACACATAGCGCCCATGGCTCTGGTACTGGAGGTATTCAGCCATGGGGTGGTAGGAATCTTTCTGGCTGAGCAGGTCCAGCTTCCCTCGGCTTTTCCGGCGGCAGGTGCAGGTGGACTTGAGGAGAGAGAAGGGGTCAGGGCTTGGGTAGTGTGGGAATGGGGACAGGGACCAACCAGCAGAATGCAGGTGAGGACTGGGGTGGGGATGGGGCCTCACCATTAGGAGGAGACAGGTGAAGATGCTGAACAGCAGCAGGATGCTGACCAGGACCAACAGAGCAATGGCCCAGTCTGGGACCATGGGCACTGGAGCTGGGGACATCACTGCTGCAGAGCCTGAAAGGAGAGAGTTGTGTCTGCAACACAGGCAAAACTAGGACAGAACACCAGGGGCTGAGCCCTCCTGCATGGGATCCACTTGCTCTTCCCAGTGCTGCCTGATACATGCACTGGGAAAGTGCACTGGCTCTGCTCACTGTGAGCCCCAAGCCCATCACAGCCTCAAGTATGCCCCCTGCCTCAACCAGGACAGGGCAATGCTTATGGAGCCTCCCAGGCTTCCCCCAGGCTCCATCCCTCCTCCCTCCCCAGCCTGGAGCCTCCTCTCACTCTGGATGCTGTCCAGCTGTAGGCCCATGATGAAGCCATTCTGGTCCAGGCTCTTCCTCAGTCGCTGCTCAGCAGCATCAGGAGTGATGTCATCGTTTCCATTCCCAAACACGAGTGTGGACTGGACCTCCACCGAGCCTGGGCTGCATGGGAGGAGGCATCAGCACCTGGATTGCCCCCTGAGGGGCTACATACCAGGGGGATACACTGCAATACACCAGGCCCACTGGCACTGCTGCTCACCTGTACCGCAGTTCACTGCACCCAGTGTAGGTCTGCGTGCCCATGCAGCCTGCGCAGCCAAAGACGTGTTCAAACTGGAAGGAAGCATTGAGGTCATGGTCACCTCCCCACAGACACCCCCTTTCCTGTCTCCACGCAGAACTGGCCAGGTGGCTGAAGCCACTGGCAGAATGGATGCTTGAGGTGCTTCCATGGAAAGCCCCAAGGTGAAGTGGCTCCTTCCAGCATGGCCAGGGCCTCTGCTGGTGGGGCTGGGACTCACCATGGTGAGGACAGTGTGGCTCAGGCTCCTGTACTCTTCTGATGCTGTGTCATACAGGCTCTCGTTGAAGCTCCTGTTGATAATGCGGAAGGACAGTGGGACACGGACAAGCAGCTGGACGGCAGCAGGCAGCTGGGCTGTGGTTTTGCTGGGGTTGGGACCACCCTGGGTGGGGGTCTGCCTGGGAGCTGTGCTGCCCTCAGTCGTTATCTGGGTGGGAGAAACCTGAGCACTGGTGCTCCTGTTGCCTTTGGTGCTGCCATCCACGGTGGGAGTGGCAGAGCTGCCATTGGTGCCAAAGTGGGGGGCCCAGCTGCTGCTGTTTGAGGTGGCATTGACATGGGGGATGGCTGGGCTGCTGCGGACAGGCACCACAGTGCTGTTGGAAGCTGTGGAATGGTTGCCAAATTGGAAGTTCGTGGTGTTTGTGGCAGGGAACACGGTGGCATAGAGGAAGCCAGTTTGGGGCCGGGTGCCTCCTGTGCTTTTGGGGAATATATTTGGCAACAAGGTGGGGGCGGTGGTTGTTTCAGTGGTCATCTCCACGGTGGTCGTTTCAGTAGTTTCCATCTCCATTGTTGTCTCGGTGGTCATGGCATGCGTACCTGGAGGAAGCCCCTGGAGTCAATGGCTGCAGCCCAGCTAGGGAAGGTTTTACCCAAAACAGCTCATCAGCTGGATGCTATGGGAAGCACCACAACCCCCAGGAGCCAACAGCCAGTGGCTCCATCTGCGCATGAGGCTAATGAGATCTTCAGCAACACCCAATGATCGGGGCTGGTGCTGGGCACTTGTGGCACCATCGAGGATCCACGTGGAGCTGGCTGGGTACTGACACCAGTGCCATGCCCAGCCCTGCAGACACCTCCATCCTGGGGTGTCCCTGACATGCTGGGGCTCAAGCTTGCCACTCAATAAAGCCCTCCTTGCTGTGGGTGACAGGATGGGGTGCTCCCGCACCCTCTGGACCTGCCTGGCCTGGCTGGGGGCCAGTACAGGCAGCTCCCGGGCAGGTTCCCAGCGGGTGCTGCAGGAGCCAGCAGCACGGGAGGAGAGCCCGGGGTCCGGGTGCTCACCGGGACACACCTGCATTCCAGCCTGCAAGCCCCGGGCACAGCCTGCTCCGGCTGGTCCCGGCACGGCACAGCCCAGCTCAGCCCTTGGCCGAGCCCTTCGGACATGGCAGAGGTGCCACAGTCCGAGCCCCCAGGTACCAGCTTTCCCGGGCACGACCAGCCCCGGGTCGCTGCACCTCGGAGCCAGAAGGCGAGAGGCGACAATGTCCCTGCTGCCAGGATGCCGCTGGCTCCGGTATTCCCTGGTCCCCACTTTGAAAGGGATCCCGCTCTGCTCCCCCTGCCTCGGTACCTCCCCGCCTGCCCGGGTCCCAGCCTGGCTCCCTTTGGCTCCAGGTGCCGCCGACCCCAGCCCCTCACCTGCTCCGAGCACCAGCAGCAGCAGAAAGACAGTGAACGCCATGGGCTTGTCCGGGGGGTCCCGGTACCTCACAGGGCTCGGCACACGTTAGCTGGTGGCACACGCCTCAATCCAGGGATCCGGAACTGGCAGCTCGACAGCGGCCAGAGCTTTATAGAGCACCTGGAGCAGGTGGAGAGGCCCCACCCCTGGCCACCGCTGGCTCCAGGGAGCGGGGTCATTCTGCCCCACTCGGCACAGGAGTGCCACCGCACCGATGGGGTCCCCGCAGCATCAGGTCCCCAGGTGGGGTCCCTCGCACTTCCCTGGCTTGGGGGGGCACCGCTGGCAGCATCCCTGTGCCATGGGCGGACCCAGCCTCGGGTGGGGGCACAGGACGGGACAGTAGCCGGGCATCCTGGGGCAGGTGTGGGAGCAGCATCTGCTGGGCTTCCCTGGGCTGAGCCATGGGCCCAGGACCTGGTGGGAGGCACATGGTGGGGGGCACATAGGGGACACAGAGTACCACAGCCCAGGCAGCTGTGCAGGGGGGCCCTCATATTCTGGCTCAGCCCAGGGTTAATCATTACCGGCTGGTCATCGCCTCGCCCTACACTCAAATATACACTGGTGACCCCCCCCGAAATGCTTACGCAGGTACAGCCCAGGGCCCCATGACACCCCAATACCTCCCAGTAACCTGCCCCCAGGGCCCCCCAGCAGGCACAAACCCCCATCCCCATTCAGGACACGGGTGATGCCGGGTGCCGGGGTGCATGCCAATGCTCTACCCCAGAGGTAACGGGTGCCACCCGTGCCTGGGCACAGGTGACATGTGCTCCTGGCACAGATGGGCCATCAAAAGCTACTGTGGTCCTGCTCTGCCCCTGCCCTGCAGAGAGTCATGAGCCCCAGTCTCTCAGGAGGGTGCTGATCCCAGTGAGGGTCCCAGTTCCTGAGGAGGCCCTATTCGGGGCCCCCACACTTGGCCCCTGGCCAGCCTCATGGGAAGCCAAAGTGCCACCCCAGTCATGCCAAAGGGTTCTAAAATAGTGCTGAGAAAGGGAGCAGAGAGGAGGGACCCTCTGTGCTACAGTGACATGAGGGCAAGGGATGGATGGCTCTGGTTTCAGTGCAGGTGGAATGGGACCCAGCAGCACTTTGTTCTCCCCACAGCAGCCACAGCCTTGGCAAACCAGGCAACGTGCAGGCAGGTGCAGGCAGGTGCAGGCAAGTGCAGGCAGGATGTAGGCAGCAACTCTGGGCAAACATGTCCTTCCTGAAAGGCCTCACCACAGGAATGGCTCTCCCCATGCAGTGATGCTGACCTCTGCTGCCCTCTGCTCCAAGCCTAATCACCCACCCCACTCAGCTCCAGGGGCTTTTCTCTGAGCCTCTCCTTTCCCCCAAAGCAGGGGGTTGAGGCCTGCAGTTCTCCAGCTGCAGACACCCATAGAGGACACATAGTGTGGGGGCCTGGGGTGCAGGAGGGGATCCCAGCAACTGCTCTGACCCACCAGCCCTGGGAGCAGAGGCCATTAGCCCACACTGACGATGTCCAGTGGGTTCCATTAGCCCACCCTGTCCATGTCCAGTGGGTCCCATGCACCACCATGTCCGGTGGGTCCTATGTCCCTATCTCTGCTGTGCCTGATGGGTCTCATGTGTCCACCCTGTCTGTGCAGTGAGTCCCACATATCCACCCAGTCCATGTCTGGTGCATCCTGTGTGTCCACCCTGTCCATGTCCAGCACCCTGCCTGTGTGAGTCCTGTGTGTCTACCCAGTCCATGTCTGGTGGGTCCCGTGTGCCCACCACCATCATACCCCATGGGTTCCATGTGCTCACCCTGTCTGTGTCTTGTGGGTTCTATCTGCCAAATCCCACCCTGCCCAATGGATTCCATGAGCCCAACCTCACTGTATCCAGTGGGTCCCATGTGCCCACGCCCACCATGCCTAGTGAGTCCTCTGTGCCCACCCTGACCATGCCTGAAGGATCCTGTGTGTACATCTGTGCCCAGTGAGTTCCTTGCATCCACTCTGTGCCGGTGAGTCGTGTGTGTTCACCCTGCCCATGTCTTGTGGATCCCTTGTGTCCAGCCCGTCCATGCCCGGTGGATTCCCTGTGTCCAGCCTGTCTGTGCCCGGTGGTTCCCTTGTGTCCAGCCTGTCCGTGTCCAGTGGTTCCCTTGTGTCCAGCCTGTCCATGCCCGGTGGATCCCCTGTGTCCAGCCTGTCCATGCCCGGTGAGTCCCCTGTGTCCAGCCTGTCCGTGTCCAGTGGTTCCCTTGTGTCCAGCCTGTCCGTGCCCGGTGGGTCCCCCGTGTCCAGCCTGTCCGTGTCCGGCCGGTCCCGACTCGCCCCGTCCCCGCCCCGCCCCGCGCGTGCCCGGCTCGGGTCAGTGGCCCTGAACCTGCGGCGCCCCCTGGCGGGCGCGGCCCCACACGACGCTCGCACAGCGCACCGGCACCGCCGGATGGGACCGGGACCAGAACCGGGACCGGAACCGCGACTGGAGCGACACTGGAATGGGAGAGGGACTGGAGCGAGACCGGAGCGGGAGGGGGAAGAGGACCTCTACTGGAGTGAGACCGGGAGCGAGGCGGAGACTAGCACTGGAGCGAGAGCGGAACCGCTACTGGAAAGAGACCGGGAGCAGAATCGGGAGTCGACTGCAGTAATGCGGAGCAGGAGTGAGACCGATACTGGAGCGAAAGCGGAGCGGGAGAGGGACTAGGAGAGGGAGCAGGAGATGGAGCAGAAGCGGAGCGGGATCGCAGCGGGAATGGAATCGGGAACGGTACTGGACCGGGATCGGAGAGGGAGAAGAAGGACTGGAACAGGAACGGGAACCGCGGTCGCCCCTCGTAGCTCGGGGGCGCGGGACGAGGCGCTCAGTACCAAGCGGTGATTTCACCTGTCCCGGTACTCCCGGGGAGAGCCAGCTACGCTCCCGCCTCGGCCCTCGGGCCGGGAATGGGCACAGGCACCGGCCCCGGCCCAACACCGGAGGGCAACCCCGCGTTGCCCTTTTAAGAGGGGCCCGGTGCCGCCGCGCCCATTGTCGCCGCCGCCGCCGCAGAGCGGGGGGGCCGGGCCGGTGCCGGGGCCGCGCGCTCCGGGGCGGGCGGGGTGGAGGGGTGGGGGCACATTCCGCCGCGTTGCCGGGACAGCCGTCGCCGTGGCGACCGGTCCCTGCCGCCGAGCCGCGGTGCGCGCCGCGCAGTTCCCACGGAGCGGCCCGGGCGGCGGCGGCGGTTCCACTCCCTCCGGGGCGGCGGGAGGGCCGGGATGCGGTGCAGTGTTGTGCTCTCGCCCACCAATATTGCACTCGTCCCGGCCTCCCGCCGCCGCGGGCTGCGCCAGTGGGACCGGCCGGGCACTGACCCAACCCCGCGACCGGGAGGACGGCGCGGGACGGAGCCGAGAGCACGGGGGGGAGGGACCCACGGCCCTCTCGGGCCAGCGGGAACCCCCAGGGACCGGGCGCGCAGGCTAGAAAACACTCAAAACTTTATGGCCAGGCGTGGGGCAAGGACCGGAGCGCCCGGGGCAGGCGTGGGGGGAGCCCCGGCACTGCGGGGCCCCGGTACTGGCAGTGCAAAGTCCGCGGGGGGCCGGGAACGGGGCCCGGCCAGGAGGAGCGGCGGGGCCCGGTGCGCCCCCGGCTGCCGCTGGCGGCGGGAGCCCGGAGCGCCACTGGTGCCGCTGGCGGGGGAGGCCCGTGCCGGGCGCGGTCACTCGCGTCCCTCCAGCAGGAACCGGCGGAAGGGCTCGAAGTCGGCAGGGATCGTGTCTGTGGGAAGCAGCACGGGGGTCGTCAGGAGTCGGCGAGGGGAGCGAGCCCCGATAAAGCCCCCGGCCCAGGACTGACCCCGCCGCAGGGGCGAGGGAAGGGATGCTCGGCCGGCTTCCGGGCCGGTTCGGGGATCCCGGGGGACTCTGCTCACCGTTGCAGCGGTACTGCAGGTTGGACCAGATGATGTTCTCCTGGGAGAAGCAGAAGACCCCCAGCCGGCCCCCGCGCATCGTGGTGTCGATGATCACACCGGAGTCGGCCACCAGCTGCGGGCCCTCGTACAGACGGACCCTGCCGGGGAATGGGGCCCGAACGGTCAGCGGGCCCTCACCGGGACCCCGCCGGTACCCGGCCGGGGCAAACATCGGGATCCCACTGAGACGCCATCGGGGCCAGCACCTGGATCCCACTGGGACCCCTCCACGACCAGCACCAGGCCTCGGGTATCCCGACCCGGGGACGATGGCATTGGGCTGGAGCCGGGCACCCTGCAGGGGCCGGGGGCACCGGACCGGCTGGGATCCTCAGGCCAGGGCCCCCCGCCGTGGCTGGGCTGAAGCCCCCCGCGCCGCCCCCGGCCCGGCCCCGCCGCCTTTGTCGGTCGCTTTGCATGTGAAAGGCGCCGGCGGGGTCGCCATGGCGACGGGACAATGGCCCCGGGGGCCCGGGGGGCGGACGGGCCGGCGGCGGAGCCCCCCCGCCGCGGCCGCCCCGGCGGGAGCCTTAAAGGAGAAACGCGCCAGCGGCCCCACCGGGCAGAACCCCTCCCCTCGGCCGACATCCGTCCACTGCGGTGGTCTCAAGGGGCTGGATTCTCTCCCACGGCCGGTATCCTCACACTGGGGTGGTCCCACAGGGCTGGATACCCCCCAATAGCCGGCATCCCCACACTAGGGTGGTCCCAGGAGGTACAATGCCTCCTCATGGACATCCTCCTACCCCTGTGGTGGTTCCGCAGGGCAGGACCCTTACTCATGGTTATGATCATCTTCACCAGAGCTGGTTCACTCTAGGGTTGGTTTCTCACCAGGGACCGGCATCCCCCCAATGGTGTGGTCCCACTGGACCCCAGCCTGCACCGTGATGAGTACAGCCCCCACCCCAATGGCCCCCATGTCCCTCCTGCTTACCTGATGTAGCCCACCTGGGGCCTGTGTGCCAGCTGCCAGCGGTAGGACGTCTTGTCCCTCCAGCCGACATTCCGGGGGTCCTTCCAGAGCAGGCGGACATGGTCAGGCGTGTGGCCCGTGTGCCACAGCGCATTGCGCAGGTGCTCCCCAGGGCCCGTTGAGGACTTCACTGCCTGCAGGTGCACGGGGGCTTCAGGAGGGACCTGAACAGGGTGGCCTGACCCGGCCCGTGGGTGGGGCCACCACCCACCTTGAGCTGAAGTCCCGGCTCGGCCACAGCACGGAAGGGGGTGGCCTGCCAGTATGTCTGCTCCGTCTGCTTCCACATCACCACATAAAAGCTAGCGCTGTCCTGGTAGCTGAAGATGAAGCCGGCGTAGTCATCGTCGGTAATGGTGTTGACATGGAAGGTGCCCTCAAAGTCCACCCCGTTGAAGGCTGTGTAGCCTACAGGCAGGAAAAGCTGCGGAGAGCCCTCTCTCCCCACAGGACTCCCAGCCCACCCACCCTTCACCCCTCTGTGGGGCAAAGGACTGGCCCTCACTCCCCTGCACGGTGGGAGTAGGGGGACTGCCCCCAGAGCCTGTGGTGGGTGAATATATCTTACCCACAGCCAAACCCGGGTCACTGTTCATGGTCTGCACGATCTCCATGCCCTGCAGGGGACAGCTGGGTGAGGGGCACCCCAGTATCCCTGGGGACTTCCAGGTCCCCTCAGTTCCCACCCTGCAGCACAGCCCCAGAAACACGGGGCACAGCACCCACACCTGGTTGAGCACAACCCAGTTGGGGTCGATCTGGGCGTCCCCCTCAGGGTCAAGGATGACAGTCTGGTAGGCGCGGAAGTCAGTCAGTGTCACCTCGGCGCTCTCGGGGCATGCGTCCAGCTGGTCCACCACCGTGTCATTGTCAAAGTCCTCCTCGCAGACATCACCCACACCATTCCCTGGGGACACATGCCCAGTCAGGGCTGGGCTGAGCCCATGCAGGTCCACCTCCCCCTGCCCACCCCCATGCTCACCGTCTGAGTCTTTCTGGTTGGGATTGGGAATGAGGCGGCAGTTGTCCGGGCCAGGTGCCACGTAGTCCGGGATGCCATCATTATCATCATCATTGTCACAGTCATCCCCCAGGCCATCATTGTCCGAGTCCAGCTGGGAGCTATTTGGGATCTCAGCGCAGTTGTCCTTGGTGTCCTGATGCCCATCCCCATCACTGGGAGCAAGAACAAGGTCAGAGCAATGAAAAAACTTGGGATCTGGCACCACATGCCAGCTCCCCAAAGACCCCATTGTCCCTCCTGACAGGTCCCTGAACCAGGAGCCCAGTTCTGCCTCAGGGAGAAAATGGGGAGGTCACCCCACTGCAGTGCTGTCCACACCTGTCCTCATTGGTGTCACAGATGTCTCCTACCAGGTCACTGTCCATATCTGTCTGGAGGAGAGCGGAGCACTAGTTCAGTGGACATCCCGGGATGAGGAGGAGGACCCCTGCTGGGCCAGGCCTCCCTTGTCCCAGGTCCCTTGGCCCAGCCTGGCTCCAGCCATACCTGAGTGGGGTTGCTCATTTCAGGGCAACTGTCACAGGCATCTCCAACACTGTCCTCATCCCGATCAGTCTGCAGAGGGTTGGGCACCTTGGGGCAGTTATCCAGCATGTTGGGTATCCCTGCAAGGACAGCGCTGAGTGGATAACCTCCTCTACCCTGGTGGGACAGCACCCCTGGCACAGCCAGGTCAACCCAACAGCAGCTCACCGTCCCCATCAATGTCATTGTCACAGGCATCCCCCTCGCCATTGCTGTCTGTGTCCCGTTGGTCGTTGTTGGGCACATTGGGGCAGTTGTCACAGGCATCCCCAAAGGAATCAGTGTCTGAGTTCTGTTGGTCCTTGTTGGGGAAGAGCCGGCAGTTGTCCTGTGGAGAAGAGGATGGGGATGTTGGCACTGTGGTGGTGGGCAAACAAGAGGCCGCAGTCCCACAGTGGTCAGGGCGGAAAGACGTCTCCAGCACTCTGAGACCATTCCTAAGCAACCAGCCTGCTGCTCCCCAGGAGAAGCATCTTGAGGGACTTGGAACTGAGCCAAAAGGAGAAGCCCTCCTAGAGTCACTGGCATGGTCGCCTGTCCAGCACAGCCACCTCCACATTCTTGACACCATCGCCGTCAGCATCGTCATCACATTGGTCCCCAATGCCATCATTGTCAGCATCCTCCTGCCCTGAATTGGGCGTCAGGCGGCAGTTGTCCTGCAGGCACAGCCAGCATTAGGGACGGGGAAAAGACGAGGTCTGGAGCACAGTCCTGCTGTGGATCCTGTGCCCCACACCCCCCGTGCCTCCTCTCCAGGAGCCCACCTGCTTGCAATGCTTGTTGTTGTCAATGCAGGGCAGGGGCTCGTCCGGGTACCCATCCAGATCTGTGTCTGGCCCACACACGTTGCCGTTGCCGGCCCAGCCCACGTTGCACTGAATAAAGAAGAGATCAGGGACTGGAAAGGGGCCTGGCAAGACCAATGCTGCCATATTGTATCCCCCACACCCTCCTCCTGTCCCTGTCCCCTGCTCACTGCACAGGAGATCTCCCCATTCCTCTCAAACAGGCAGAAGCCATTGATGTCGCAGGGATTGGAGGTGGGAGTGCTGCAGGACCTCTGTGGGACACAGCCGGACGTTTGGTTCCCCACAAAGCCCGACTTGCATGGTCCACACTTGTAGGAGCCCTGGGGGAGAGAGGGCAGGGGTGGGATGATGGGAGCTGAGTGGCCCTGGGAGCCAGGGAGGGAGCGGGACAGCGCTGCTCACCAGCGTGTTGGTGCAAATGGAGTTGGGGTCACAGCCCCCATTGTTCCCATCGTTGCATTCATCAATATCTGTGCAAACCTGTGAGCAGTGTGGGAGAAATGCTCACCTGGGGCCTTTCCCTGTGGGTGGCTCTGCCCATTCCTGCCCTCAGGAAGCTGTCCTCCTCCACAGGCACTGCATCGTCCATGCCATCCTGCATTCCAGAGATCCCACGGGGACCTGGCCGAGTGCCGTGGCAGTGCACTCACCTGCTTGCTGGCCCTGGCATAGTCCACCCCCACGCCAGAGACAGTGTTGCCTCGATAGCCACGGGGACAGGGCTCGCAGCGGAAGCCAGGGGCTGTGTTGATGCACTTGGAGCCAGGGAAGCAGGGGTTGGCATGGGCACACTGCAACACCGGGAGAGACACAGGCTTCATCCTCGGGTACAGCATCCCACTTCTCACTTCTTGGGGTGGCTGCTGCCCCAGGCCGTCTCAAGGGGGCCCCTTCCCGAGAGGAAGCATCCTCTGCAGTGCGGGGCTGCTGATCCCCCCCAGACCATGCCCACCTCCTCGATGTCAACACAGTGCGTGCCGTTGCCCTCCAGCCCCGGCGGGCAGGGCCCGCAGCGGTACCCAGGGTATTCATACGTCTCCATGCAGTCCACGCCGCTGAAGCAGGGATTGGGGTTGCAGCGGGACCGGTGCTCATGGAATCCTGAGGACAGCAGAGGAGAGGCAGGTGAGGGGTGAGACAAGGTGGCCTTTTGCCCCCCAAGGTGGGAGCAGAGCCTCGCCAGCACTCACCGCAGACCTGGCACTCCATGATGGTGTTGCGGATCAGAGACATCTCCTTCACCTGCAAGGCAGCAGAGCATGGAGCATTAGGAGGCTGCTGGCACTGTGCTCTAGGAAAATCCAGCCCAGGGAGTGTCAGTACCCCCTCAGTCCCACCTGGTCCCTAATGTCTTCCCGCAGCTCGGTCAGGACTCGGTTGAAGAGGGTCAACTGCGTGACCAGTGCCTTGGTCTGCTCACCTGCCAGCAGCAGAAAGGAAAGGTCAATCCCAGGACAGACTGCCAGGGCTGTGGGCCAGGACTGCTCTGCCCATTGGCACTGAGCTGGGAGGATGAGGCATCTGACAGCCTGTCCTTCCCCCTGGGTCACACAGGGTCCCTTTTCCCATAGCACACCCCACACCCTCTGATCCCACATGGGGCACTGGGACAGGTTGTGCAGGGATTTCTGTCTCCATGAAGCCAGGCAATGAGGGAAGCAGAACAGGGACTTACCCAGGATGGAGGCCAGCACGTTCGTCACTGCAAAGAGAGAGACGAGACATTACCAAATGCCGCTGTCACACCCCAGCAGTGTCACCTCACATGGTCACTCCTGGTCAGCACATGTGCAGCACTATAGTTCCCACCTGTGTGGGGACACTGGGCCAGTAGGGACAGGAACATCCCTCTGTGTTGTCACCCCCCACCTCCTTGTGCCATGGCCCCCACAGGTGACCCCAAAAGCCCCCCAAGCCATTACCTGTACTGTGAATGGACTCATCTCCTTGGAAAGGGCACTCACTCAGGGCCCCCACACGGCTCATGGACCCTCCCAGGATCAGCTTCATTGACTCTACAAACCCCTGATGTGTGTGGGGAAATGCAGTCAGTGTGGAGGGGTCAGCCCATCCCCAAGGGTGCGTTGCCTGGGCTCTCAATCCCCTTGGCACTCACCTGCATCCTCTGGTAGGCCTTCAGCCCTGTGCGCACCTCAATGGACTCCACCTCAGCCAGGGGGATCTCAGACAGCTCAGGCAGCCCCACGCTGGAGTCCATCTGCTTGCAGTCCACATAGAGCTCCACGCTCAGCGTGTCCCTGCGCAGCCCGCTCAGGCGCACGATGACAGAGTGGCTTTGCCCGTCTGCCACATGCGCGTGCTGCAGGTTGACCGAGTGCACCTTGTTGTCCTCCCGCAGGTACCGCACCAGGACTGCGAAGGGGCAGGAAGGGGCCGTCAGCTCCCCTCCAGCACTGCCTGAGCACCCTGGGACCGGCCCATTGCTCTTCCCTGCAGGAACTCAGTCCCGTTTGTCTCAGAGCACCGGGGCAAGAGCAGGGCCAGTCCATGCTTACGCAGAGGGCACACACCCACCTACCCACCTTTGTTGATCTTCCCCACAATAGAGACCTCCAGCCATCGGGTGTTGTCCTTCTTGGAGTAGAGGCCAAAGAGGGTCCCCCCTTGCTTGGGGGGCAGGCGGAAGGTGGAGAGGAGGTACACGTCGTTGACAGTCAGAAGGTCCATGCGGATCTTGTGGGCCACGCTGGCCATCTGCCGAGCCTCGCTCACGAGCAGCAAGTCGATGACTGCAGGACACAAGCACCAGGGTCGCCTCTGCACCGGCAGCCGCAGCTGCGGCCGGTGACTACGGAGATGTCCGGTGCCGTCAGACCGGGGCTGGGTTAGGGGCGGGTGTCCCTGGACCCCCGGGCTCGGGGGGGACCTAGGAAGCCTCGGGGGCTCCGGGGCCGCCCCCGCGCGGTGGCGCTCCAGGACAGGCCGCGCCGCCGAGCGGGACGCCCGGTGCCCCCGCACCGGCGAGACCGGCAGAGTCCCGGCCCGGAGCCCGCCCCGCTGTTGGGGCTTCCCTTCATCCCGCTCCGCGGAGTCCCCTGCGGGCAAGCCCCGGCCGGACCTCGGAGGGACGGTGGGGTCCCCGTTACCTGCTCAAGGCGTTTAGGAGGGAGCGCGGACAACTCGGTCCCGCTGCCGCACGGGTACCCGCCTGTTCCGTGCAGATGCACCGGGTAGACCGAGAAGGGCTCCGACGCCCGGGGTCAGCCCCCGCCGCGGCATTCCCCCGCGGCCCCGAGCCAGCATCGGAATCGGCGGCCACCCCGCGCCTCGGGGTGAATGTTCCAGCGTCCCCGCTGCCCGCAGCCCAGCTCCCCCGGGCGAGCAGAGCCGCTGTCAGCGGCCGTGGGACGGGGTCTGCCACGGCCAAACCCCGACTGTCGCCCGTCCCGCCGCCCCGAGCCCCTCCTGTACCTTGCAGCTCCTGACGCGCCGCGGCGGCGGCGCCCAGCAGGAGCAGCGCCAGGAGCGCGGGGCTCCCCGGTGCCCCCATGGTGCCGCCGGTGCCGCCGGTGCCGAGCGGAGCGCGGCGGGGCGGGGTGGCGTACGGGGGAGGGGCCGGCGGGGCCGGCGAGGAGGAAACAAAGAGCCGTCAATCACCGGGCGCATCCCGGGGACACCGACGGGCGACCGGCCGCAGCTCCGTCGCCGAAGGGGGACACCGTGCCGGTGCGGCGCACTGGGCCCGGGGCTTCGGGGACCCCCCGGTACTGCCGGCTCCGGGGCCGCCCCCGCTCACAGCGCCGGTTCACCGGGAGGTCAGGCGGGCGGGCTGGAGCCGCCCCAGCAGCGCCGGAGCATCCCGGCCCCGGAGAGCGGGACCGGCCGCGGGGCCGCTTGTACGGGGGTGCCTCACGCCGCGGAGACCCCCGGGCCAGCAGAGCCCCGGGGCCGGTCCGTACCGCCGGGGTGTGCTCGGGCCGCTGAGCCGCTCCCGCGGAGCTCCGGCCAAGGCGGGCGGGCGGCCCGCGGTGTCCCGGCCGTGTTTACAGCTGTTTCCCCCGGTGCCATAACAACCGGCCGAGCCCGGCCCCGGGGCTGCCCCAGCCTCGCGCCCCCGGTCCGGCTCCGCGCCAACGATCCCGCGTAACGAGGGGTTGCGGGCGATGGAGTGGGGTGGTCCCGAGCCGCACATGGGGCGTTTTCGCTCCGCATCTGCCAGCGGGCTCCCGGCCCGGCCGCTGTCCATGGAGACGTGCGGGGGGTGCGGGGCTGAGCCGTGCGGGGCCAAGCAGGGTGAGCAGTGCGGAGCTGGACTGAGCGGTGTGAGCCCATGCGGGGCACAGCAGAACTGTGCGGTGCGGGACCAAGGAACGTGAGCAGTATGGAGCTGAGCTGAGCCGTGCGAGGCCATGTGGGGCCATGCGGGGAGATGCGGGGCTAAGCAGGATTGAGCTGTATGGAGTTGAGCGTTGCGGGGCACAGCAGGGTGGAGCAGTGTGGAGCTAAGCTGAGCTGTGCAGAGCAATGCAGAGAGTTGCGGGGCACAGCAGGGCTGTGCGGTGCGGGGCTGAGCAGGAGCTGAGCTGAGCGGTACGGGGCTCTGCCCCAAGGACCCTGCAGACACCACCACCTCCGTGTTCGGATTTTGCTCGGCTCCGCTCCATCGCGGACGCCCCGGTCGGTGCCGCCCCGCGGCGGGGCGGGCGGGGCCGCCCGTCCGGTTCCGGGTCGGCGGAAGATGGCGGCGCCCATGGAGCTGTTCTGCTGGGCCGGGGGCTGGGGGCTGCCCTCGGTGGACCCCGACTGCCTGGCTGTGCTGGTGAGCGGCGGGGTCGGGGCGGCGGGGCCGGTACGGGGCTGGGCCGGGGTCCCGCGGGCAGACCCCCGCTCAATTCCTCCCTCCCTCCCGCAGACTTACGCGCGGTTCACGGGGGCGCCGCTGAAGGTGCACCGGGTCACCAGCCCCTGGAGGAGCCCCTCCGGTAAGGCTCTCGCCGAAGATACCGGCACCACCGGTACCCCACACCATTGCAGCCGCGTGATGCCGTTGCCCCCACTCTCCACCACTGCATCGTCCACACATTACACCCCCCACCCCATCACAGCCTCCCACCCTATCTTATCCCTCACGTCCTGCGGCCCCATACCACTGGAAGGCCCCTGCCCTATTGCACCCTCTTATCCCACTGCACCCCTCTTGCCCTATGGCCTCTCCTCCCCTGTTCCCTTTGCCACCATTACCATCTTATACCCCTTGCCCCTTCACACCCTCCCACCCCATTGCATCCCTCTTGTTTTGTGCCCCTGACTGCATCCTCCCACCCTCTCATCTTATTGTACCTCCTTGTCCTGTGTCCCCACCAACACTGCACTCCCTTGTATCCCGTCACACCCCTGTCATCTCATTACTGTCCCTGTCCCATCACATCCCCTTCTGTCCCATTGCACCCTCATGCCCAATCACACCCCTGTCCCATTGCACCCCCTCATCCCCTTGCAACTCATGTCCCATTGAACACCCTCATCACATCCCTCACCTCATTGCACCCCCCTTTTTTCTGTGCCCCCCCTGCATCACAGCACTCTTATACCCCATTGCTTCCCCTGTCCCATCACTCCCCATTGCACCCTCCATCCATCACCCACTCCCGCTCCCTACTGCAACCCCTTCATCCTGGCACATTCCCCATTTCCCATCACACAGTTTCTACTCCCTCCGCTGCACCACTCTGTCCCTACCTCACCTTACACTCCTGTCACTGCCTCATGCCCCTCATCCAGGCATGGGGATCCATCCCCCATTCCAGCCCCCTGCACCCCTCACCTGCTCAGGGTGCCCTCAGGCACAGAGACTGCAGCCCCCACTCCCCCTGCCCGCAGGGCGCCTGCCCGCTCTGCGGACACAGGACGAGGGCACCATCTCCAAACCTCAGCAGATCATAACACACCTCAGGAAACAGGTACAGGGGGGCTTGGACCTGCCCTGGGCTGCGGGGTACTGGAGCCCCTCAGGGAGGAGGGAACTCTCTTGTGTCACCCATGGGTGGGATTTGGTGCATCCCGTGGGATCAAACTGGGTGTTTGCTCCGCAGAAGTACAATGCTGACTACGACCTGTCGGCCACACAGAGCGCGGACACGCTGGCCTTCGTGTCCCTGCTGGAGGAGAAGCTGCTGCCAGTACTGGTGAGGCTCGGGGGGGCTGCAGGGAAGGGGGGCTCGCCAAAGATATGGTCTCCTCCCTGGAGCTGTGCTGGTGGGCTTGGGTGTGTGTCCAGCTGCCAGCAGAGGCAGAGAGCACTGCCAGCAGCAACATCCCAGGAGCCTGGCATGGTAGGGATGGGGGTTTGGGGGCGGCAGCAGTGGCTTGTGCAGCCCGGGCTGGGGTCTGCCCTTGACCCCAGTGCTCCTGCAGCGCCTCGTGGTCTCCAGGGTGGCTGTGCTGGACAGGGGCTCTGGTGTGCCAGCAGCGCTGGCTGCAGCCCCACTGTGGCCAGGCTGTGCATTGTTCTCCACCACAGATCCACACCTTCTGGGTGGACACAAAGAACTACGTGGAGCACACGCGGAAGTGGTACGCAGAAACCATCCCCTTCCCCCTCAACTTCTTCCTGCCCAACGCCATGCACAAGCGGCACCTGGAGCGGCTGCAGCTGATGTGGGGGGATGACTACATGGAGGATGAGGAGAAGCTGGAGAAGGAGGTGAGGGATGGGATCTGGGCACAGTGGGTCCTCAGCAGTGTCCAGGGGATCCCT
This sequence comes from Acrocephalus scirpaceus scirpaceus, assembly GCA_910950805.1. Taxonomy (NCBI): domain Eukaryota; kingdom Metazoa; phylum Chordata; class Aves; order Passeriformes; family Sylviidae; genus Acrocephalus; species Acrocephalus scirpaceus. Next base: position 1,220,288 of record OU383801.1, read on the forward strand.
ATGATGCCAAAATCCAAACTGGGGTTTGGCGTCCTCCCTCCTGCTCCCCTGAGCACTGTGACAGTACCTGGTCAGGTGACAACCCTCTGTCCTCCACCTGCAGCTCTACCGGGAAGCTCGGGAATGCCTGACACTCCTCTCCCAGCGTCTCGGCTCCCAGAAGTTTTTCTTTGGAGACTCGTAGGTGGCCAGAGGGGGAGAGGGGAAGGGGCCTGAGAGCTCCCCATACCCCGGCAGGGCTTAGGCCCCATAGTCTGCAGGGGAGCTGCAGCCCTTTGCATTGCTTTGGGGGTAGAACAAGCTTGCAGGGGACAGGGGTAACCACCTGCCATCTCCAGGGGTGCTGGGGGTGGCTGGTGGGTCTGGGTGGCTTTGGGTGGGGACCCCAGGCACAGCTCTGTGTCCCAGGCCAGCCTCCCTCGACGCCTTAGTCTTCAGCCGCCTGGCGCCACTCCTGAAGGCAAAGCTGCCCAACGGGAAACTGCAGCAGCACCTGAAGTCCCTGCAGAACCTGTGCAACTACTGCACCTCCATCCTTAGCCTTTACTTCCCCTGGGACAGAGGTGAGAGCCTTCCCCCACCTCACCCTGCAGGCTTGGGGTGACTTGTCCCCCCAGGTACATCCCCAGCTGGTGCCTGGTCTCAGGGTGACCCTTCCCAGCCACATCCCTGCTCTGCCCCCCTAGGTGACCCCCTGACTGATGCCCCTCAGGCTGTGGGCACAGATGGCAGTGAAGCAGAGGAGGACCCCCACAAACGGCGCAAGCAGCTGCTGTCGGTGCTGGTGGGGCTGGTGGCCATGCTGGGCTATGCCTTCCTGAGCGGCATCGTCTCCATCCAGCGCGGCAGCGTGGGGCCGGCCGGCCGGCAGCCCGTCACCCTGGAGGAGGAGGAAGAGGAGGAGGAGGACTGAGGATGAGCTGTGTGACTGTTCCTCCCCAGCCCCTGGAACTGACTGTTTTTACATGGGGAGCCTGGCAGCATCGCTGTCTGCAGGTGCTCTGCTCTGTGTCCCACCAGGAACCACAGCCCTCTCTGTGGGAGTGTCCCTGCCACACCAATAAACCTCCCTCTCTCTGCCTGTGCCCTCTCATACTGCCAGCACCCTCGAAGCCATTCCCAGTTTCCTCAGTTTCCCAGGCTGGAGTTTTGCAGTAGGCACCAGTGTGTCCTGCCTGTGGCTCTGCCCCTTGCTCTGGCTGAGTGGACTTGAGGGTCTTGTTGAGAACCAGGCAGAGAGGGGACCTAAAAGCATCTGTGGCATCTCAGCAGTGTCCCCTGTCCCTTCTACCATGTGGGGCTGAGCCCCACATGTCCCCTGCATCATTCTGATGTGGCATCCCTCCAGGCAGTGTAGGCAGCAGTTCTGTGGGGCTGGTACCTCTGCTGCAGGCTACTGCCGGGGCCCGTCTGCCCCGAGAATGGCAGCACAGCCGGGACATAAAACCAGAGTCAAGGGCAGCCGGGGCTGCTCGTCAGGACACGTCCCCAGCCCGGGAGCACGCCCCTCTGCCAGCGGGACACCCGGAGCCCCGCTCCAGCAGCCGGGATCCCTCCAGCGCTGACATCTGTTTGCATTCCAACACGCCTGCCAGTACCGGGGAGCTCCTGCAGCTGGCACAGCTGCGAGTGCATCGCGTGGGCTGGGAGAGGGGTCGGGGGTGGCCACCTGGGCTCCGTCTGCCCCCGCGGTCCCCGGGGCCACCCGGCGTGGGGCTGGTGCCGGTGTTGGCTCCGCTGCCGTTCCCGCTGGCCGCTGCCGGTTTACGAGTGCACAGATGGAAAGGCGGCTTGGGGCCAGGTCGGCACACAGCCCTCGCTTGTTTGGCTGCTGGCTGCCACCACCAGCGGCATCCCAGCCCTGCTGCTGCAGTGGCTGAATGTCCCCCGGCTGCGCTCCTGGACACGCGCCCCCTGTGCCCCCCACCCGGGCGCAATGGCCAGGGGCCCCCACACTGGGCTGGAGCAGAGTCATGGTGCTGGGCCAGCCGCAGACCCTCCCCCATACTGGCCCAGCTCAAGGGGCCCCACTGGGAGGGGGATGACTCAGGGCCGCCCCCCCCTTCCCCCACCCCCCCCCTCCCCCCCCCCCCCCCCCCCCCAACACGCTCCCCTCTAACGTCACTCAGGAAGTATGTGCCCCATGGTCCCAGTTCCCATTAGCTGGAGGGGCTGACGGCTGCTCCAGCAGGAGAAACCACAGCCGCCTGCTCTGGCCAGGGAGAAGCTGGAGCTGCTGACGCCAGAGCTTTGCTCTATATCCCGGCTGCGTGTCCTGACTGCAGTTGGGCCCTGGTCCCTGTCAGCTTTGGGCTCTTCCCTGCTCGGGGGATGCTGCAGTGGAAGACATGAGGGAGATGTCACCCCTTAGGGTGACAGGCCCCTGCATCCCTGCAGCACTGGCCCTGTGGGATGCCCCAGGAACCTGAGCAGAGGAGGGATGGGACTATCAGCCCAACTCAGGAGGTACTATCAGCCTCAAATCAGCCTCCTCTGGCCCCTGGGACAGTCCTGCCCACTGAGCTGGCACCAAGGGGAGGTCAGGGGTTCGGGCAAGTGTGTAGAAAACCTGTTTATTTTATGAAAACATCTAGAAAAGCATAGGTGTTGCAGCCCTAGGGTCAAACAGGTCACCTGGGGCACAGGGGACTGCAGGGGCTGTGCTGCAGCCCCAGCCCCATTGGAGTCTTCTCTCCAAGCTGCCACCAGCACCATGTTCCTGGCACTGGCACCTCACTCCTCCGCTGGCTGTGGCCACGCTAGGCTGGCTGCTTCCAGAGGAACGTCTGGATTGAGTCGCTGGGAGCCATGGCCTCGATGAAGCCGACGCGAGGGTCGGAGATCCCAAAGGACATGTCCATGGGGGAGCTGTGGGGAAAGCAAGAGGGGATGGGGGCTCAGTGGGCTCAGTGGGGCCTTTTAGCAGGGATCAGAACTGAGCCACTCACCGGTTCAGGACCACTAGGACAACGGCACCGTCGGGGCGCAGGAAAGCCGAGTGCTCCAGGTCACACTGATGGCACTTCTTGGAGACAGCCAGTCCCACCCGCTGTGAGCCCTCGGGGATGAACTTGCTGTGGGGACAAGCAGGGTCAGAATCTGGTACTTGGGATGTGGTACCTGGAGCCAGCGGCAGGAGCCAGCAGCCTGTGGCCCCAACACACCTGAAGTGGCCCAGGTGGTAGAACATGGGCTGCTTGTAGAAGACGTCCTTGCTGCTGTCCACAATGACGGGGCTGTCCACGTAGTTCTTGCTCCAGTTGGGGCCTCCCTCCATGTCCAGGGCCAGGTTCCAGTCAGTCCAGCCTGTCACATAGTTGTTGAGGTTCTGCGGGGCAGGGGGTGGTACTGAGCCACAGGCAGGCCCAGGGGCTGGCCAGGGTGGCTGGTGTGTCCATGGCTCCCACCAGGCCCTACCGTCAGGATGCTGTGGCTGTACTTGCTCCCACGGTCCCAGCCACCCAGCACCACCCTGGGCTCCCAGAAGTAGGAGCCTGTGGAGGCCTCCGTGGAGAGGAGGAAATAGTTTGGGAAGAGGTGATGGGTGATGGAGAGTGTCAGGTCAATGGGAGCCAGAAAATCCAGGTACCAGTGGATGCCGATGCCGCTGATGTAGCTGGCAGCCACAGGATCTTTGAGAACCTGGCAGGAGAAAAGGGTCACGAGTGCCTAGGGCTGGGAAATCTGCTGTGGGGCCAGGACAGCTGCTATGAGGACTCACCACCTCGGCCCAGTAGGGCAGCATCACCCTCTGGTCATCCAGGATGATGAGCTGGACATGGCGGTGGGAGCTGTTGGCCAGCGCCGGGCCCAGGTCCTGGGCAATGAAGTCCCGCTGGTGCTCAGGGGAGAAGCCCAGGCACTGGAAGGGGTAAAAGACAATCTCACCTGCCGTGGGCTCATTCCCTGCCGTCACTGCCCAGAAGGTCAGGTTGTGCTTGGCATATTCATCCAGGAACCTGGTGTGGGGTAGATGGTGAATGGCCCTGTTACATCTGTGCCAGCCCCAGCTCCAGGTATGTCATTCCCCGCACCCACCGCACTGCTGTGGCCCCTCACCGGATGAAGTACTTGGCCCAGGCTCGGTGGTACTTGTCCCCGGGGCTGCCCTTCAGTGTTCCCCTCCCTGTCATTGCTCCATTTGTCTTCATCCAGACTGGGGAGGTCCAGGGGCTGGCGTACAGTGACAGTGGCCGCTTGGCGACTGCCTGGGCTGCTTGGAGGATGGGGATCTAGGGAGAAGTAGGATGGCACAGAGTTCTCCAGGTCTGTCCCCGTGCTGGCAGTGCAGGCAGCAGGAGGAGTCATCTTCCTCCTCAGAGGCAGGAAGATACTCCCATTCCCAATCCCATCCCACCCCATCCCACCCCATACCATACCATACCATACCATACCATACCATACCATACCATACCATACCATACCATACCATACCATACCATACCATACCAATCACCCAGGTGTAAGGATGAGTCCTCTCCCTCCCCATTGGAAGTGCTCCCTTTCCCCTTCCTATTTCATCCCATCCCATCCTTTCTCCCACCCAGGTGGAAAGATGAGTCCTCTCCCTCCTAATCAGCAGGAAGGACCTCCCTTTCATCCCCTGTCCATCCCATCCCATCCCATCCCATCCCATCCCATCCCATCCCATCCCACTCCATCCCACCCCACCCAGGCAGCAGACCCAGTCCCTCAGACTCTTCCTGCAGGACTCACTTTCATGTGCGTGTCCTCCTCTGTCAGGTTGAAGTGCCTCAGCTCGAAGTCACCCTCAGCATCGGCATAGGTGTATAGGCGGATGGAGAAGTCAGTGCTGGCCATGGGCACACGCACCAGGTTGTACTCAATGCCTGAGGACAGGGCAGGTGGTGATTGGCATCCTCGAGTTGCATTTGGGGGTCCAGATTCCCCAGCCTCTCAGAACAAAGCTCAGCAGCCAGACCCCAGCTCTACCACCCAACAGCATCGCCTGCCCTGGGCTCACCTTCCTCGGAGAAGTAGGAGCGGAGCAGGTGGTTCTGGGCATCTTTGGACAGGGACTGGATGTTTATGGCAGCCGCGTCGGTGATGGAGCCACCAAACCCCTTCACCTTCTGGTACCTCTGTGCTGTGTCCAGGGTGAGGTGGAAATCTGTGGGGACACAGTGTCACCATCCCCGCCATGTGGGACAGACTCTGTCACAGCAGGTGCACCCAGGGTGGTACCTGGGCTCTTGGCGTTGTGCTGGAAGCTCCCCTCGCTCCGCTCCAGCCTCTTGCCGGCCTTGCTGCTCTCGTACTTGACGTACGAGCCAGGGGCCGGCAGGACCAGGGGGTCCAGTGTGTCACAGTACGTGGCACTGCAGGCACAGACAAGTGACCCATGTCCAAAATCTTTGGCATCACAGGGACGGCCACCTGCAGCAGAGAAAAGACTGGATGGGCACCGAGGGCTGTAGCAGGAGTCCAGCTCATTCTTCAGCCCATGGCAGACTCCAAATCCACCACCCTCCAAAGCCCAGGGACACGTGGCAGCACGTACCTGTGGCCTGAAGGGCAGTCTGTGCCAGCAGGAGCCAGCCCAGGACACTGGCACAGCCTGGCCCCATGGCACCTCTGCTGCAGCGGCTCAGACAATGCCGATGGACTCACTGGAGCTGGGAGCAGGGAGAGGTGTCAGCACCCAGGACTTATCAGCCTGACCCAGCACCACACAGGGACAGAGACACAGGGCAGGGAGACCCCTAGCATCATCTCCCTGCCCAGGGACTTTGGGGACCACTAGACCCTTCCCTGCCATGGCTAAGCCTGTCCTGCCCTCTGCCCACTGCTCCAGCCCAGTGCTCACCTTCCCTCCCATCCCTCCAGAGTCTACCAACATTTCTGCCTATGTCCCAGGTGAGGGTGCAGCCCCCTAGGTGTCGGCAGCCCCCAGGTGTGAGCCACCCCACCAGCCCGCTGTTCCCAGCCACCCACGCTGCCTGTACCCAGCAACTTTGTTCACTCCCATCATCTCCCTCCCACTCCTTCTCTCTCCTCACTTCTTCCACAGCTGTGCCATGCCATGTCATGCCACGCTGCATCACCCACTGTATCCCCAGTGCCTCCTGAGCTATGGCTAGGAGCAAACAGCTCCACACTCCTAATGCCACAGGCGTGGCAGCTGGGGCTTGTCCAGCCAGAGTGGTTTGGGGCTCAAGCCCCTGGCATGGAGAGTCCCACATTCCCCTGTTCTGTGAAGGTGTTCACACTCTGTCCTCTCCTTCCCATGTTGCTGGGCAAGGAGCCTCTCAATGAGAGCACAGGAGGAACCACCTCGAAGCCTTGGGACCCTGGTGTCAGATTGAGGACACCTGGGGACCTCTGCCAGGGTGGGGTGATGCCATCTTATTGCTCCCCAAGATCTTGTGGGATGTGCAGTAGGGCCAGGCAGCTGTCCCACCTCCACTGCCTCCCATTCCCTGTCTGGGAATGATGCCAGCTTGGCCAGGGCATGGCCTCAGCATAGTCCTGCTGCCCAGGGCTGTCCCATGCCCATCCCTATCCCCATCTCTATTCCTATTCCCACCTGCTGAAGCCGCCTCGGATCCAGGGGACTCACCTGCTGCCAAACCACCTCTTGCTGTGTCTCTGTGGCAGCGGTGGCGGGACCTGTGTCCTGGCTGTGCCTAGTGGGAGGTGACGCGTCTGGCAGAGCAGGAAAGGTGAGTTTAGAATGGGACAGCTCATGGGACTCTGTGTTTGAAGAGGAGCCTGGGGATGATTTTGCAACTTGGCTCCAATGAGCTTTCCACACACCACAGCATTTGCAAAGCTCTCCTGAAACCTGTTCCAGTGGCCAGAGGGAAGCTGGGGAGGGGAGGATGCTCGCCAGCCCCCCAAGTGCCTTCATCACCCCCCACAGCCAGGCCTGTCCTGCTGCCCTTAGGAAGAGTCCCACGGGAGCAGGCCTGTGTCCCTGGGACACCTCGGACAGGGCAGGGCTGGCTGTGCCCACCCAGGATCCCTGTTCATCCCACCCGGCAGCAGTTTAGCTTTGCCATGGCCGGTGCTACTGCCATGACCTGTGTCCCGATTGTGGCTGCTCCAGGACCTTCCCTGGCACGGGCAGAGGCAGCAGCCGGTCATGACAGGGACTCCCGACCCCTTCCTCCTGGCTCTGCGAGCGATGAGCACAGCGGGGGCTGCAGGCTCTGCCCGCCCAGGTCCCCTCGCCGTGTGGCCGTGCCCCCCACGCCGGAGCCCCACGCCGCAGCGGGCTGGGTGGAGCTGGCTGCAGTAGTTTATCATCTGCAAAACAAGTCTGGGCTCCACACCGTCTAATTTGGGAACCTTCCTAATTGCAGGCATCTGCTCCACAGGAGAAACAGGAGGCGGGCAGAGGCAAGAGGGGAATGGCGTCTCCCCCGGGGTCCCCTTGGGGAAGCTGGTGAGGGTGGCCAGGGAGGCAGACCCAGGGGCCTCAGTCCCCCACACAGTGACCACAGCCCCTCATTCAGTGTCACAGCCCCACCCAGGAACCACAGCCCCTGACCCACAGTCAGGGCCCCTTGCCAGAGATCGCAGCCCCCCACCCAAGGCCCTGCTCCTCCTGCCGCCGCCAGAGAAGAGATGCCCCAGCACAAGCTGCAGCCTCACCCCACCCCGCGCACCCATTGCTGGGGATGCTGCCCATTTCCCAGCTGCCTTTTCAACAGGGAGGGAAGGCACCAATCCTGCAGCAGCTGCGGTTCCAAACAGGCCAGAGCAGGGAGCCAGCGCAGAGGGGCTGGGCCAAAGCCTTTCCCTGCACGCTTGTCCCTGAGCACTGCTGCACACCGGGGGTGAGGGTTTCACAGGTGCCATCCCAGCACAGCACAGGTCCAACGTCCCTTGGTGTCAGGAACAGTGTGCCAGTAGGACCAGGGCGGTGACCCTGTGCTAGGCACTGATGAGGTCACGCCTCTAATCCTGGGGGTCGGTTCTGTGCCCCTCATGACAAGAAGAACATTGAGGGGCTGGAGCATGTCCAGAGAAGGGAACAGAGCTGGGAAGAGTCTGGAGCATCAGGAGAGGCTGGGGGCGCTTGTCCTGGAGAAAAGGAAGCTCAGGGGGGACCTTCCAGCTCTCCATAGCTCCCTGACAGGAGGGGGCAACCCTCTGGGGGTCAGGCTTTGCTCCCAGGGACCAGGGACAGGACAAAAGGAAATGGCCTCAAGTTGCATCAGGAGAGTTGTGGCATTTCCCAGGAGAGGTTTAGATTGAATATTAAAGAAAATATCTTTATGGACAGGGCTGTCCGGCCCTGGCATCAGCTGCCTGGGGCAGTGGTGGAGTTGCCATCCCTGGAGGGATTTAACAAATGTGTATGAAGCACTTGGGGACTCGATTTAGGGGGAACGGTTGGACTTGATGATCTTCGAGGCCTTTTCCAACCTCAAGTATTCCATGATTCTAAGCACAGGCAGCCCGACCCAGCTGCAGTTGGGGCCAGCATTCCCCAGGAACACGGATAAAAGCGCAGGACAGGCTGATGTGCTCCATGAACAGGGCTGGGATGGAGCCCGGTGCCACCTTCACACCCCACTCCAATGAACCAGCTGTAAAGCCTCTGGGTTTTTAATTTTCCCCAACCTCAGCAGTTCCGTGGCTCTCACACAGGGGCATTGGCCAAGGAGAGCTCTGGCTTTCTCATTCCTGTACTTCAAAGATGCTGGTAATGTTCCCAAAGGCACAGGGAATAATGTAACTGGTATTTAGGGAAAGCAAACAGGACGGGGAGGTCATTGCGGGCTGCGGCTGGTGTTGGCCACAGCCAGAATAGAGGGGACTCTGTCCAGAGGCCACCCTGGAGAGGTGGCACCAGCCTGATTTGTCCATAAGGTTTGGTGGATGAGGACACTGATATCATTTACTCTGCCTTTCCGACAGCGTCTGACATTTGGATTTTAAAAAAATTCCCCCAAAAAGTAGGCTGGGGAAAACCAACAGCACATATGGAATGAATCAAGGGCTGGCAGCGGCAGAGGCTCCAGCTGCAGGGATAAACAAGGAACCACCCGCAGGCCATGGGGGCCGGAGCCCCGGGGGCACCCCTGGCCCCGAGCCGCCCCGCCGAGGAAAACCGAGTGATTTCCGGGCGCGTAGAGGAAACACTGACGGGAACGGCGCATTCCGGAGGGAGCGCGTCATGGCTTTACTTGGCACCCATGACACACGCGAAGGTTTCAAGGGGGCCACGTGTGGAAGTGTGGTCCAGGAGACTGTGCAGAGGGAACTTCCATGGGGGATGGGAAGTGCTGGGAGGGAGGGGAAGCTGGGAAGCAGCAGGCCTGGGCAGCCTCCGGTGCCAGGAGCACACGGAGCCCCTTGTGCAGGGGCTGCACTCCCAGCAATGCGTCACCATCTGCTTCCACTCTTGAGGAGTGCTGGAAAGGGTGGAGGAAGAGTTGACCCCTGGAGCCTCCAGAGCCCCCCAGCACTCCCCTGGCTATCACTGCTGGCGCCACAGGTAGGTCTGGATGGAGTGGGCTGGAGCCACAGTCTCAATGAACCCCATGGCAGGGTCCCGGATTCCAAATGGCACATCCCGGCTGAACCTGGGGAGTGAGAGGGGCTGAGCAGGTTGGCACAGCTAGGGCTGAGCGTCATCCCTGTCCCCTGCTTGACTGACCTGTTGAGGACCACCAGGACAAGGGCACCATCGGGGCGCAGGACGGCCATGTGCTCCAGCTGGCAGAGGAGGCAGCGGCGGCTGCTGTGCAACCCCACCCGCCGGGAGCCCTTGGGGATGAACTTGCTGTGGGGAGAGAACCAGGAGAGGGGTTCTGCACCTGGTCTGGGGCTGGCAGCAGCACCTGAGCCTGCCTTACCCACCTGAAGTGCCCCATGTGGTAGAACATGGGCTGCTTGTAGAAAATATCCTTGCTGCCATCCACGATGACTGGGCTGTCCACAAAGTTCTTGACCCAATTGGGGCCTCCCTGTAGATCCAGGGCCAGGTTCCAGTCGGTCCAACCAGATACAAAGTGGTTCATGACCTGGGGGAGCAGGGAAGGGGCTGAGTGGGGCTCTCCCCAGCCCCGGGCGGGCAGTGTGGGGGCCGTACCGTCAGGATGCTGTAGCTGTAGTGGTTCCCTCGCTCCCAGCAGCCCAGGGACACGGCGAAGCGGAACATGAAGAAGCCAGTGCAGGCCTCCGTGTAGAGGAGGAAATGGTCAGGGAAGAGCTTGTGGGTGGCCTCCAGGCTGCAGCCAGGTGGGACGATGGCATCCAGGTACCAGTGGACCGCCAGGCCAGCCACATAACGGGCAGCTGTGGCATTTCCCAGGACCTAAGGAGCAAAGGAGATGCCTCACACTGAGGCTACCCATGCCTGAAGCCTGCGGGGATGGACACATGGACTCCATGTGCCAGTGTGGTCTCTTAGGGCCGCCTCTTGTCCCCTCCCATAGGCACCACAGCCCACTGCACCTGCAGCCCTCTCCCTGCAGCACTGCACCCTTTGAGCAGCACCCTAGCATGGACCTGGTGTCCCAACATGTCTTTGGCACTTTGCTGGGTGCAGTGCTAAAGGAGTGGGACACAGGCTTGCCCCTTGGTGGGCCCATTGCCCCTCGCGTGGCTCTGTTGCTGCTTGGTCCTCCCTCCACGTCCCCCTGGGCTGGTCCAACCCTTTGGCCATGCCGTGGCTGGAGGCAAAGGAGGGGCATGCCGCCTGGCTTGAGGCTGAGGCAGGAACACATTTTACTTTCTTTCCTCCTAGTTTAAGGCAATTCTCCCAAACAGCCCTTGCAGCACTGTGGGGGGAAACTAAATCAGCCAAAACTTTGCCCAAAAAGGTGCTGGTGTCCAGCAGCACTGCCAGGATCCAGGGATCCAGGATGTGGGTGCCACCTCCTGTCCTCACTCCCGCCAGGCACACGCGGAGGCGGCCACTCTGGAAGGAGCCGGCTCCGGCTCCCACTCCGGCAGACCCGGTTTGCTCCCACTCTCTAGGGCTGGGAGAGGCCGCTGGTTCCCTTTCCAACAAAGCCTGGGGCTGGAGCACGAGGTGGAGGGGAAGGAAGGGGCGCTGCTCTTCACCACTTTGGCCCAGTGTGGGAGGTGGATGCGCTGGTCGTCAAGCATGAGGAGCTGTGTGCGGTGGGGGCTGCTGGCCAGTGCGGGGCCCAGGTCCTGGGCGATGAAGTCCCGCTGCTGTGCAGCTGTGAAGGCGATGGTGGGGGCCTGGGGGGGCGTGAAGAGCCCTGCCAGTGGCTCGTTCTGTGCTGTCACTGCCCAGAAGGTCACGTTGTGTTTGGCGTATTCATCCAGGAACCTGGTGCAAAGAAGAGGGGGCAAAATCAGCTGTGCTGCCCCCTGCCCCCTACTCCCCAGTCCTCCCGTTTTCCATCCCAGCCTGGTTCCAGAGACAGTACTTAATGAAATAGTTGGCCCAGGTCTTGTGGTATTTGTCCCCTGCCTTCCCCTTCAGAGTCCCTTTCCCACGAACATCCCCGTTACTCCTCATCCAGGCTGGAGCGGTCCAGGGACTGGCAAACAGCAACAGCGGCCGCTTGCTCATGGCCAAAGCTCGGCGCAGGAGGGGAATCTGTGTTAGGGGGACAGAGGGACAGGGTCAGCTCCAGCTGCAGCTCCCCAAAACCACAGGGGGCAGCATGGGAGGAAGGAGAGAACTCAAGGGACCTCAGCGGGGACTGGTAACTGGCAAGCACCACCCCACGGCACAGCGCCCTGGCTCCTCATCCTGCCAGTGCCAGCTGGGATGCGCCAGGACGTGCCCTGGAGGAGGTGCCAGCTCCCACAGGCTGTCCCCATGCACCCTGCCACAGTGTGCAGGGCTCAGCAGCACCTGGTCTGGGGGGATCCCAGCACACACAGAAGCTCTGGCATGAGAGGGGACACGGTGCTGATGGCAGCAGCTTCAGCCTCCCACCTTCATATTTGTGTCCTCGTCCACCAGCCTGAAGTGCTTCAGCTCATAGTCATTGGGGACATCATCATAGCTGTAGGGACGCACAGAGAAGTCGCTGCAAGCCATGGGGACCCGGATGAGGTTGTACTCAATCCCTGAGGAGCAGGAAAAGCATCAAGCGGCACCAGAGCAGGCATCCAGGTGACGATGTCCCTGCAGCGGGGACAGGCACAGCCACCTCTGGTGACCCCACGGTCTGCTCACACTGCCATGCCCTCACTGCTCACCACTCTCAGAGAAGTAGGAGCGCAGCAGGTTGTCCTGGGCTGGCTGTGACAGCTTCAGGATGTTCATGGCAGCAGCATCGGAGAGGGACCCGCCGAAGCCCTTCACGTGCTGGTACAGCGTGGAGATGTTGAGCGTCAGCAGCAGCCCTGAGGGAAGAGCCCGGCTCAGTCCGTGGTGCCTGGGGGGTCCTGCGGTGGCACCGCCCCCCACCCGTCGCGCTACCTGCGGGGCGCAGACTGCTCTGGAATCTCCCCTCGCTCCGCTCCAGCCTCTTGCCGGCCTTGCTGCTCTCGTACTTGACGTAGGAGCCGGGGGCTGGCAGGACCAGGGGGTCCAGAGTGTCACAGTACGTGGCGTTGCAGACACAGACCAGAGAGCCGTGGCCAAAATCCTTGGGGATGCAGGGTCGGGCACCTGGGAGGCACGGGAGGGTGGGGGTGGCTGCCGGCTCAGTGACGTGTCCCCATCTGCTCTCCCGCCTGCCCCGGGGCGATGCCATTGTCGCCGTGCTCCGCATCCCCTTTGCACCTGCCGGGAACCCAGCTCCGCGCTGCCTCTGCGCTCCCTTCCTTGTCCCAGAGTGCCCGAGCCCCGCTGTCACCCCTGCAACGTCCCCGCGCTCACCTGCCACCTGAGGCACTGGCACCAGCAGCAGCAGCCAGCCCAGGATGCCGACAGCCCACATGGCCCTTCCGCGTTCCCCGAGCTCTGGCAGGTCCCAGGAGCAGCACCTGCGGCGGAGACACCTTAGTCAAGGCAGGGGGATGGAGGAATCAGCCCCATCTCCTCAGCCCCTGTTCCTCCTTTCAGTGCCATGGAGCTCCTGCCACACACTCCATCCCCCTCAAACACCCTCATCTTGCAGGTAGGTTGGGGAGGGTCCAGCCCTCCCAGGAGCCCGCACCTCACCTGCCTTCACCCCAGCTGCTCCCGACCTGCGCTGATGCCAGCCCTCCTCCTCCTCAGCAGCTCCAGCCCTCCCCACGTCGCCTTTACAGTAAGCTGCTCGGAGACCTCCCTCCGCAGCACACCCTCTCCCACCCCCACAGCTCCTCCTTGCCCTCCTCCCGGCCCATACCTGCCCTTGGGCGCAGACCGCCGTGCATCTCCTCGCCATGGGGCTGGGGAGCGCCAGGTCCCCTTTGCCCTCCGCAGCCATGCCAAGGAGGGACAGAGACATGGTGCTGGCAGCTGTGCCTGAGTGAAAGGTCCAACCAGCACAGGGAGGTGTCATAGGGGCAGAACTGAGACCCCACTGCTATCCCTGAAGGAAGAGTTGATTCCTTTCTTTTGTCAGGCAGGGTCTGGATGAGCCCCTGGGAGCCCAGCAGAGCCAAGGGCAGGCTCATGGCATGGCTGCCTGTCCTGCTGGGGACCTCCAACAGCTCCCTGGGACACCCCCTTATCCCTGCCTGCCACCCTGCTGTTCCCACTGTCCCCCAGGAGCCATGGGGCCGTGCACTCAGCACAGAAGGGTCCAGGACACCCAGGTAAGGTCAGTGGATGTGGCGGCACAGCTCAGGGCACCATAAGGGCACAGCAGGGGTGGCCACATGGGAGCTGGGTTGCCATTCCCTGCCCAAGACTTTGGCATTACTCTCTCCAACTCAGCACGTGCTGGGGAAGGCAGCAGCAGTGACAGCAGTGACAGCAGTGACAGCAAATGGGCAATAACCCCAGGTCCTGGGCAAGCAGGGCTGCACTCCGGCTATCAACAACAGCAGCTGGACCTTCAAAAGGAACCCTGCTGTCCCAACACCATGCCAGGAGCAAAGCCCAGTTCTGGTGCTCCAGTAGCACTCCCTGCTCCTCCAAGAGTGACCCCTCCAGCCCAGCGAGCCAAGGCTGAACTGGGCCAGCTCACCTGGGCACGCAGACCCCACCTGGTCCCACCACCCAGGATGCTCCCACTCCTGTGAACATGTACCCATCACTGAGGGGACATCCTCATCATCTCCACACAGGGGTGGCCCAGGGAATGGAGAGTGGCCAGATCCCAGCCACAGCTCCACTGGCCTGGAGCGTCAATCACCAGGTCCGGGCTTCCCTGCACAGGGTTAAACTGCTCCGTTAGCTTTCCCTCCATGGGTGGAGCAGCACTTCATGACTAATTTTCTCCATTTCTGGCATATCAGATGCAGCTCTGGGGCAATTGAATTTATCAGAGCTCTTCCTACCCCCAGCACTGCCCTGACACGGGCCCTGCCACAGTTCCACGCCTCTGCTGGGAGCTGAGCCATGCGACACCCGGGCCAGCTGCCACTGGGGCTGGGGCAGATGGGGCCAGGTAGCCCCTGGTTACACCTCACGGGGCAAACAGGTGCCCCAGGAGGGAGCTCCTGTCCCTGTCCCGCTGCACTGTGGATCTCCCACATCCAAGTGTGATTAAGGTGTGACCAGACTGCTACACCCAGGCTAATGAGCCCCAGTTTTGGGGAGGGATTAATAGCTCCTACGGCAATCAGCCACCTCCACACTCGCTTCCAGCCATCCAGGATGCCCCCGCTCACCCTTTCCCATTCCAAAGTCCAGTTCTTCCTGCCCCCCATCAGCCACAGCCCCCCAGCTGGCTCAGGTCCCACCAGCTCCTGGAAGCAAAACACTGCGGAGGCTGCTGGAACTCATCCTTATCAACACCAGCTGATAAGAGTGTCCTGCTGAGCAGGAAAAGTGAGACCCAGGGGCTGGGCAACACCTTGCATGGAGCTGCTGGCACAACAGATACCAGGCAGCCCCATCAAGCCCCCAAAGCCGCTTCTTGCAGCCAATCTCTAAATACAGGGAGCTCCTGGGGGTTGCAGGGGCCACGTGGCACCATGTGACCACCCCGTGCAGTGCACACGTGGGTTTGTTCCGGGACTGGGTCAAGGACATGGGGTCAAAGGAGCCATCAGAGGAGTCAGGGGGAGAATTTTGTCCCTAAACCAGGACAGTGTAGATGGAGACCCAGGGACATGGAGCTGGGCTAAGTCACCTTTCTGGGGATCACAACTCTGTAAACATCGATGCCAAAGAGCCTCAGTGTGGCATCACAGCAACTCCTTCACAGCAGTGGGACACCAGCCCAGAGCACGTGGGGACAGTCCTCAGGGTGATCACCGACTCCAGGCCAGCTGCTGCAGGACTCCAGTAGCTCCCAGTCACTGTGAGCCCCAAACAAGCCAAGGCTTTGCACAAGAATTAATGAGCCGAGCCAAGCCCAGCGACGTCGGAGGATTCGCCCCCGCTACGTTTATCCCAGAGCCAGTCGGTCCTTCAGCACCGAGCCGAGCGCAGGGACGAGGGCACGTGGGCCAGAGTGATTCAGCATCCGGCCGGCAGCTGCTAACACCAGAACAGGTCAGTAAGAAACAGGTGGGGGAGCAGCCCTGCACCGGGAGTGGGATGCTGGGAGCGGGGTGATGGGGATGGGGCTTGCTGGAGTTAGGATCCTGGAGAAACATTTCCCTCTTGTGGACAAACACAAACAGCCTCGGGGCAGGAGCAGGGTGCTCTCCTCAGCACTCTGGCGGCACCCCCCGGAACTGCGAGGTCCCAGGAGCAGCATCCCTGTGGCTCCGTGGCGTGCCAGTGTCCCAGGGTGACACTGTCACTCACTGACCACGCCTGGGCTGTGCTCAGCCCACACAGCATTGGGGCTGTCAGTCCTGACAGCACCCCTGGGCACATCCCGCCTGCACGGATCAGCCCAGGGGCCCTGACGCCCTCCTCGCCCTGAAATTATGACCTCCCTGCCCTAATCTCCTGCTCTCACACCCTGCCAGCTCCCTCCCTCCTTCCTGGGTGCGCCCACACTCAGCACCCACTCCCGGTCCTGTCCTCACTTGCTCAAGCCACCCCACATCTTTGGTGGGTGCTGAGCCCCTGGTGCACCCCCCACCCTCCTCACCACAGTGGGGACTCCTCAGCTCAGCCCCCATGGGGAACAGCAGGCTCCAGGCAGGTCTGCTGCAGCCTGTCCAGCCTCCCTGTCCCCGAATGGTCCCTGGAGCAGCTGGCACTGCCCTGGCCCCAGCCAGAGCTGGCTGGGACCGTGAGACCCCATGCTGCAATGCTCCTGAAGCTGGCCCTGCCTCTAGTCCTGGCCTCAGGGGCCTCGGTCGGGGAGAGACATGACGCACACAGCCTCTGGCCTGACATCAGGCTGCAAGTGGCTCCAGATTGGCAGAAAAAGCACAGAAAGTTAAAGCTTGGCTGCAATCCCTGCTCAGCCCTTCCATCAAAGTCCAAGTACTTTGTCCCTGCTCCTGATGCAGCACCCAGAGCATCTGCACTCAGGGTGAATCCTGAGCCACTTGCTAGATCCTAAAACCTGTCTCCAAAGGCAGCAGGAGCGCACCCGGGCTCTGCTCAGCCCCAGCCAGGCAGTGCACGCTTGGAACCGGGAGAAAACTCTTGCCTGGAGCGTCTCTCAGCAGGGTGAGCTCCACGGGGAGCTGAGATGGGCAGAAGTGTAGGGGGTGGGCAGGGAGAGGGGCTGCCCCACGATCCTCCGGGTGCTCTGTGCTGCTCGCCAGACTCCAGCAGGCTCCATGCAGGGGTGGCACCCAGCCACAGTGCCCAGGAGCGGGGGAGGGACCTAGACGTTTCTCTTCCAGCCGCAGACATCAAGGCAGCATCCGTGTTTAATGTCGGAACAGCAGAACACAGCGTTCACACCTTGTGGGGTCTCTACCCTGAGGGGCACCGGTGCCCTCGGCCCTCCTGCACATGCACAGCATCCCCGGCCTGGCCCACTCTGGCTCCGCTGTGGCCCCGGGGAGCCGCTTCCCCCGCACGCCCCGGCCCGAGCCCGCGGGCAGCTGGGGCTGCACGTCTGGCCCGGCTGCGTCCGGCCCCTGGCCAGCCACGGGCATCTCGGCCCCATCACTGCCGCCGCCACAGGTAGGTCTGGATGGAGTTGGCCGGAGCCACGGCCGCGATGAGGCCAACGGTGTCCGCCAGCCCAAAGGTGATGTCCTGTGGGGACCTGGGGGGCAAGAGCAGGGGGGTCAGACCTACGGCACCTGCACAGGGCCCACTGGGATGGGGTCCCACATAGGGCTGGCAGGACAGGGGCCCCACACAGGGGGGCCAGGCTGCATCACCCACCGGTTCAGAACCACCACGACCACAGCCCCGTCAGGGCGCAGGAAAGCCGTGTACTCCAGTGCTGTCTTCTTGGACTCTCTGGAGGCAACGAGCCCCACGCGCTGAGAGCCCTCTGGGATGAATTTACTGAACAGACAAATGAGAACCAGCCTCAGGGTGGGAGTCAGACCCCAGGAGAGCTCCTCTCAAGCCAAAGTTGCCTTGCTTCTCTCAGGACAAGCTGCTGCTGGAGCCCAGGCAGCTTAGCATGTTGTGGACTCCAACCCACCTGAAGTGCCCCATGTGATAGAACATGGGCTGCTTGTAGAAGATGCCTTCACTGCTGTCCACAATGATAGGGCTGTCTACATAGTTCTTGACCCAGTTGGGGCCCCCCTCCAAATCCAGGGCCAGATTCCAGTCAGTCCAGCCAGCCACAAAGTGGTTCAGATTCTGCAACAGGACAGCTCAGATGCCTGCCCAACACCAGCAACCCTCCCCAGGGCCCAGCACACAGGGAGACACAGGGGCCTCACCATCAGGATACTGTGGCTGTACTGGTTCCCACGCTCCCAGCAGCCCAGGATCACATCCCGCTCCCAGAAATGGGCCCCAATGCATGCCTCCGTGGCCAGGATAAAGTAGTCAGGGAACAGCTCATGAGTGGGCAACACTGTGTCCTGTATGGGACCGATGAAGTCCAGGTACCAGTGGATGCCAATGCCGTGGACGTAGCGAGCTGCCTTCTCATCCTCCAGCACCTGGCAGGGACAAGAGTCAGTCCCATGGGGCAGAGCCAGAGGCCCAGCCCTCCACAGGATGGAGCACCCAAGCCCCCCACAGGGACAGGGATCTGCCCAGGTCACCATGATGGCACATCCCCCGCACCACACCCACCACTCTGGCCCAGTGCGGCAGGTGGAGCCGGTTGTCGTCCAGGATGATGAGCTGGACGTGGCGGTGGGAGCTGTTGGCCAGCGCCGGGCCCAGGTCCTGAGCGATGAAGTCCCGCTGCTGCTCAGCTGTGAAGCCCAGGCACTGGAAGGGGTAGTTGTTGATCAGCCCAGCCGTGGGCTCATTCTCTGCTGTCACTGCCCAGAAGGTCACATTGTGCTTGGCGTATTCATCCAGGAACCTGGTGTGGGGGGAAGGAGTGAGCCATGAGGAGTCCCCAGTGCCACCACTGAGAGTCCCCCAGGTACGGCCCTGGTCCCTCGGCCCAGCCGCTCCTCACCGTACAAAGTAGTTGGCCCAGGTCTTGTGGTACCTGTCCCCTGCCTGCCCCTTCAGTGTCCCCTTCCCCACATAGGACTCGCTGGTCTTCAGCCAGGTGGGGGAGGTCCAGGGGCTGGCATACAGTGACAGCGGCTGCTTGCTCATGGCCGAGACTCGGTGAAGGAGGGGAATCTGCAGGAGGAGGTGGAGGGGCCGACTCAGCTCGGCCCCTGTGACCCTCCACCCCACCCTGCTCCCTCCCACCGCTCGCCTTCAGCTTCGTGTCCTCGTCCCGCAGACTGAAGTGGGTGAGCTCATAGTCGTAGGGGACGTCATCATAGGTGTAGGCATGGAGGGAGAAGTCACAGCTGGCCATGGGGAGCCGGATGAGGTTGTACTCCAGCCCTGCCAGGCACAGTGGGACATGAGGTGTCCAAGATGTGCCAGCATCCATAGTCCCTGTCACCATCTCACTTGTCTCCCTGACATCCTACCTTCCTCAGAGAAATACGAGCGCAGCAGGTGATCCTGCGCTCTTTCTGGCAGGGATAGGATGTTGATGGCGGCTGCGTCGGTGATGGAACCACCAAAACCCTTCACCCTCTGGAACCGCTGCATCGTGTCCAGGGTGAGGACAACATCTGCAGGGAGGGGAGCACAGCGTGATGTTGGGTTGCAGCAGGGTCCATCCCATCCCACAGGGTGGCAGTACCTGGGGCACAGAGTCTGCGCTGAAATCTCCCCTCGCTCTGCTCCAGCCGCTTGCCAGCCTTGCTGCTCTCATACTTGATGTAGGAGCCGACGGCCGGCAGGACCAGGGGGTCCAGCGTGTCACAGTACGTGGCGTTGCAGACGCACACCATGGCATCACGGCCAAAGTACTTGGGGCTGCAGGGCCGGGTGCCTGGGGGGCACGGGAGGGTGGTGGGGGCATCCTCAGGGATATGTCCCTGCCAGCTCTCCCGTCTGCCCCAGGGGTGATGCCACTGCCCCCCGAGCTCCACACCTCCGGAGCACCGAGCTCCACACTGCCTCCGGACCCCCAGACAACTCCCGGGCATCCCCGACCACGGACTCTCAAGGTATTCCTTCTCCCTCCCCTCCCATTCCGGTCCATCGGGTGTCCCAGGCCTCCCAGGGATTCCCATCCCCTCCACCCACGGCGTACCCCCGGCCCCGCCTCGCTCACCAGCGGCCCGGTGCACAGCCAGCAGCACCAGCAGCAGCCGGCAGAACAGGGGACGGATGGTCCCCATGGCCCCACCGCTCCCGGTGCGCTCGGAGCCGGCCCGGCAGCACCGGGTCCGCCGCCGGCCTTGCCTTTAAGGGCGCCCGGGAAGCCCGTCCCGCCCACACCCGGTGCAGGAGCGGCACCGACTCTGGGCGGGCCTGGCCACGGCCCTTCCCCCGCGCTGGTTCCGGGATCGCGAACCGGGGAACGGCGTGGGCGTGGGGTCGCTTTCCCCCCCTCCCCGCTCAAGAGGCGCAGGCGGTCCCGGTCCCGGTCCCTGCCGCCGCTGCCTCCCCACGCCCCGACGGCACCGGTCGACCCGTCCCGCGGAGCCGCCACTGGGAAAGCGGGACCCGGCACCCTGTGACAGGTCAGCTGACCGCCCGCCCCGCCCCGTTCCGCCCCGCCCGCCCCGTGACACCGGCCCCGTGGGCGGCGGCGACCACCTTTATTCGGTCTCTAGCGAGGGGCAGTGGCCGCAGGATCGGCCCCGCAGCGCGGCCCGGGCACTGCCGGGCGGGGAGGAACGGGCACGGCCAGTGCGGGCCACCGGCATCGGGACCGGACGGGGCTGGAGAGGAGACAGGCCAGCTCAGGGGACAGGGCGAGGGACAGGCATGGCAGTTCTGGGGTACGGGCACGCTGGCACAGGAGGCCAGGGACCAGGCCAGCACAAGGGACTCATCAGGGAACAGGCAAGGTCGTCCTGGAGTACAGGCATGGCTGGCACAGGGGACCGAGGATTAAGCCAGCATAGCCAGCCAAACGAACAAGGCAGAAGACAGGCACGGCCAGTGGAGAGGACAGGGCAGAGGACGGGCATGGCTGGCACAAGGGAACGAGGATCAAGCCAGCATAGCCAGCCAAAGGGACAGGGTAGGGGTCAGGCATGGCTGCCCCAGGGCACAGGCATGGCCGGCACAGGGGACAAACACGGCCATGCCAGGGTACAGGCACAGCTGGCACAGGAGACAGGGTATGGCCATTGTGTGGGTCAGGCACAGCCAGAACATGGGACTGGGCAGGGGACAGGCTTGGCCATCCCAGGGAATAGGCACAGCTGGCACAAGGGACAGGGCAAGGGACAGGCATGTCCAGAACAAGGGATAGGGCAAGGAACAGGCATCACCATCCCAGACAGGCAGGGGACAGGCACGGCCGTCCCGGCCCCCCAGCAGACACCCCAGGGGACCAGCCCCTCACCCCAGCCCCGCTTGGGGAAGGGGTCCAGCCGAGCCCCCGGGGCAGCAGCACAGGGCCCAGCCCCACCAGGGCAGCAGCAATGTCTGAGCAATGTCCAGGGTTGAGTCCAGAGCGAGGCTCCCTCTCCAAACCGGGGCAGCAGAGGGTCCCTGCAGAGGCTGTGCCCTCAGAGTGCGCTCTCCTTGCAGGCCCCACTGAGGCTCCGGGGGCGGCTATGCTCCAGCCGGCGCGTGGACAGGAGCCGGCGCAGCGACGAGGTGGAGCTCAGGTCCCCGCAGCTCTGCAGGTGGATTCCTTCGTGGAGCCGCTCTGCACCTGGCCAGGCACTCCAGGGAACCTGCATCCCCATGAGGACAGGCTGCAGCCACAGGGATGGCAGCCCTGCCCATGACACCCTTGCCCATGGGACCCCCCCTGTGCTCAACCCTCTATACTCCAGTGCAGCCGCAGCACACGGGGCAGAAGGGGAGAGGTGACAGGGATAGCAGAGGCGTGCATCACGCACCCACACTGGCATTTGGGACAGGCTCATTCTCGCCAAGGCCTCCCGGGCTGCGCAAGGACTCCGGCGTCCCGTAAAGCTGAGTTGCTGAGATGTCCCAGCAACTTCCTCCTGGTGCAGTGACTCAGGGGCAAAGTCAAAGCCATTGCAACAGGCATGATTTTCCCACCTGTGGCTCCAGTGGGGATCAAGGAAAAGGAGCTGCCCCCCAGGAAGGGCTGGGCAAGGAGAGTGCTGCAGGAAGAACGCTCTGCCTGCAGCCAGGGTGCCAACACAATGGGGGTGTGGCAGGGGAACAGAAACCATGGAAAGGCCGGGGTGGAGGTGCTGATGGGGACAGAAGGGAGGGAGAGCATGGTTGGAAGTTCTCTGAGAGGGAGGAGTTGTCCATCCCCTGTGGCTTCCAGAACCCACCTGTTTGTGCCCAGACACCTCCATGCCACCTGCCAGGCTGCGCTTGGGTCTCTGCAGGAACCTGGCCACCAGCCCACGGGTGCCCCGGTAGCCCTTGAGGTCCCCCAGGGAGCGGGTGGTTGTCTTTGACAGCTGCTGTGGCACCTTCTTGCAGGGTGGCAGCTTGTTCTTCCCCACCGAGCTGGCCCGGAGCAACGGCGGGGAGTCACAGTGGGAACGGCGGAGCAGGCAGGCCTCAGAGCACAGCCCTGCAGAGCGAGCGCTATCAGACACAGGACACAGCTCTGACAGTCCTGTCCTCATCATCAGACATGGGACACTGCTCTGGCAGACCCATCCCTGCCCTCCCTGCTCCAGCAGGTGCAGGACAGGACATTCTCCAGGACACTGTTCTGGTGGACCTGTCTTCATCATCAGCCACAGGACACTGCTCTGATGGATCCATCCCCACCCTCAGACCTGGGACACCGCTTCAACAGACCCAGGACACTCTTCTGATGGCCTGATGACCAGTCCCCACTGTCAGACCCTACGGCACTGCTCCCAGCACACCTATCCTCACAGGCCCAGGGTCCTGCTGTCTCCCATTCCCAGTCAGCAGGAGCAGTCCCACCGTTGGTCCCCATTGTCCCAGTCCCAGCAGGGTAAGCTCAATCCCCAGAAGGCTACAGACACGCCCCCCCGTGCCCCCTTTCTATCCCAGTACATCCCAGTGCCCTGACCTGTATCAGCGGAGGAGTCGGACACGGTGTCCTCCAGTGCTTTGGTATAAAGTACTTCCCTGAAATCTGCTGAAAGCAGAGAAAGTCCTCAGGCCTCAGCAGCTGTGCAGACCCCAGGCAGCACAACCCTCCAGCATCACCCTGCTCCCAGACCAGCAGACCTCCCCTGCTCCCCCCATTCCTTCCCAGACCGGCTCTAATCCCATCTGGCCACAGAAAAACACAGCCAAACGCTGCGGCACAACCCGGCTGCACCGCACAGACGCCGCTGCTCGCCCATCCCGTCCCGACGGTCGTTGTCACCTACCAGCATTGCCAGCCATCAGGACGCCGGGGTCACTGTGTGACCTCAGGAGCGGGCGCGGGGCCAGCCCCGGGGCCGGGGACGAGGGGCAGGAGGTCTCGCTGTTGCGCCGGGGGTGGCCGGGGCGGCCGGCGCCGGTGTCCGCGGGGCGGCCACCCCCGCGCCCCTGCAGCGAGGAGCCCTTGTCCTTGAGCCGCACCTCGGGGAAGCAGGGCCCGGCGCAGCGCGCCAGCCCCGCCAGCCGGTTGCAGCTGTGGGTGACGGCTGCCCCCACCAAGATGCCGTCGTGGCCGGGCTCCGCGGTGGAGCAGGAATAGGATCGCTCGCCCCGCACGCGGGGCTGGGGCGTCTCCTCGAAGGGGCCCTGCAAGCCCAGCGTGGGGCTGCGCGCGTGGTGGCTGCACTGCACGCAGTCCACGCTCAGGCAATAATCGGCGCGGCTGCGCTGGATGGAGCGGAACAGCACGTAGTCGACGGAGCGCATGGAGCCCTGCAGCTCCAGCAGGCACGAGTCCTCCGAGGGGCTGCTGTCCCCGGGGATGTCCATGATCTCGGACATGATCAGGGACCCGCTGTCCATAGATACTGCAAGGAGCAGACAGGCACCGCTGAAGAGCTGCCGGGAAGAGCTGGACCTGCTACAGCTCCACTCCTGTCCCCTGTGCCAGTGGGGACCACTCACCTTCTCCGCTGAGCACAATGGAGGGGACACGGTCGCAGGTGCAGGCGTGGGAGCCCTCTGTCAGCTGCGAGTCGAACAGGGTGGCCTGTGGGACAGCACACTCAGGGCTCAGCTGAGCAGGAGCCCACCCTGCCTGGCCTCCCCTGCCCACAGCCCCATGCCCCCACCTGGCTGTCTCCCTGCAGCCCCATCACAGTCTCGTATGATGGGGGGAAGTCAGTTGGGTAGAGGGGCACGGGGCTGTCCATGGAGCCATTATACGTGATGCTGCAGAGGCAAGAGCAGAAAAGCCACACTGGGTGGGATGAGCCCAGCCTGCGGGCACACGGGTCCCCTACTCTACCAGCCTTGCTCCCAGCTGGTACCTCTGCACATCTGTCTCAGAGCTGCAGGTGTACTCAGGTGGGTAGTAGGGGGGCGGTGGCACTGGGGGCACAAATTCATCGAAGTCCATCATGCTCTGCAGAAAGGTGTCAGGTGGGGACGTGCATTCCAATGTCACAGAGCTCGAGCGCTGTGGGACCAGCTGCAGGGAGAGGGGAGAAGGGAGAGCTGAGATCTCCTGGCCAGAGATCCAGCAAGGGATGTGCATCCTGGGCCTTAATCTGCACCTGGATGGAGCCAGGTCCTGCCCTGGTACCCCAGGCACCACCCCAGCCTGGGAGCACTGCTCCCCAGCCCTGTCTGCTTACGGGCCAGAGTTGGGACTTACCACATGGACGATGTCAAGGGAGAAGATCTGGATGCAGCACACGACAGCAGAGAGCGTGCAGATGATGGTGGAGAAGATGGTCAAGCCACAGACACTGAAGAGGAGATCCTGGGGAGCAGTGGGGTGAGCTGCAGAGCCCACAGAGCATGGCCGGGTGTGCGGCCGCTTCCCAAGGAGCCCTTGTATCCCCCTGGTTCTCCACCTTGAGTGCCACACGGATGCTCCGGCAGTTGGCGTTGGGGAACATGGTCAGCATCTCGCTCTGATGGCTGCAGGAGGCAGGTGGGGGCTCTGAGCGGGCCTGGCAGCAGACACACGTGTCCCTCTCCTGGGGACAAGAAACACTGTGGGGAAGCTCTGGATGCCACGCTATCCCCTGGGAGCCACCAGCACATCCCACTACCAGACCCCAGCTCTGCAGCCCCTCGTGTCCCCAGAGCCCCACAGCCAGGGACAAACTGTGCATGGAGGCCCGGGGGGTTGCTGGGGCTGCCCCCGCTCAGCCTCACCCTCTCGCAGGCCTCCAGGGTTTTCACCAGCTGCGCGTTCTGGCATGACAGGATGGAGCCGGCGAGGCTCAGCATGACGCCCAGCACCGACAGCAGCGTGAAGAAGGCGATCTGCAGCGGGAGCAGAGGGGCTGTCGGCTGCGCAGGACTGCGGAGCAGGGAGCCTGCGCACATGGCTGTGCACCCAGAGGCACAGGGGGTTGCTCGGCCTCCCCATGCTGGACTCCCGTGCCTGGGGAAGGGTGTGCCCCCCAACACCTACCACCAAAGTGAGTGGTCGCTTCCAGGAGATGATGCCAACGAGCCCGGACAGTGCCAGCTGCAGATGCACAAGCCCCGGGGTGAGCACAGGGAGGAGGCTCTGTTAGGCTGCGGGGCCCCGAGCAGCCCTTGCCCACGGGCAGAGCCCCCGATCCCTGCAGGCCTGGAGCTAGCCCAGGAGCAGTAGGGCGGTAGGAGCAGTCCTGGCGCCACAAGATGGAAGAAACTGCTGATTCAGGGCCTGGGGACTGCGGGCTGCCCTGGCTGGGCAGCAAACCCGGGCCAGGATCCGTGCTGCACGGTTACCGTGAGGGACTCTGGGTGCTGCTCTCATCCCAATGCACAGCTGACGGAGTAGAGCCCCCACCGCCACCCGGTCCCTGCCCTGTCGTCACTGTGGTGCCCCTACGTCCCTCCCTGCCCGTGGCTGCACACCCCAGACAGTTCTCCGAACCCTCGGGGGTCCCCATCCCTCACAGAGTCACCCTGGGGGAGCCCGTGGGATCTTCCCACAATGCACCGCGGCAGCCACGGGCAGGGGGTGGGGGAGCAGCGGGGCTGCCCTCCCCTGGGACCGGCGGCAAGCTCGGTCCCCGGGGAGCAGCGCAGCCCCCTCCCCGCGCTGCCCCGGCCCCACACTCACCGAGAAGCCGGCCCAGGACGGGCAGGAATGACGGATTTTGGCGGAGGGAGTGATGGTAGCCGCCACCAAGCTGAAGGTGACGATGAGGACACCCAGGATGGCTTGCACGAGACCCAGGACCAGCAGGACCTGCAGCCAGGTGCGCTGGAGGCGGAGGTGGGTGAGGCTGCGGGAGCTGCGGCCGGTCAGCGAGCGGCTGGAGTCGGTGGGGGAGGGCATGGCCGCGGCGGGCGGCGGCTCGGGGCCGGCCCCGGAGGCCCGGGATAGCCGGCGGCACCGCGCCAGGACCGCGGGGAGCAGGAGCAGCCGCTCTGCGGGAACGGGCCGGGCTCCACCTTTCGGCCTGCCGGAGGATGCTGACGGTGGCTCTTCACTGCCCCGGGCGGGGCGGCTCGGGCAGCGCCCACGGCCACGCGGAGCCAGGGCCGCTAGAAGCTCCGCGGAGAACAGAACCAGCCTCGCCGGTCCCTGTGCACCCAGGCCGGGGCCGGCCTAGAGCCGCCGGCCAGAGACGGAGCGCGGCCCCGGGACCGCCGCCTCCTCCCTGGCCGTCGGTGGAGCGCCGGGCCCCCGCCGGGAGATCATCCCGCCCCGCGGGGTCCGAGAGCCGCCGCCCGGGACGCGGCCCCCCGGGCAGCGCCAGCAGGCGGGAGCCGCAGTCCGGAACGGAGCATCCTCCGCGGGCGGCGGGCGCAGGGCCGGATCCTGCTGCCGGCCCAGTACCGGTAGCGGCGGGCGGCTACCGGCGCTCTGTCCGCCCCGCGCCCCACAGCCCCGGCGCCGTGCGGAGCGGAGGGCGGGGACGCCGGGCCGGCGGAAGGCTGCAGCCGAGCATCGCCGCCGCCGCGCCCTCCGAGATGCCCGGGGCCGCAGGTGGAGGCGGGCGGCAGAGCGCCGGGAGCTGCGGGGACGGTCCCACACGCTGGCGGCTGCTTGGCCGCGCCCGCCCCCGGGCCGCCCCTGTGCGGCACGACGGGAGCTGTAGTCCACCCACACAACCCCCGGGAGCTGCGACACCGGCACCAGCCCCCCCGCACCCCCCAGCCCAGGTCGGCGCACAGAGATGGTGAAAGAACAGAGTGAACCTTCATTTATTCCTTAAATAAACCGGGAGGCAGTCGGGGAACAGCACATGGGGAGCAGCGGAGGCGGGGACCCCCAGAGGAGCCCTCGCCACAGCGGGACGGGGAGAGCACCGGCCCCCACTGCTGAAGGCACAAAGCCTCTCGCCAGCCCTGGAGCTGCAGGGACAAACCGGGAGCATCCGAGAGGAGATGGGGTGAAGCAGAATGCATGAGACCTGTCCTGGGGATCCCCAGGGACAGCGGGACAGGGGACAGAGGGCAGGTAAGGGGGACACAGGGCTGCACATGGGGACTGGCTCAGCCTCTGAGGAGGGTGAAGCCCCTGGCTGAAGGGTGCTGGGGGGAGCAAGGGGTCACAGTCCTCGAAGCGGATGGGGGGAGGCTGGAGGAGCTGTTCACCCCTCCCTGGAGACAAGGGTGAGCCATGTAAACGCCAGGGCTGCTCCTCGGAACCCAGCCTGGCTTTGGGGTCCACGTGGGCTAAAGGCAGGATCCCCACAGGCAGCAGCTGCCTGAGCTCTGCCTGTCCCTGCCCTGCTCTCCTCATCTCTGGGCCTGGAGAGAGGGAGACGGTGGGGAAAGGGACAGGACAAAAGGACAAGACACCCTAGGGAAAGCACCAGCCCCATCCTCATCCCACTGGAGCAAGCCCCAGGGGGAAGAGGGGGATGACATTCTTGGCATAGCATGGGGCTCCCCGAGCACACAGGGGGCAGGGGACTCTCCACACCCCAGGGCACACAAGTGTCAATCACCAGGTGGGGAAACAGGAGAGCACAAGGAAGGCAAGTGACCATTCCAGTCCCTGGAAGCAGCATTCCAGCCACCTAGAGGAGGCTCCTGCCTCCAGCAGCTGGTGCCGGAAGGGAGGGTGATGGCAGACTCAGGGCTCGGCCGCAGCACTTCCCACCCTGCTGACGGGAGGGGACCAGCACAAACCAGAACAGCCTCTCTGTCCATGAGGAAAGGGGGTTAAGAGCAGCAGACACCAGCACTTCCAAGCTGGGATGAGGCAGCCTCTGACAGCTGATGCAGATGCACGGGGATCCAGTGAAAGTGCAACTCGGATTTCCTCTTCCTCGGGAAGAGCCCGCGCGCGCCAGGGAGGCAGGGCCGGGCACCCGCGGCTATGGCGCGCGGAAGGCGTTGGTGGCCGCGCCCGCAGCGGCATTGGCCGCGGCCGTGCGCA
The DNA here is from genome assembly GCA_910950805.1 of Acrocephalus scirpaceus scirpaceus. Classification (NCBI taxonomy): domain Eukaryota; kingdom Metazoa; phylum Chordata; class Aves; order Passeriformes; family Sylviidae; genus Acrocephalus; species Acrocephalus scirpaceus. Next base: position 1,248,193 of record OU383801.1, read on the forward strand.
CGGCCTGGTTGGAGAAGACCCCAGCCGCAAACTCCTCCTGAGCCTTCTGGAAGCTGGCACCCGTCCGACGGTACAGGGAGTGGATCTGGAGGGCAGGAGCAGGCTGGGGGTCAGGGCTGGGCTCCAGGCCCCTCGTAAACAGAGTCGTGACGGCCCAAACCTCCCCCAAAAGAAGGGCTCTGGGCCGCAGGCTTTGGTCCTAACCCACCTTTTTCAGCATAATGATCCCCAACACAGCCACTGCCGTGAAGGACAAGGACACCAGGATCATCATCACAGCCACGGCCGTGTTAGTCCGCAGTGCTATCAGGCTCAGGATCCAGCCACTGCAAAACAAGAGGCTGTTGCCCCCAGGTCCCCTCTTCCCCACCCGCCTCTTGCCTTTGCAGGGTCAGCACACTGCACACCTGAATCCCCAGTTTGGGATGCCAATGGCCTGCAGCACATACATCACATTCTGGGCAAAGAAGACGAAGAAGAAGACAAAGAAGTTGAAGGAACTGTCGCTCCTGGAAGGAAGAGATAGGCGAGGTTAGGCCACAGAAAGCTCTCAAACTTTCCTTAAAGCAGGAGACATGGGGGAACAGGGTGCTCGGGGTGGAACCACCACATCCTGCAGAGCCAGAGGCCCCCAGGAGCTGGAGAAGGTGCTCAGGGACATGGCTCAGGGACACACCTGAAAGCTTTGTACATGGGCCGATACCAGCAGACAAAGGAACAGGGCGTGTAGAGCAGAGCCCAGAGGATGGAGAGGCCGAACCCAGAACCAGATGAGGCGTCCACGCAGAACCAGGCGAGCGAGGACAGGAAGTTCAGGAAGAGAGTAATGGTGCTGGCTGAGGGGGAGGACAGCGCTCAGGAGCCTGAGCCAGGCTCCCCCTAACCCCCAAGGCCACCTGTTCATCCCAATTTCCCCAGAGCAGCAGCACAGGACATTCATTCTTCCACCTTCTCCCAAGGTGTGCCCCGAGGTTCCTTTGGAGACTCACCCATCCAGAGGTAGTACATGGTCGTAACGGTCTTCTGGAAGTCAGCAGGGATCTCCACGGGGATGTCCTGGTAGAAGCAGGGCTTCACCGGGCAGAAGGACGGCAGCGGGGGCCAGTTGTTGAGCCTCGCTGCGGACAGAAGGAGATGAGGAGGAGCAAGAAGGGGTCCGAGGGGGTCTCGTCCCTCCCCAGCCCCGCATCCACTCACTCTGGGAACCGCCGAGGGCCGCGTTCTGCAGTTCCCGCTCCCGCCGGTCCAGCTCCTCCGCTTTCCGGTTGAGCTCCTCCTGCCGCTTCAGCAGCTCCGCCGTGGCGGCGACGGCCGAGGCCTGCGGAGGGGGGGGGACACAAGCCCTGAGCTCCCGCCGGCTCCCGTGTCCCCCCGGCCCGCTCGGCCTGGCGGCGCCTCCCCCCGTACCTGCGAACCGTAGGAGCCGTAGTTGCGGGACTCGGTGGGACTCGCCTTCCGCGGGGGCTGCGCGGCCGCCGGTACCGGGGGCGGCGGCGCTACCGAAGGGGTCTGGAACGGCGGTGGTGGCTGCAGGGGAAGAGGAGAGAGGTGAGACTGCGCCGGCAGCGGGGAGGGCTCCGGTGCCCGGGAAGAAGCTCCGGTGGACGGGCAGGCCCCGGTCTCCAGGAAGGCCGCGCCGCTCACCGCGTCGCTCTCGAAGGGGTTGTAGCCGTCCAGCATAGCGCCGGACCGTGCCTGCAGCGCCACGGGGTCCTGGAAGGGATTGTCCGGGAGCACCGCGGAGCCGCCGCGCTGGGCCATGGCCGGACCGGGAACGGGAGAGCGCTGGACCCGCGGGACCGGCGCCGCCGCCGCCACCAGGCCCCGCCCCTCCCCGCCGCTGATTGGTCCCGTTGAGTCGTGACGTCATAGGGGAGACCCCGCCACTAGGGGTGGCTGCGCACGCGCCGGGGCCGTGGGGCGCGCACGTGATGAGGCCACGTGTCCCAGGGTCACGTGCGGCGCATCCATCTCCCTCCGCCCTGCTTCTGTTTCGGGGCCCCGTCGCTCCCCGGTGTCCCGGTATCCATCGCCCCATGGTCCCGGGTCCTCGCCCAGCCGGACCTGCTGGGACAGCGGCTCCTCCTGCGTGTCCCCCCGAGACCTCACCTCCGACCCCCGGTCCGGTTCCCTTCCTGCTTTACCGGGCGGCCCCGGTGCCGTTCGCCTGCTGCCCGCGCAGCCCCCCCGCAGGGGGGGTCGCGGGGGGCACTCCAGCAGCTGTCAGCGAGCCGGCCCAACAGCCAGCGAGGGACTAGCGGCGCGATGAGCACTTGGGGAATTTCTCTTGTGTCTCCTCGACCAGTTATTTATAGGAATCTCCAAATACATCCACTCCAGCTGCCCGTGGACTGCACACTAACCTCCTCCCGAACAGGGATTCCTCAGCATCCCGGGAGCAGGAAATGTACCCGTCCCTGCCCTGTCCCCTCCCAGCTCCCAGTGCTCAGCAGACTGCTAAAAATACTCTTTAGCCTCTGAACAGACTGAGAGTGATACATGAATCCCACAGGTGAGCTCTCACCTCAACCCAAACCTGGAGCTGCTCCTGCCAGAGGTAGAAGCTATGGATTTGGGTTTTGGACACCAGCATGAGTTTTTTATATTCTTCAAGTCTAAGATAGACTTAAATTGACTTGGTCAATTTAATTCTCCTCCAGCCTCAGTGTAGGGCAGAGCACACGGGCAGTGGGACAGATCTGCCCCTGCTGCCTCAGGAGGCAGGTGAGGGCTCCCAGCCCAAGTTGGGATCACAAGCCCATGGAGAGCCTTCAGTGTCACTCGTTCTGAGACTCTCCACGCTCACTCAAGGTGAAACCAGACATTTCCTTTCCCCTCTGCATGGTGACACCCTGCCAGGGCCAGGACAACCTCATGGTGCCACAGCAGAGGGTTAAGCAGAGCAAGTCTGTCACCCACACCCCAGTGACCCACCACCCTCTGCCATCAGCAGTGACACAGCCCATCAATGCCCAGAGAACAGCCCAAACCAAGGCCCAGCCTCTCTGCAGAGCCGGGAAGAGCCAAAAAGACACAGACAGCGTGGTGGGTGTAGGGCAGCTGGATGTGGGCTCCTGACAACCCCTTTTCCAACAGCCACCACCAGTGCTTCCCCCTGAGGCTGAGCGGTTTCTTCAGGTAAGAGAACAGCTGTCCACGGGCCCCACTGTCCTTTCTCTGCCTCCCACCTCAACACAGAGCATGAAAAAAGGGCCAGACCCTGGTTTTCTGCCCCCCACACCAGCATCTACTCAGGTCCAGCTGCAGCCCTGACGGCCAAAAGCAGCTCCTACTCAGTGCAGGCTTGGGAGGAATTATGCAGGTGGATAGAGCTGGACCACAAAGTTCCTTTCATCCCTCTCCTTCTCCCACAGGTCACAGTAGAACAGCCTCAGGCAGCTGCTGTCAGCCAAACCTAGACCAGGAGCTTTATTCACTTCATATTTATTTTTCACAAAGACTGTACAAAATTCTTATAAAACTCTGGTGTGGGGATGGGCTATGACATTGATCCAAAAAATAATTCCCATGCAGTCCCACCAGTTCCATAACTTACAAGGAAACATATAAGCTACAGAGAGCTGCGAGTCCTGGAGTATTTACACCAAGGAGGGCAGGAACAGGAGACAAAGCAACACGTGACGAGAGGTATTTACAGCATGGACACACAGGCCCCCTCACCTCACGAGAACGGCAGCAGCGACAGCAGGTCAGGCCTGTGGTGCTCCGAGGCCAACAGAGAATCTGGGCTATTTACAGTATCTCACATATTAACAGCTTTACAAACGTGTCCAGGAAGTTCATCTCATGTATAAAAAAAAGCACCAAGTGTCTGAATAGAAATCACACAGGCCTCCACGGGGGCTAGAATCCGAGGGCTAGCTGGCACCTGTGGCGTCACCGGCTGATGTCCCGGCTCGAGTCCCACATTTTTGTGCTGGGCTCCATGCCTAGCATGTCGAAGAAGGGGTGCTTGAGGGCCTCGGCCAGGGTGACGCGCTTGGACGGCTCGTACTCCAGCATGCTCTCGATGAGGTCGAACAGGCGGTGATGGTCCTCAGCCTCCGAGGTCAGGTATCGCTGCCACGTGGAGGGGGAAGGTGAGGCTCAAGAAGGCTACACTCTGCCCTGGCATGTTCCCTGGGCTCACAGGCTAAGCTGGGGGAAGGCTGGTTTGTTCAGACCATCACTCAGCCAGGAGCTGAACTCTGCGCTCCTCTATCTCACACTGACAGATTTTCACACACCCTCCTTTCCCCAGGCACTTCATAAACTTTCCATGCCCTCCTTGTCCTCCACTTCAGATTAAACTAAGGCTACTGCAGCTTCCTATTCATGGGACAGCAAAGGCTCCCTTCAACCATGCTGCTGACCCTTCTGCTGGCCCAAGCTTGCCTAGAGGGAGAATCTGAGGAGCGGCCAAGCTGCCTTACCCGCAGTGGTTTGCAGTTCTCCCGGACATAGCGTCCAGCCGAGGTGTTCTCGTCCCAGTCCAGGCGGCCATGGTAGAAATATTTCTGTTTCCTGTCAGAGTAATAGGTGAGAGCAGGTTACACCTGAGCACAACACACCCTGCAGCAGCAGTAGGGACGTGCCAGCCCCAGTGGGACACAGCTGGCTGGCTCAGCAGAAGGTTCCAAAGTGGGCTCCCCCGGGGAGAACCATGCCCAGGAAGCAGGAGAGCTGGCAAACCTGCAGTGCCCAGCTGGCCTTGCTCACCTTGTCTTCCGGACCATTCGAGAAGGAATTGGCCCCAAGATCCTTTCCATCATGGCCAGGTGCTCCCGGTTGTCATGTGTCTGGGAGAGAGAAATGTAAAGGGAAGGTATGGAATAGATTCCAGTGGTTCTGCCTCCAACCCTGGGTATTCCCCCACCCAGAACCCCTTCCAGGCAAACACCTCAGGTGCTGCTACAGGACTGCAGGGATGGAGGGACACCCATCAGTCCCGGGGCCTCTGGGCTGGGCTGGGAAGCAGCCAGCATCCTCTCACCACTTGGGAAGCACCCACACAACACAGTTCTCACCTGGAAAAGGGTGAAACCCACATAATACTCAAAGATGATGCAGCCAATACTCCACACATCACAGGGCTGGCTCCAGCCAAGCTCTGAAAAACAATGTGGTCTAAATAAATGATCCAGTTATAACCCAAGAGTCCAGATCCCTCTTTCTTTTAAAAATAAGTAACTGAAAAAAACATATCCTATTCCAGCCAGGCTCCTAGTGCTCTGCTGGCAATATAATGCCCAGCTGGCAACAATGCCAAGTCACCAGCTGATAATAATGAAATCATCAAAGCTGGAAAAGACCTTCAAGATCACCTGTGACCAATCCCCACCTCGTCACCCAGTCCAGGACACTGAGTGCCACATCGAGCCATTCCTTGGACATCTCTGGGAATAGGGACCCCAAACCTCCCCAGACTGCCCCTTCCAATGCCTGACCCACCCTTTCCAGGAAGAAATTCCTCCTGATGTCCAACCCTGGCACAACTTGAGGCCATTTCTTCTTGCCCTGTCCCTTGCCCCCTGGAAGCAGTGCCCAAGCCCCCATCAGGAAGTTGTGGAGATTGAGAGGGTCCCCCCAGAACCTCCTTCTCTCCAGGTGGAACAAACCCAGAATAATGACAGGGCTGTAACCATGGCCTTCCCAGGAAACAGCACTTCCCAGGAAACAGAAAATACTGGGCAAACCCAGAAAGCTCCTGAGTGATATGGAAGCCCAACACTCCCCAGCCCAGTGGGTAGCACCCAGTGGCACCTACCCAGGATGACTTCAGGGGCCCGGTAGTGCCTGGTGGAAACAATGGTGCTGTGATGCTCATGGTCAAATGTGGCGCTGCCAAAGTCCACCACCCTGATGGCCGTGTTCTTCACGCTCCGCTCATCCCGCTTCTGCATGAGGGAGAATGGCATCTGTCACCTGGGAGCTCCAGCCCCTTCCTTACATGGCTGAGGGCACCACGGGAGGGGAAAGCTTCAGCAGCCCCACAGCTCAGCCCCAAGCAAGCTCCCACCACCAGCCAGCTATACCTGGGGTCACTATAGTTCACTTAGCACTGCCTGAGCACTGGCAGATCATGCAAAGCCCCAAAGGACTGCATGGAGTCCACATCCCCTGGGGCTGTGTCTGACTCCTCTGGCAAGGTCGGGGACACCAAGAATCCAAGAAGAGACCCAAGTTGAGGCAGTGTGTTACCTTTTCCAGGTTGTAGGAGAGCTCATAGTCAGAGTTCACAAAGAGGATGTTCTCTGGCTTGAGGTCAGTGTGGGTGAGTTTATTGTCGTGCAGAACTGAGGGAGCAAAGAGAGCTGGGGTGAGGGGAGAGAAGCAGAGCAAGGCTGCACCCCCTCGAAAGCCATCACTGGTTCAGTTTGATCATGCTGGCACCCGTTTAACCCACATTTCAACCTGGGTGTGAACAGCCAGGCAAAGCCCAGGCCACGATGCTTCAGTAGAAGCACAAAGATTTATTGTATTGATCGCCAGTAGGTGCAGGGGGTGGATGCTGGAGTGCTCTGAGCTACTGCCAGCCCACAAGCTTCAGAAAATGAAGAGAATTCATTCCCAGAGGGGCAGGAAGGCTCAGGCTCAGAACCACAGCAAAAACTTGTGGTTCTGGGCCACCAGTTGCAGAAGTGCAACCTACTCAGCTCCCTAGGCCAGCCCAGAGTGGGGGAAGAGCAGCAGGGAACACTTACACTTCACAGCCTGGCACACCTGGAAGGCCATGTGCCGTACTTGGTGGATGGGGTAAGGCAGGTAGTTGTTATCCTTCAGGAAATCGAAAGTGCTGAGTCCCAGCAGCTCAAAGGAGATGCACATGTGGCCATGGTAGTCAAACCAGTCAAACATCCTGACACAGAGACTGACAGAAACATTCCAGTTAGGGACAGCTCTGCAGGCACCGCTCAGCTGTGTCACCCCTGTGTCAGGCTCCTCCTTCCTCTGCTCAGTCTGTATTCCACAGCAAGCCAAGATGCCTCCAAAACTATCTAGGATCACATTCAACCACACAACACCAAGCACCATTTCCACCCCAGCCCTGAAACCGGCCCCTCCTGCTGAACACCAAGCCCACACTCACTTCGTGTTCTCAGGATCCTTCTCGTTGATCTTCTCCAGCACATTGATTTCCAGTCGAGCAGCTTCTTTGTATTTCTCTACGTTTTTAATGATTTTCAGAGCAACACGTGCTCCGCCCCTGTGGGAGAAACAGGAAGAAAGCACAAGGTGAGCCCTGAGCAGGTAAGAGGGGCTGTGCCCTATGAAAGGGACCTTCTGACCAGCCTCCCCACTCTTGCTTAAGCAGGTTATTATTAAGGTGTCCACCAAAGCTGTGACCTTTCCCTCCCCACAAAACAGCCCTGAAGCTTCCCCCAGCACATGGGCAACACAAAGAGGGTGAGAGCCCAGAGCAGCAGAGGACATTGGAAATCACATTATGCCCAAAAGGCTCCATTGCCAGCTGTGGTCTCTCCTTTTCCAACATACCTCCGGTGATCCATGCACTGCACCACTCTGCCAAAAGTGCCTTCCCCCAGGGTGCTGATAATCTCATCTGGGAGGGAGAGAAGGAGAGGGAAGAAGCTGAGAGAGGGAGCAGGACCTGGCTGCAGCGATACACAAGGCAGAGGAGAATGCATTGCAACACCTAACCTGCACACAGCTGGAGAGACCGGAGCAGCGGAAGGCTGACACCGGCTGCACAAGGCAGCTGCCCTAATTCCCTGGCACTTCAGTAACAATACACAATATAAACGTAGCTTTAACAAAAGGGGAAGGAAAAGGAGAGGGTTTCTCTTTAATAAACAATGAAAATAAAATGAAACAGAAAGATAAGACAGATCTGCGACTGCGATGGGAGCTTAACTAGAGAGCTAAATTATGTTACGATTTGGCTGTACATCTTTCTTGTAGCCAGTCGCCGACGCGATAGATCAGATGCCCCTCGTCGTCGTCCTCCACACTCTTGGCCCTTCTGCTGCTCTGTCGACTCCGCTGCTGGCCCAGGCAGACAGGGAATTCATCATTCACCAATCAGATTTTCAAACCAGCGCAGCAGCCAGCGTCACGCATTGGTTGGTTTGGAAATTCACATGGTTGTTTGAGGAGGGGTTGCAGGAGGAGATTCCCAGCCAATTCATACGGCACAGAGGAATATATAACGATAGGGATATTGCAAGGGAACATGTCAAGATACAACACACTAGCTCAGAAAAGAAAAAAACAGTTTGCTTTTTGTTGTAGCAAAAAAAGAAAAAAAAAAGAAAAAGAAAAAAAAAAGAAAAAAATAAGAAAAAAAGAACCTACAAACAGCCCCAACCCGAACCAGTGTGACAGCAGAGCTGTCAGAGTGAGGGAGCTGAGGGGCACAGAAAGGGCCAGCTGCTCTCACTCCCACGGGGGCTTAGAGAGGAACAGCACCGGCCTTTGGGTCCTGGGGACTGCCTGAGCACGCCGAGGGCCAGAAGCCACGGGGAAGGGCTCCCGGCAGCCCCAGGGCCGCCGCAGAGCAAGGGCAGCTGGAGGCAGGCGCCGGGAGGTCCTGCACAAGCCCAGGCTGCCCCCACAGGCACCCCCATCCCACTCCAATAACCGCCCACACAGCTTCCCCCAGCCCCAACACTCAGGGAAAGATGAATTCTGAGATTTCAGAAAAGCAGCTCTAGATACAATGATCGATCCAAAACCAGAAGTTTGCGGTGACTGCCTGGGCAAAGACAGACACTTCTTCCTAGCCCCTCCCCCTGGAAGAAGCTGATGCTGGAAGGACTAACTTCCAGAAGAGATGCAGAACCCAACAGGGAACAGGGACAGCCTGGGATGAGGCAGATAAGAGGTTTATGCCAGAGAAGAGAAAATTCCTGCCTTGGTTCCTCAGCTAAGTATCCCCATACCTGGGAGCAACCGGCCAGCAGACTTGGGACCCAAATCCAGCCCCCAATCCCCTCCCTGGACACAGAGCCAGAACAGACCAGACAACACTGAGAGCTCCACACACAGAGCAGAGAACGTGTCTAGGGTCTAACAGAAGTGGAAGGTGAACAGCCGAACAGACAGGAAGAGAAAGCCAGGGATGCTGCCAGGAAGAGCCTGGGATGGTTCTGCCTCCATCTGAGCTGAGTGGTCCAAAAGCTCTGCTCCTCTGCAAAGCCCCTCGCATGACACCCCACATCAGCTGGGCTCATCCAGGAGGATCCTGCAGGTTCTAACTCTCAGAGCCAGGGGCTTCCTGCCACAGCCCAAAACAGGGACCACAGGGGCAAGTCACCTGTCACAGGCTCTCTGGGACTGGAACCAGCCGAGGGCTGGCTATTCGAGCCTTGCACAAATCCTGCCTGGCTGGGGCTCCTACACAGCGCTCCACGAGCATCACCAACCAGGAGGAGATAGAGCACCACCCTGGGGACCCGCCAGCCTTGCGGGGCACTCCTGTCCTCCCACCTGAGCAGGCAACACTGAGAGAGGGTCTGAGCCACCTGTGCCCAGCTGGCACAGGGCAGTGCTGGCCACAATGCACAGGGATGTGGGCAGGAACAGTCTGCACCAAAAGTTCTCTAACACACAGTTCAAGCCGAGTCCGAGAGAGCATTAGAAAGTGAGTTTTCTACTTACCCAGCTCAGCACCTGGGAGAGAAAGGTTACAGGGTAGGCGCGGCATGGCAGGATACTCACCGATGAGGAGCGGCTAAAGGACCGGCTGCGGCGCCGCCTCCGCCTGTGCTTACGCCGGCTGCTTTTGCAGCTCCGGTAGCTGCCCTCGCGGTCCCGGGAGCGCCGGTACTCATAGGAATGTCGGTACTCGGGCTCGTAGTAGGCATCGCCCCGCTCGCGGCTGTAGTCATTGCGCCGGTAGCTGTCACAGTAACGCCGGTCGTAGGCCCTCCGGTCTGCAGAGTGGTCATCGTAGCTGGGCAGGGGGATGTGGAGAGGAAAGTGAGGGGTTGGAATAGACTTGGAGATCATCATCACTTCTCACTGCACCAGATCACCTTGTCCAACCTGGCCTTGAACACTGACAGGGCTGGGGCATCCACATCCAACCTGTGTGCCAGTGTCTCACCACCCTCACAGGGAATATTTCTTCCTATTGTATAGCCTAAATTCTCTCTCATTAAATTTATACCCATTACTCCTTGTCCTACCACTACAGTTCCTCATGGAGGGTCCCTCTCCAGCTTCCTTGTAGGCCCCTTTAAATACTGGAAGGTGCTGTGATGTCTTTACACAACCCTCTCTCATCCAGGCTGGAAAACTCTCCCAGACCAAATTCTCTCAGCCTGTGTCCACAGGGAAGGTGTTCCAGGCCTCTTAACAACTTCCCAGCCTCCTCTGGACCTGTTCCAACAGTTCCCTGTCCTTGTTACATTGGGAACACCAAAACTTTGCAGTGGTCCAGGTGTCTCACAAAAGCACAGTAGAGGGGATACACTCAATGTTGGCAGCTCCAGGGGCAGTGGCAGCTGAGGGGTGGTAGCCCAAGGCAAGAAGCCATGAACCGCCAACCCTTTGCATAACAAGGGGGACAGGGACCTGTGTCCAGCCAGGCGAGGGACACTGAGGGACACCCAGAGCTGAGGACCCCAGATCTTCCTGTAATGAGACTGTGAAGGGATAAAAGCTCAGCGGGTCCTTGGTTCAGGACCTCTCCTTGAAGGCACCAGCTAGAGCTGTTACTTTGTTGTTGCACCAAGACTAAACTATTCTTAAGGACTGAGACATCTGAGACTCTGCTGTGAGAAACCAGGGCTGAGCCAGTAAGGAAACTGGTCTGACTGGGAGTGTGGGGTGTGTAGGGTGTCAAACAGAGCAACCATTGGGTCACTGAAGCCACCACTGTGAAGGGGCCTCAGTCTCAGCTCAGGCAGTGGAGTGACACTGCCAGACGGGCTCCTGGGTGGTCGGGCAGGGAAGTTTCTCTAAGAGAGGAACGAGGGGGTTTGGTGACAAGCACTGCCCAGGCAGTGACAGCTTAGAGCACGCCCAGGTTACATGAAACCTGGGTGAGTACAGATGATTAGGCCATGATTAAGGGACTGGAGCATCTCTCTTAATGGGCAGAGACTGTGGGAGATGGGCATCATTAGTCCAGAAAAGACTGAAGAGGAAATCTCATTATTGCACATTATCTCCAAGGCAGGTGTCAGAATGGTGCCAGACTCTTTTCAGTGGTGCCCAGCAACAGGATGGGAAGCAATGACCATAAACTAAAACACACCATGCTCTGCCTCAACACAAGGAAGAAGTTCTTTCCATGGATGGTGGCAGAGCACTGGAACAGCCGCCCAGGGCAAGCATGGGGTCTCCCTCTATGGAGACATCCCAAACCCACCTGGATGTGTCCCTGTGCCACCTGCACTAGGTGACCCCAGAGGTTCCTCCTGACCCAACACCTCTGTGATTCTGAGCCCCACTCACCTCCGGGATCGGACATGGTAGCTGTCCTCCCGCCGGTGCCGCCGGTCCCGCTCACTGCTGCTGGACCGGGACCGCGTCCGCCGCCGCTTGTGCTTGCGGCTCCGGTAGCGCTCGTGGTAACTGCCGCGGCTGCTGCGCTCCGACGAGCGGTACCTTCGGGAGTGCGGCATCTGCGGGGACACAGGGACCCTGTGAGCCACCCATGGGGACAGCACGACCCTGTGAGCCACCTATGGGGACACAGGGACCCTGTGAGCCACCCATCGGGATGGCAGGGACAGCATTAACAGCTGCATGGGACAGGAACCAGCACAGAGCAGGGAGGCTGCCAGCAGCATGTGTGAGTGTGCCAGGGAATCTGAGAGAGAGGGAAGGAACCTCTGAGACATCCCAGAGCTCCACAGGACTGGATGAAACCACCACTTGCCCCGTGGTTCTCTTTCCTAGGTTCATATCTCTTTTTCACAGCCATCTCTACTGTCCACAGCTTCAGGACCAGCATTTGCACCTTCTCTCTTTAAGCTGCCCAAGAAGGAGGGAAGCAGCACCAAAGAGAACTGAGGGAAAGTGAAATGAAGCCCTGGATATCACCAGAGCCCATTCCTGTGCACCAGTAATGGACAGCCAGAGAGCGGCTCCTCAAGAGATGCCTCAGGTTTACTGCCAAGTGACATCTACACTTGGACACAAGGGTGGGGAAGGGTCTGGAAGAGCCACAAAAGGAGCAGCTGGGGGTCTTTGGTCAGTTTAGCTGGGACTGATAAGAGATCTCAGGGGGCTGCAGCTTCCTCAGGAGGGTCAGCTCTGATCTCTGCTCTGTGTGACCAGTGACAGCACCCGAGGGAATGGCTGGAGCTGCGTCAGGGGGAGTTTAGGTTGGATATCAGGAAAAGGTTCTTGCCCCAGAGGGTGCTGGGCACTGCCCAGGCTCCCTAGGGAATGGTCCCAGCCCCAAGGCTGCCAGAGTTCCAGGAGCATTTGGACAACACTCCCAGAGACACTCAGGATGGGGTTGTTGGAGTGTCCTGGACAAGGCCAGAAGCAGGACTTGCTGATGCCTATGGATCCCTTCCAAGTCAGGAGATTTGTCCACAGGGAACCACCCAGGAGCAAACTTTCCCTTCTCAATGGAGATTAACAGAGCACTGCAGACCCTCAGCTCTGCCCCTCTGGGGGAACACGAGAGGCTGGAGCCAAGGAGATCCTGAGGTGAGATGGCACAGCAGGGTGCAGCCCCTCAGACCCTGACAGGCCTTGCTCCACAGCTCTCAAACAATCCCCTCACGGATTTTGGTTCCAAGCACAAATCACAGAATCATGGAACGTTAACGGCTGGGAGGGACCTTAAAGCTCACGCAGTTCCACCCCCTGCCATGTGCAGAGAGACCTTCCACTAGCCCAGGTCGCTCCAAGACCCATCCAGCTTGGCTTTAAACACTCCAGGGATGGAGCAGCCACAGCTTCTTTGGGCAGCCAGGGCCGAAATAGAAGCCAGAGTTCCCTTTTCCCAAAGGGCTCCCGCGGCAATTTCCCCCGTCCAAAATGCCCCCGGCTGCGTCCCCGTCCCCGCCCTGCGCTGACATCACCGGCAGGGCTTGGACAGGCCGAACCGGCCCCTGCGATAGGGTGATCCGTGGGCACGGGCTCCGTACCCCCTGCACGGGGGGCTTGGCCCTGGGTTCCCCCGAGCCTCGCCGTTTCCAGCCGCTCATTGAAGGGAGCGTGAAGACGGAGCTGGCGGCCCGCCAAGCCCCAGCTCCGTGGAACGAGCAATGGAGCGTTCCGCAGCGGGGCTAGAATAGGTTTGGGGACGGTGATGACGGCCGCGGCGGGCGGGGCCTCCGCCGTGCAGGGCCGGAAGCACCGGGACACCGGGAGAGATGGGCCTCGGGCGGGGCGGCCTCGGCGGGGAGGCCCAGACCCGGTCCCCCCGGCCATCCGGCCCCGCCACCCCCGCGGGAGCACCCAGGCCGCCGCTTTCCACCGCGGCCCCGCCGGGACCTACAGGCCGGGCCCGCCCCGGGCCGCCCTCACCGGCCGCGGCCTACCCACCCCGCCCCACCCAGCCTCGAGCCGCGCCGCGCCGCACCGTCCTCGCAGCCAGCCCGGTGCGCTTGTCCCACAGGAAATCCGTGATGGCGGCCGTGGGCCCCCGGGCCCCGCTCCAGCTCCCGCCGCCGCCGCCGATCCGGGTCCTGCCAGCCCGCGAGGCCGCGCACGCACGTACGCACGCACGTAGGCGCGAGAAGCTGCGTCACACCGGGTGAGGCCAATGGGGGGGGGGTTAGACCCGGGGGGCGGGACCGAGAGCGGCTCGCCCTGCCCAGCTCTCTCATTAGGCCACGCCCCTTTCCCGGCCCCAGCGGCTCGGGCTGGGTGAGGCCGAGGGGCGGGGTGAGATCCGGGGGGCGGGACCAGGGCAGATCGCCCCGCCCACCTCGTTCCCGAAGCCACACCCCGCCATCCCGACGACAGCGGGACGGTGCCGAGGGGCGGGGTCGAATCACGGGAGGGGCCTATGCCGATATCCCCGCCCGTCGACTTCAGGGGCCCCGCCCAGTGCCCGCCCTCCGGCGGAGTCAGACCGGAGGGGCGGGGACTATGCGCGGTAGCCCCACTCACTGTCACCCCAAGCCGTGCCCTTCCTGGCCCCTCTGCCGGTGATGGGGCGTGGCTAGAAGTAAGGGGCGTGGTCCCGATCGGGTAGTCCCGCCCCTTTCTCCTTGAAGCCCCTCCCCTCTCCGGTTTGCCTGGCGATTGCGGGGCAGGACCGGAGGGCGCGGCCGGACCGGGGGGCGCGTTCTCCTTCCCGAGGCCCCGCCCACCCGCCCCGCCCGCCGCAGGGTCCCGCCGCCGCCGCCGCTCCCGTGCCACCCGGGCCTCCCCGCTGTCCGCGCCGCCGCTCCGGTGCCGCCGGCGCTTCCCAGCTGCCGGCGGCCGCCGCGCCCGCGCCGGAGCGTGCGCAACAGGCGGGCGCCGGCGGAGCTTCGCGAGCGCTCGCTGAGCGAGTGGCCGCGGGCGGCGAGCGAGCGCCCGCCCGCCCGGGGCCGGGCATGTGCGGCGGGGCGACGGGCAAGGCGCCCGGGCAAGGGCGTTTGAAGGAAACGTGAAGCGAGGCGGCGGCGGCGGGATGGAGGCGGCGCCGCGGAGAAGCCCCGAGCCGCGGGAGAAGCCGCCGGTTCTGGACGGGGAGGCAGCGGGGGCGCCCGCGGGGGCGTCGGGCGCGGCCCCGGCCTCGCCGGCGGCGACGGAGCAGATCGTGGCGGAGGGCGAGGCGGCGGCGGCGGGCACGTTCGTGCAGCGGCAGCTCGGGGCGATGCTGCAGCCCGCCGTGAACAAGTTCTCGCTGCGCATGTTCGGCAGCCACCGGGCCGTGGAGATCGAGCGGCAACGGGTGAAGTCGGCGGGCACCTGGATTATCCATCCCTACAGCGACTTCAGGTGGGACCGAAGCCCCGCGACCCCCGCCCCGGCACTGGCACCGACCCCCATCCCGACATCGGTCCCGGCTCCGGCTCCACCTCCCGGCCCGGTGGCCGCAGCCGCTGTCCGTGGTGCTGAGAGCGGCCCCGCCGCCCGACACCGTAAGGGCAACAAGTGCCGGTAGCCGGGGCTCCGCACCGGCCCGGGGAGGCGGCTGCCGACCGCCGGAGCCCGGGGCCGCTCTGCTCTATCCCCTTCCCGTCTGGGATTATCCCGCTCGCACGGACAACTCTGTCCTGCCCCAGCAGCCCAGGGCTCTCGGGGCTCCCGGTGCCCGGGGGCACCCCGGCTCCGCCGAGCCGCGGAGCTCCGCTGACCCGGCCCCGGGCGTGCGGAGCGGAGGCAGAGGTTGCTGGGCTTTGCCTGCCCTTACAGCTCCCCCCGCCCTTCTCGATGCTGTTTTTAATTTGATAAGGAGCCTTCATCCCCCTGGGATGCGGCTCCCCGCAGCTGGAGCAGGGCTGGTCACCCAGCGAGGAGCCAGGCCTGGCTCTTGGTGTCACCGGGATCACAGTGGGAGCTCGGGGATGGATGATGTGGGAGGAACTGGGTGTCACGGGGATGTTGAGTCATATAGGGTGGGCTTTCTCCACGGGGAATGAAGCTGCCAGGCAGTCATCTCCCGCAGCAAGCCGTGACATGGATGATGTCCCTAGGCTGGGAAGCACCCCAGAATGGGGCCAGCAACCGGTGGGTCTCCTGCACCTGTAGCCATCTCCCCTCACCACCGGGCCCCAACCACTCACTCGGCCCCTTGCACCACCCCGGCATTACACCCAGAGCTGCCAGCCCTGTGAGCCCTTTTCCCAGGGAAACCATCCCAAAGTTTGTGAGCCTTGAGCTTGGCAGGAGCAGCTTCTGCAACCAGCACCATGAAGGGAGCTGGCAGGTAGACAGACAAGGGGATTACTCCGGTGTTTATCACATTAGGGAGATACATAAAGGCCATGGAGATCAGGGCCCCGAGTGTTCAATCTGACACGTAGTGAAGGACAAGGCCTGCCCTAAAGAGCTTAAGCCTAAATCTGAAGCGAGAGCTCTGGGCAGGCTTGGGCAGCTACAGGGACAGGCAGCTTCCCTGCTCAGTTTCTCAGGGCACAGCATGGAGGTGCAGGAGACAATTCCTCAGCCAGGTCAGGCCCCTTCTGCTTCAGCTGCATTTCCTTGCCTAGCCCAGCAAATCCAGGCCACTGGCAGGAAGGTGTTACTTTCGGAGAGGCTCCTGACCCTGGGGTGGGCTCCTGATTATGGGGTCCCTCACAAGCCTGGGGGTCATTCCTGACCCTGGGGTGTCTCCTGGCCCTGGGGTGGTTTCTGGACCTGGTGTCACTCCTGTCCGTGGGGTGGCTCCTTGAGGAGAGGGTGCCTCCCCTTATCCCCCCGCCTCAAGCTCTGCTGCTCTGTTTCTGAAGAAGCCTCTTATGGCACTACGATGTCCCTTCCTTTTCCTTCCTTTCCCTTCCCTTCCCTTCCCTTCCCTTCCCTTCCCTCCCCTTCCCTCCCCTTTCCTCCCCTTCCCTCAGCTGCAGAGAGCCCAGTGCCTGTGTCCCACCATGGGTGTGGGGTGGGAAATCCCTGCAGGCTTCTGTCATCTGTAAAAGCTGGTTTGGTCCCACTGGGCACTAAGAGCTGTCCTGAAGTCACCTTTGGAGATTTGAGTCTACACCCACGACCAGGACTGGGACTACTGGGGGTGCCTGGGGACACCTGAAGGTGGGAGCTGGACTTGCTTTCCCAAGGGCCTATGAAGGCTCTGATGGGGGATCCCAGGAGTCACAAGCCTGGTGGAGAAAGTCGTGATGTGTCTGTGTGAAGAATGACAACATCCCAGTGGCATTTGCATGTGAACAGGGCTGCTGGGTGTCCTGACATAAACAGCTGCTCCCGGCATCTCTTGGCTTTCCCTCCAAAGCCTCCGAGTTTGTCCACTCTCAGCAAAAGGAGGGAGATGAGGAGTGCTGCAAGCCCAGGGCCGTGCAGCTCCTGCCCTGTGCATGCTGGCAGCTCCTTTAGGGTTGGACATTCCTCCCACCTTACCCTGGTACCGGCATTGTCTATCCTTGCTTGGCTGCTGCCTGGCTCACCACAACAGCCTCCCTGCTCCTCCTCGGCCGCCCCAGGAGCTTGGCACTCAGTTTGCATAACCAGAAAAGCTTATCCCAAATCCTGCTAAGCCCACTCGGGTGGTGGCAGGGAGACAGCGGATGACAGGGAGCCTCAAGGGAGCAAAGCCCGCATCCTCTCTGAGTTCTCCATGGGGAACGTGTCAACTTTGGAGTGGAGGCATAGGTGTGCATGCACTGCCCTGCAGGAGAGAGACAGCCAAGCTCCTACAGCCCCCCCACTCCCACACAGGGTGACTTTTGCACCTCTGTGCCCCTGGCCCGGTGCTGAATTGCTCCTCTCCACACACATCTGCTCACATCTGTTCCAGCCAAGCAGCAGGGTGTTAGTCATGTATGTGGGCAGGCACGTGTGTGTGGCTCCTCAGTACCTGCCACTCTGCACTTTGTCAGACCCTAGCTTTGATCCTGGGTTTGCTGTCTAACTGCCTGTGTCCTGCCTCTCCCCACTCCTCCCTGTCCCCCTTTGTCCCCTGCCTTCCCACCCTGCAGGTTTTACTGGGATCTCATCATGCTGCTCCTGATGGTGGGGAATTTGATCATCCTGCCCGTGGGCATCACCTTCTTCAAGGATGAGAACACCCCTCCCTGGATCGTTTTCAACGTGCTTTCAGACACTTTCTTCTTGGCTGACCTGGTGCTGAACTTCCGGACAGGCATTGTGGTGGAGGACAACACTGAGATCATCCTTGACCCTCACACCATCAAAATGAAGTACTTGAAGAGCTGGTTCCTGGTCGACTTCATTTCCTCCATCCCTGTTGACTACATTTTCCTCATTGTTGACCTGGAGACCCAGGTGGATTCTGATGTCTACAAGACAGCCCGGGCCTTGCGCATTGTGCGCTTCACTAAGATCCTCAGCCTGCTGCGCCTGCTGCGTCTCTCGCGCCTCATCCGCTACATCCACCAGTGGGAGGAGGTGAGAACCCCTTGGGGATCTCTTGGTCAGGGTCCCGGGCCAGGTTGGGGGTCCCCAGCTACAGAGTACAGCTGCCTGGAGGGCAGAG
Organism: Acrocephalus scirpaceus scirpaceus; assembly: GCA_910950805.1. Taxonomy (NCBI): domain Eukaryota; kingdom Metazoa; phylum Chordata; class Aves; order Passeriformes; family Sylviidae; genus Acrocephalus; species Acrocephalus scirpaceus. The sequence goes on from OU383801.1 coordinate 1,266,233, forward strand.
GGCTCCAAGGGTTATTCTAGAAGAAGAGTTTCTCTGCAGCTCCACTCCTGCCTGTTCCCCAGATCTTCCACATGACGTATGACCTGGCCAGTGCCGTGGTGAGGATCTTCAACCTCATCGGGATGATGCTGCTGCTGTGCCATTGGGATGGCTGTCTCCAGTTCCTGGTGCCAATGCTGCAGGATTTCCCTGAGGACTGCTGGGTCTCCAAGAACCACATGGTGGTGAGTGCTGAGACAGGAGTGATTCCAGCTGGGATCTGCTGTGGTGGGGAGAGGATTTGGTACCCTGTTTCCTACCCCAAGGCTGGGCAATATGGTGGTGAGCAGTGTCTCTGTGGTCACAGCAGTGATATAGGGCAGAGGGAATCTCTGCATCACCTTCCCATCTCAGCCCACCTCGCTGGAGACAGGGAATCCCTCGGAGAAGGAACAGGACACTGGGGCTCCTGCCTCCTCCCCAGAGCAAGGGCTGGTGCCTGCTTAGGGCTTCACACAGTCCCAGTGCCTCTTCCTGGACAAGAACTCATCTCTTTGGCCTTGGAGGAACCTTGTTCTCGCTGGGTCTCTGGACTCCCCAGCTTAGGGAGGTGGGACTGGAGGGTTCAGTCCCACAGCAACTTTCAACAAAGCCCCCAGTGCCACTGTCCCTCATCTGCAGAATGACTCGTGGGGGAAGCAGTACTCGCACGCCCTGTTCAAGGCCATGAGCCACATGCTCTGCATCGGCTATGGGCAGCAGGCGCCCGAGGGCATGACTGACGTCTGGCTCACCATGCTCAGCATGATTGTGGGGGCCACCTGCTACGCCATGTTCATCGGCCACGCCACCGCCCTCATCCAGTCACTGGACTCATCCCGGCGCCAGTACCAGGAGAAGGTCAGCAGGGTGGGGCAGGGAGGGCCTGGGTACTGGGAGAAGAGTCCTGGCACAAGCAGATCCAGCTCCAGAACCAGCTCAGCACAGCTGGCATGCCCTACTGATTCCAGAGGTTGGGATCTTTGTCCTTGCCACTCTCCCTCAGGTTGTCGCAGGTGGAGCTCAGGCTGCCCATTGAGAGAGAGACCATATTGATGTCCATACTGGGGGTCACTTTTTCACCGTGGGGCCCCATCCTGCTCTCTACCCTGGGCCCACCTGCATCCTGAGTGCACAGGGGCCCTGTCCTTTGCCCCAGAGGTGGCCTTTGGGACTGGAGCAGGGGTGTCTATCTACATCATCGGGAAGGGATGCATTGTGCAGCCATGCAGGTGGTTCCAGCTCAGCCCTATGTGACTCCCCTTGTCCCTACAGTACAAGCAAGTGGAGCAGTACATGTCATTCCACAAGCTGCCCGGGGACACGCGCCAGCGGATCCATGAGTATTACGAGCACCGCTACCAGGGCAAGATGTTTGATGAGGAGAACATCCTGGGAGAGCTCAGCGAGCCACTCAAAGAGGTGCGGGCACCACTCCAGTGGTGTGACCTGGGGGACAGAGGCTGCTGCTCACAGGGGCCAGGTTCAGTGACGTCCTTACTGACCTGCTCCTCCACCCCACAGGAAATCATCAACTTCAACTGCCGCAACCTGGTGGCCAACATGCCCCTGTTTGCCAATGCGGACCCCAACTTTGTGACAGCCATGCTGACCAAGCTGCGCTTCGAGGTCTTCCAGCCTGGGGACTTCATCATCCGTGAGGGCACCGTGGGCAAAAAGATGTACTTCATCCAGCACGGGGTGGTCAGCATCCTCACCAAGGGCAACAAGGAGACAAAGCTGTCTGATGGCTCCTACTTCGGGGGTGAGGCTGGGGGACCTGGTGAACAGAGTAGGGGCCAAAAGCTGCCCAGGAGCAGAAGGTGGGGCATCCCTAATGTTTAGGCCTGCCCATCTCCTCTTGCCCAGTGTGAAAATCTGGGGTGACCGGAGCATCCAGTCACCCCAGCTGTCTGGCTGGGGCAGAGGGAGCATCCACCACTCCACTGCTGGCCAGGGAGGAGGGGAGTTTAGAGCAGAATATCTGAGTTAGTTTATAGGATACAGACACAGCTCTGGGAGGGAAACAGGCCAGGCCATCACAGCAGCCACACCTGGGAGTGTCTCCATGGCCTGCAGAGGGAGGGAAATGCTGTGCCTAGCCAAGGAGACAGCCATGGCTCTGCAGGCTCCAGGGTCTGTCCCTGCCCCTGCTCCGCCTCTGTGAAGGGTGTTGGGGTGCCAGGCAGTCCTGTTGCTGCTCTGACAGCTGGAAGGGGGATGGATGGCTGTGTCACCCTGACCCCAGCCCTGTGTCCCTGCAGAGATCTGCCTGCTGACACGGGGCAGGCGCACGGCCAGCGTGAGAGCCGACACCTACTGCCGCCTCTACTCCCTGTCTGTGGATAACTTCAACGAGGTGCTGGAGGAGTATCCCATGATGCGCAGGGCCTTTGAGACAGTGGCCATGGACCGGCTGGACCGCATAGGTGAGGAGAGACCTCCTGGGCTCAGCATAACCACCTCTACAGCCACTCTCAGAGCCCATGGGCCTCAGACCCTCAGGTGATGGAGTCACAGAGCTGGGATGAGGTGATCACAGTGCCCCAATTCCATGGGCGCCCAGCAATGAGAATGATGGGGTGCATGGGGAAGGAGCCTGTCCTCTCCCTCCCTCCCAGCCAGATCCAGACAGTGCCATAGGACAGGTTTCCCTGGGAAAATGTCACTGCACTGCACTGTACTTGCAGTGTCTGGCAGTGACCAGCTGCTTGCCCTCACCCTTCCTTGCCTGTGGAGGACAAGCAGGACCCCAGCCCCCAGTCCCTTTGGAGTCAGGACTCCCCTGTTTTGTCCCTGCTGCTTCCACTGCTCCAGTCTGGACCTTTCCCAGGGTCTTCCTTCCCCTGGAATGCTGGTGAGGTTTTATTGTCCTTTCCCCACTGCCACCCTGCCCCCCACACTGTCCCCAAGAGCCCACACTCCCAAGGTCTGTGACACTCCTGCCTCCCCTCCAGGGAAGAAGAACTCCATCTTGCTCCGCAAGCGAGCTGAGCACAGCTCGGGGCCCCTGAACAACGAGATGATCCAGCAGATCGTGAAGCACGACCAGGACGTGGCCCACAACATCCAGGACCTGCAGCAGATGGCGATGGGCCGGGAGCTGAGCGGGAAGCCGGTGATCTGGGAGCCGCTGGTACACGCGCCCCTGCAGACGGCCGCCGCCACCACCAACGTGGCCATCGCGCTGACCCACCAGCATAGCCTGCAGGCCCACATCTTCCTGCCGCCCTCCTCCATCTCCAGCCCGCTCTCGCCCGAGGCCACCCTGCTCACCAAGCCGGTGCGTCGGTCCCAGCCCAGCCTGGGGGGCTCCCGGCCCTCCTCCATGAGCTCCCCCTCTGGGGTGCAGTCCCACCTCCAGACGCCGGCCGCCGGCTCGCCTTCCTCCCCCATGGTCCAGTCCCAGGCGCCTCTGGAGAGCGGGGGCCAGAGACCCAGCCCGGGGGCGCAGCCCCTGCCCCGCGCGGCGCAGAGGGGAGAGATGCCAGCGGGGGCCAAGCAGTCCCCGGCCGGCCCCCAGACCCAGCTCTCCAGGTCCCGCGGCGCCTCGGTCTCCACCTCGCTGCTGCAGCAAGCGGCGGGCGCTGCGTCCCCCAGCTCCGAGCAGGCGCTGCCGCCTGGAAGAACGCTCCACTACAGTCTGTCCCGAGCCACCGGCTCCCACATCTCCCTCCTGATGCAGCCCCAGCAGCTGGTGAAGCACCGGAGCATCCAGGGCCTGCCGGTGGGGCGGCTCACCCAGGATGTCCGGCTCCTCTCTGCCTCCCAGCCCTCCCTTCCCAATAAAGTGGCGCAGCAAGCCGACGGGAGCTCCTTGAAGCAGGGCAAGAAATCTGCAGGGAATCTGGCCCGCAGGTCCTCGCCCTCGGTAGCCGGACTCCTCGCCAAGCCGTGTGCGGGGATCGCGGGCCAGCCCGCACACTCGCAGCAGATGCCTTCAGGATCGCTGGCTCAGCCCGGCCGCTCCACGGCAGGAGCGTCCACGCCCCAGTCCCCGGGCTCCGCGTCCAGGCAGGCAGCCGGTCCCTCCCGCAAGGGCTCCGTGGCCTTCAGCCCCGAGGTGGAAACGGCGAAGCCCAAACTCTCATCCAACATGTGAGTCCTGGCGGCACCCACACAGGCAGGAGGGACCCGGGCATCCCGGCGGCAGAGGAGGCAGGAGAAGCAGAGCACCAGCCCCGCCGTGTCGAAGGGAAAATGAGGTGAGAGGCAGCACCCGGGGCCATGGACGGGCTGTTTCAGGCACGGGGACACGGCAGGGATGAGCATGGGGCCAGCCCCAGAGCTGGTCCAGCTGGATGAGGAGGGGGCTCTGCTGACTGCCCCAAGTGGGTCACCCTGCCCAGGCTCTCCCCTCCTTGCTCATCATCAGCTGTGAGTTCTGCCCTCCTCCCGGAGACATAGGACAGGTCAGAGCCCTTGCCCAAACTCTAGCCTCTCTGGGGAGCTCAGCTCCCCATAACTGCCCCCTGGGGGCCGGGCCCCCCACGCTCTGTGCCGCGTGTCCCACAGCCTGTCCTCGGGGCCAGGCTGGCGCCGGCAGCTCCTCCAGCTTGTCCTCTGTCATAGCAGGGGCTGCCCCACGCCCACCTCGATCCCCAGACTGCTCTGCCCAGCACCTTTGCCTTTAGGGTGAGGAGGGAGACGCAGCCCCTGGGTCCCACTGCCCGGGTGGAGGGAGGAGGCTGGAGCCCATGGCAGGGGCTGCCCGAGCAGGCAGACCATGGGGGTCCAGGGTCAGCACTCCCCCTTCCCAGAGTGCCCGAGTCCCGGGCAGGGCTCCCCTGGTGTGAGGAGTGCCAAGGGGCAACACTGGGGGCAGAGAGCTCTCCACTGAGCAGCCCCCCAGTCCCTCTCCCCTTGTGCGACCGTTTTGCCTCAGAGATGCTGAGTCCCAGTGAGGTTGGGATGTGCTGCTGGGCAGGGCTCTGCCCCACACCCGGGCACTGTGGCTGCCCCCACCATGTGCCCTTATGGGAGCAGCCTGGGGGGATTCTGCTGTCTGCAGCTCCAGGAGGATGCTCAGAGGGTCAGTCCAAGAGGACCCCTCTGTGGCTCCAGAATGATGTCTAGAAGGTCACCTGGGAGGACCCTTCTGTGGCTCCAGGAGGATGCTCAGCCCGGGCTCTGCTTCCCTGCCCTGTGCTGCAGTCCCGTTTCCAGGTTGCCTGGAGATGCCAGTCACCAGTGCCACAGGAGCAAAAGGCTGTCACAAAGAGATGCAAATCCCGGGCAGCGCCTGGGTGACGTGTGGGACTGTGGGGTCACCCCCGGTCTAACAGGGGGCCCGGGGTCCCCACAGATGCCCCTCGCCCCGCCCCCCCTCCCCGAGACAGTAGTGTGCAATGTGTGTGCGAGTCGTGGCTCTGCCGAGCAGCCGAGCTCTGCTTACAGTGTCGCTTTGGGCCAACCGTGTTCAGTCCTGGTTAGAGTAGTGTCCCCTCCGACCCCGCCACGCTGCGCGAGCTGCTGCCCGCTCCCGGAGTCAGGAACCATGGCTCGTCCTCGTTCTCTGGGGCTCAGCTACGGCTGAGCGGGGCCCGCCAGAGCCTCAGCGCAGGGCCAGGTCCTGTTCCCCGCGGTACTTATTGAAGTGAGGTATTCAGTTCTCCACCCTCGTGTTTTGGGGCGTCGGGAGCGGTCTGGAGAGCAGGGTTGCTCTGGGAGCCCAGCCTGCGGGGTGCAGCAGCCCACCAGGAATCCTGGCAGTGCCTTCCAGAAGGGATGTCCTGCACTGCCTTTTTTCCACGGATTTCAATTGCCTTTCCCTGCTCACCCCCACGTCCCGCTCCATCCCCGTGGTCGGTGCGTCCCTAGCAGCCCCTCGGGCAGGGATCTGCAGCGGAGCCGCGCGTCCCACGTCCCCGGGTTGTGTTCACACTGCGTGATGTAGATGTCTTAGCGGTCATCCCAGTACCCCGCAGAGCGCGCGGGCTGGCTTGGACAGCACCGAGCTCCCGCTGGCCGCGCCTCTGGTGCAGCCGCCCCACGCCACAGCCCCGTGCCGGGAGTCAGAGCCACCCTGCGCTCCTGTCACCGCCGCCCCTGCCCTGCGCAGTGGCACCTCGTGGCCCGGTGCTCACCCCGGTGGAGGCTGGAGAGGTTGGGGGTGCCGGCCGTGCGCGGGCGCAAATTTAGCCACCAAAGACCATGATCCTCCTCTCTTGCACTCACGGCAGTCGATGTACAGAGCTTGTAGTTTTCATATCGCAGAGAATTTAAGAGCGTTTTTTTATTTTTGGTCGTTGTACATAATGGATTTAAATAATAAAGAGAGATTCTGAGCTGGTCTGGGGGAGACTCCTTCTGCACCTCCTGTGACCCCACAGCACCCTGCCTGGGGATGGGACAGGACAGGGAGATGCTGCAGCACCCCAGCTCCAATCGTGGCCCTCTGCAGAGCCAAGAGCAGCCAGGACACATTCGGGAGCCACCGGGGGCCTCTCCCGGGCCCCACACACCTGGGTGGTGCAGCAGGAGCCCAAAGGCAACAGGTCTCCTCCCACCCACACCAGTTCCTTTCTGCTCTGGGCAGATTAATGTTTAATCTTTGGTTATTTTCCCCTTCCATCTCCGTTCCCTTTATTGCAGGGGGGAGGGGCAGGTTTGATACCGCCTGATTGCAGAGCAGACTCGAGGCATTAACGCTATTAAATGAAGGTCACACAATGCAAGGTGGGCTGGGGCACCCAAGCCACGGCACTGCGGCGTCTGCGGCACCTGGCGCAGGTCTCAGGGCACAGCCGTGCTTCGGCTGCAGCCTCGTCACCTGCCACAGCACCCTCAGCACCGCGCAGGCAGGGCACAGGCAGGACACAGGTGCAGGCCAGACACGGCCACAGGCTGGACACTGGACACGCTGGCAGTGGGCACAGGCAGGATGAAGGTGCAGGCAGGTTGTGGGCAGGACATGATGGCAGGTAGGACACGGGCAGGGCTCAGACAGGACACGGTGGCAGGGCTCAGACAGGACACGATGGCAGGCAGGAAGAAGGTGCTGGCGGCCACCCCACTGTGCCCCGCCGGCTCTCCTCACTGCAGCCCGGCGTTAAGGGGGCAGCCCCTGCCCGCAGGACGCTGCTGGCGGCCCCCCCCTGCACCCCGCAGGAATTAGGCTCCGTGACACACGAAGAGCTCAGTGCTGATTAGCGGTTTCTCTCTAATTTGATTATTTCAGATTACACTGCAGCCAGCCTGATTAAGGGGGCGCGGGGCTGCTCTGCGGGGCTGCCGGGAGCAAAAAGAGCATTTTTTGGGAATGAATTCCAGCGTATGTCCTATTTCTATTCCAGTACTCTTCCATCCAGTTTATGTCCATCGGCAGGGCTGGCGGCTCGGACGGCAGAGGCAGCGGAACAGGGACACGGAACTGCGTCCCGGGACACGGCAGAGCCTGCCCGGGGTTGAGAGCAAAGCCCCGGGATACAAGGGCCCCGTCGAGCCCTGGAGTGCGGGCAGAGCGTCCCGTCTGTCCCCGGTTCCCCCTCCCCAAGGACACCCGTCCTGGAGCCGGAGGCTCTACCCCGAGCCCCCGCGTCCCCGGCGGCAGCGGGAGAGGGATTAGAGGGCACCACAGAGAGATTAATTAACGCGGGTGAGCCGGGATTAGGGGATTCGGGGCGGGCGGGGCGCCCAGGCAGGAGCTGCGGGCAACAGCGGGAAGGTGCCACCGCGTGTGCCTACCCAACGCGTGCTCGGCCCAGGTCACCCCTCGGCGTCCCCTCGAGGGTCGATGGGCAGCTGGATCCCCCCGGCGGCCGGGGTCTCGCCGGCGCACACAGGTGTGTGGTGCACCCCACCCTCACGGCACCTCACACCTGTACTGCACCCTGTACCTGTACCTGTACAGCACCACACCTGCCCAGCACCCACGCAGTGACCCACGTCTGTACCACACCCCATAACTGCTCTGTACCCCACAACTGCTCTGCACCCACACGTGTTCTGCACCCACACTTGCCCAGCATGCCAGCTGCATGGCGCTGCATACCTACACTGCACCCCCTCCAGCCGCACGGTACCGCACACCTGTGCTGCACCCCATACCTGTGCTGCAGCCACAGCCGCATGGTATTCCACACCTGCATGGAGACTCACACCTGCACAGCTTCCCAAACCCGCCCTACAGCCCCAAAGACCACATGGCACTCCCCACCTGCACCCCACACCCCCATTTTCACCCCAGTTCCAGCGCACCCCATTGCCCTCCCGGTTACCGGACACGCCCCCTGGGCACGCCCCGCCCCCAGGCCCCGCCCGAGCCCCACCCCTCAGCCCTGTCACGCCCCCGCGCCAGGCGCGGCGCTCGTTCCATTGTCCCTCTCCACCAATCACCTGTCTCGGTCCCGCCCCTGCTGCATTTCTATTGGCTGAACCGCCTTGGGCTCATTCTCGCACGATGAAACGGACCAATGGGCACTGCTCCAGCGGCGTCCCCACCCGCCCTCTCCTAGGCGCGAGGCACATTGGGAGTTGTAGTCCATTGGCGGGTGCTGAGAGGGCCCGTGCCCGTACCTCGGGACTGCGCGTCCCGGCGTGCCCCGCGCCGGGGCGGGGCAGAGGCGGGGTCGGCGGGGCCGTAGAGGACTCGGGCGGCAGCGGCGGGATTGTGAACCGGCACCATGAGCGGCAGCGGGCCCGGGGCGCGGGCAGCGGCCGAGCGCGACGAGTTCGCCGCCTTCTTCCCGCAGATCGTCCACGACCTGACGGAGGACGGGCTGGGCCACCCGGAGGTGGGAGACGCCGTGGCGCGGTTGAAGCAGGTGAGTAGGGGAGGGGGCGGCGGGCAAGGGGCGAAGAGCGACGGGCTGGGGGGGAATGGAAGGGCCGGCGGGCCGGGGGCTGCGGGCCAGGGCTGCTCACCTCGCTGCGCTCCCGCAGGTGCTGGAGTACAACGCGCCGGGCGGGAAATGCAACCGGGGGCTGACGGTGGTGGCCGCGTTCCGGCGGCTGGCGGGCCCCGCGCAGCAAGACCCGGAGAGCCTCCGCTGCGCCCTGGCCGTGGGCTGGTGCATCGAGCTGGTGAGAAACGGGACCCTGGGGATGGGACCCCCGGGGAACCCTCCGTCCCTAATCCAGCCTCTCGCAGTTCCAAGCCTTTTTCCTGGTGGCTGACGACATCATGGACTCGTCCCTGACCCGCCGGGGGCAGCTCTGCTGGTACAAGAAGGTGAGAGCATTCAGGAGACCCCTTGTTCACGGGGGTGTCCCCTGGGAGTCAGGAGGCTTTGTGACACCTCCCTGCCTTCCTGGTGCAGGAGGGGATCGGGCTGGACGCCATCAATGATGCTTTTCTCCTGGAGTCGTCAGTGTACCGGCTGCTGAAGAAGTACTGTGGGCAGCAGCCCTACTACCTGAACCTGCTGGAGCTCTTCCTCCAGGTGAGCCTGGCTCCTCAACCTCTTCCCAATTTCCTGGGGTCTGGACCTTTCCTGATGTTTGACAGCCTGTGGATCTCAGAGTTTTCCTAAAATTCCTGGGCATTGTGCTGGACACACCCTTCCTTTAGACTCAAAGAGGAGTTGAAACAGGGCTTGGGGTCTGCACTGTGGTGTTGGGACTTTCCTGGAGGACTGTGTGAATAAATCATGGAATCACAGACTGGTCTGGGTTGGAAGGGACCTTAAAGAGCATCTTGTTTCATCCCCCACCCTCCCCCCCCACCATGGGCAGGGACACCTTCTACTGTCCCAGCTTGCTCCAAGCCCTGTCCATCCTGGCCTTGGACAATTCCAGGGATCCAGGCAGCCAGAGCTTCTCTGGGCACCCTTGTGCCAGGGCCTCCCCACCCTCACAGGGAAGTTCTTATATCTCATATCTCATCTCATATCTCATCTAAATCTCTCCTCTTCCAGTGTAAAACCATCACCCTTTGTCTTGTTACTTCTGCCCATGCAAAACATCCTCCTCTCTCTTTTTTATAAGCCCCTTAAGTGCTGGAAGGCCACAATAAGGCCACAATGAGGCCACAAATCCTTTCTTTCCTCTCCAGACAGGCTACCAGACAGAGCTGGGACAGACACTGGACCTCATCACTGCTCCCATTTCCCAGGTGGATCTGAGCCGGTTCAGTGAGCAGCGGTACGGAGGGAGGGGGCAGAGCTGTGCTAGACACAGCTGAGCCTGGGGCTGGTTTTTGGGGAGCTGCTGCTGCTCCCTTCTGGCCCTGACCCACAGAGGGCAGGAGAGCCCAGGCCATGGGGCTGAGCCTGGTTCCTCTGGCACAGGTACAAGGCGATTGTGAAGTACAAGACAGCGTTTTACTCCTTCTACCTGCCTGTGGCTGCAGCCATGTACATGGTGAGTGTGGTGGGAACAGCTCAGGAGGGCTCTCACCCTCATGTGAGGCTGTCCAGGAGGGCAGGTCCTGGAAGGCTTTATCCCTGATATTTCCTCCCTCCCCTCAGGCGGGTATTAACAGTAAGGAGGAGCATGAGAACGCCAAAGCCATCCTGCTGGAGATGGGAGAGTTCTTTCAGATCCAGGTAGGAGGTGGCTCTTCGCCTCTTGGTGCTTGTCAGGTGCTGGCTGTGGCACTCAGGTGTTGCCCCTGTCACACAGGACGATTACCTGGACTGCTATGGGGACCCAGCACTGACAGGGAAGGTTGGCACTGACATCCAGGACAACAAGTGCAGCTGGCTGGTGGTGGAGTGTCTGCGCCGGGTCACGCCAGAGCAGAGGCAGATCCTGGAGGTAAAGTCCAGGATCACCACCTGGGAGAGGAGATGGAGTGCCAGAACGTACACCTGGAGTGCCAGGGCTGTTACCTGGCTGGGAGGAGGGGAGTGAGTACTACGGGAGGGCAGCACAGAGAACAAAGCTCCTGAACAAAGCTCCTGAACCAAGCTCCTGCCCCATCCTGACGGAGCAGCAGCACCATGAGCTGGGATGGGACCTGACTCCAGGGTTTTCTCAGGAGAACTACGGCTGTAAGGAGCCCGAGAAGGTGGCGAAGGTGAAGGAGCTTTACAATGCACTGGGTATGGAGGTGGCTTTCCGGGAGTACGAGGAGAGCAGCTACCGGCGGCTGCAGGAGCTGATTGGGAAGCACGCCCAGCACCTGCCCCAGGAGATCTTCCTGGACCTCGCACAGAAGATCTACAAGCGACAGAAGTGATGGAGGGGCCTGGCAGGGGGCTGGGCTCAGTCACTGGCTGGAGCTGCTCCCTGCCCTGGGTGGGGCCGGGGGCGGGTTGTGGAAGGTGCGATGGGATGGCCGGGGGGTTCAGCGATCTCTCCTCGGCTGTGTGTCAATAAACATAAGTTATTGTAGGTGCGCCGCTGCCTGGTGTTGTCTGGGGACAGGGCTGGATGGCGGGGAGGGGGATGCCGGCAGCCCCCGTGCTTTCCGGGGTGGGGGGATGCCCGGAGCACCGCCCCCGCCGGTGGGGCGGGACCGGGTGGCTCCCGGAGGGCGGTGGCGGGGCCGCGGCTCCTCCCTCCCTCCCGCAGCCGCATTCGCCGCCGCAGCGCCGAGGTGAGCGGGGGAAGGGGATGGAGCCGGGCGGGGGCTGGAGGGGGATGGGGAGGGCCGCGCCCAGGAGGGGCTTCTGCTGCCTGGCCGCCGGTCCTCGCCCGGGGTCTGCTCGGGGCCGGGGGATGCTCGGAGCTTGCGGATGCTCGGAGCCGCCCGATGCTCGGATCCGCCCTCCCGCGATCTCCGCTGCCCGTTCCTTGCCCGGAGCCTCCAGCAGGTGCCTGGGGCCGGGGCTCCCCGCCCCGGTAAGGCCGAGCCCGGTGGTGCGGTGGCGGTTCTGCAGCGGTTCCCAGGGCCGGGGACTTCCGGCCAAGCCCCGATCCCTGAGCACCCGCGGTGCCATCGCCCCCAGCCAGGACAGCACCCCGCCCCCTCCCCCAGCCTCCTCGACGAGGCTCCAAGGGCGTTTTCTCCTTGACGGCATCCCCGAGATGCTCCCGGCCCTCCGGAGGGAATCCAGCCCCAGAGTAGCCAAGCTTCCCGGGATCACTCCCAGGCCATGCTCCAGGGACCAGCGGCTAGCTGCAGTCCCTGCCCGGCCACAGAGCCCCAAGTCCGGCAGGAAGCTGTGGGGCAGCCCCTCTCACGGCACATCCCCATCTCTGACCCCCAGACCCTCGTGTCAGGCCCTGTCGCAAGGTCACTGCCATCCCTCTTCCCCTGGCTGCACCTCTCCCTGGGTTTGTCCTGCTGTGTTCTTCCCTGACCAGGAGGGTATTCGGTGCTTACAGGGAGCTGGATGGTCTGAAGAGAGGAGCTGCTGGCCTTTCCTGGGAGCCCCAGCACTTCCAGTGAGGCAGAACCATGCTGGCTCCAAAGAAAGGCCTCCTGTGCAACCTCAACCACATCCACCTGCAGCACATCTCCCTGGGGCTGCATCTCTCCCGGCACCCCGAGCTCCAGGACACGGATGGTTCCACCGGTGGGGGAGACCAGACCAGCTGCACCCACTGCCCGGAGAACCGTGAGCCGGTGGATGCCAATTCCAACAACCCCTCCGTGAAATGCCGGTGTTGTGAGTCCCACACGCCAGAGCCCGAGACGCTCGGGCTCCAGAACCCGGCAGTGCAAGACGATTTCCCCTGCCTGCACAGCGGAGATGAGGAGGAGGCGGTTTCCCCTTGTGATCCCCCTTGTGATCTGGATTCTTCCTCCTCCTCCTCCTCCTCCGTCAGTAGCTGCTTGGATTTCAGCTTGGACGACTCCCCAGTCTCCGTGTACTGCAAGGGGTTTGCCAGAGAAGAGTCCCAATCCCCTGACAAGCAACTGAACATCATTCCCATAGAAAACGCCCAGGATGGAGAGTGTGTGGCTTACCAGGACAGGACGTGCGATGGGAGAGATGCCAACCACAACTCGCCGGTGCTCCGGAGAGGAACCACCGTGGCCAGCAAGAGCCCAGACAGCCTCTGCAGCAACAACTCGCTCGACTCCCACTGCGATGAGCTCTCTCCCAGCACAGCAGCACAGGAGACCACCGGCGCCTGCGCTGACCTAGACCCCAACTGCAACCCCCTTCCTGAGCCCGATGCTGCACCTCCAGCACCGCCACCTGTGCCGGAACGGCGGGATCCCAGGATCCTGAGCAGCACTCCGGAGCCCCGGCCCCGGCCCAGCAGCCTCCCCCCGCCTGTGCCCCCTCGCCCCCGGCGGCGGCTGCAGGTCCTCAACGCGCACAGAGTGGAGCAGACGCTCGGGCCAGTGCGGCCGGCAGAGCCCAAGGCCGGCCCAGGTGAGCTCTGCAGAGACACGGGCACGAAGACCATCACCTCCTTCCATGAGCTGGCACAGAGGAGGAAGAGGAACGTGGCTGGGCCCACACTCGCCCAAGCCAGGGTTGACCGCAGCGACTGGCTGATCGTGTTCTCGCCTGACACGGAGCTGCCCCCCACCAGCGAGCTCCTCTCCGGCACCGCGGGCCAGGAGCCGGCCCGGCCCCAGCCCAATCCCAATCCCCAGCCCCAGCAGGATGGGCCAGCCAGGCCTCCCGGCTCCAGACTGAGAGAGGTGACGACGTTCAAGGAGCTGCGGTCCCGCAGCGTCGCCAGGCAGCCCAAGGGCCAGCGAGCAGAGCCGGCCCAGCACCCCCCTGTGCCCCCGGGGACGGGCGCGGGCTGGGGGCCCCCCGCGCCCCTGGGGGGACAGGTGCTGGCACCCAGTGACGGCCACCAGCTTAGAAGAAGACCCCGGCCGAGCCTGCAGCCCATCGCGGAGGGGCAGCCGAGGGATGTGGAGAAGGGCGGGCTGTCCCCAGGGGAAAAGAGGCTGAGCACTTCCCCGGGCCGGAGGCTCGGGGGTCCCGGTGGGGACCCCGCGGTGCCACGGGCGGCCCAGAGAGGAGACGAGACCTGCACGGGGGGTGAGTCTGGGTCCCTCCGGGGTGAGCCGGGGGGTTCTGCCTGGGGGGCTGGGGGCCAGGGTGCGCGGCCCCGGGCGGTGGGAGCGATCCCGGGGCGCGCGGCCCGGGAGGTGCCGGGGCTGTTCCGCTCCGCCCCGCGGCTCCCAGGGCGCTTCTTCCGCCGCGGGCCCGGCCTCACCGCCCGGCCCGGTCCCGCCGCCCTTCGCCCCGCCGCCGGCCCCGGCTCCATGAGCCGGAGCGACCTCGGCCCCGCCGCCCGCCCCGCTCCTCCCCCGGCCCCGGGCAGCGCTCCAGCCGTCGCCCCGCCTGACCCCGCTGCCCCGCTCTCTCCAGCCAGGCCCGAGCCGCTCGCCCCTGGAGCTGCCGCCGGAGCCGCCACTGGAGCCGCCGCTGGAGCCGCCCGGCCCGGCGGGGGGAGAGCGGAGAGGGCCCATGAAGAGCAAACGAAAGGTTGGGGCAGGTCCTCCCCAGGCATTTCCTCCCCCGCCTCTGCGGGGCGGAGGGCGAGGAAGTGGGACGGAACGGGGCGGGAGGGAAGGAGGGGGCAACGGGACCCCCACGGTCGGGAGGGTGCGAGGGGCTCGTCCTGGGCCGGGGCGGTGTCCTGGGCACCCGCAGCGCTGGGCTGGGGCAGAGGAAGGGCACACAGGGACAGTGAGGGCAGGGACAGGCAGCGCTGCCTGCAGGCCCTGCCCTGCCCGCCTCCGGCAGGTGGTCCTGTCGAGCCGGAGAACGTGGGTGCAGCCTCCTCGAGGGTCCCCCGCCTGCGGCTCCGGCCCGGCTCGGTCACCGTGGGCGCTGCAGGGTCCGGTGGTGGTGTCCGGGGCCGCTCGGTGCCCGGCGGGTCCCTCTATGCTGACCCTTCTCTCCCTCCGTCCCCAGCGCTGCTGGTCGCCGTCAGCTCCGCCGTGGACAAGGTCATCGCCCACTTCAGCACCGCACGGAACGTGGTGCAGAAGGTGAGGGCTAGGCTGTGCTAGGCAGGAGGGGATTTGGGAGTCCCAGGGGTGGGATTCCCCCATCCCTCCCAGCAGGATCAGGGTCAGCTGCTGCCCTTCTCCTCTCTCCCTTCTCCTTGTGCCTCCCTCAGGCCCAGCTTGGAGACAGCCGGCTGAACCCCGACGTGGGGTACCTGCTGCTGCACACCCTCTGCCCTGCACTCTACGCCTTGGTGGAGGATGGGCTGAAGCCCTTCCAGAAGGACGTTATAACAGGCCAGAGGAAAAATTCCCCCTGGAGTGTGGTGGAAGCCTCTGTGAAGACGGGTGAGGGTGAGGCTGGGGGCATCCCCAGGTGCCTGGAGCTCTGCTGCAGCCTGGGCTGGGGCATGTGTGCCCTGGGCAGTGATTGTGCCTGTCACTGTGACAGCCTGTCTGTGCTCTGCACCCCACAGGCCCCAACACCCGCTCCCTGCACTCCCTGTGCTGGCACGTGGCCGGGCTGGCGCCCCTCAGCAGCACCAGGCAGAAGTTCCACGCCTTCATCCTCGGCCTTTTGAAGTGAGTATTGGCCCTGCCGGCCCCACTGCCACAGCATGTTGGAACTGCCCCAGGGGCTCTAATTTGGGTTCCCTTTGTCTTGTTTAGCATTAAACAGTTGGAGCTGTGGATATCTCACCTGCAGAAGAGCCCAGGTAAGGACACAGTGCCCAAGAGCTGCCTCCCCAAGCCCCCTCATTCCTGCCAGGCTGATAATCCCACTCTGGGGTTGGGATACACCCATGCTTGGCTGGAGTTTTCCTAGTGGATCAGGGCATTGTTTTCCATGGTGCATCTTCAGCACAAGGTTGCTGTGACTGACGTGGACAGCCTGGCTGGCTCTTGGCAGAGATGTGGCAAGGACAAGGCATTCACCTGCCCCACCTGTCCCTGTCCCCGCAGGTGTGATCTCTGTGCTTTACTCACCCACGGCCTTCTTTGCCCTGAGCCAAGGCCCTCTTCCCCACCTTGCCGATGAACTGCTGCTGCTCATCCAACCCCTCTCGGTGCTGACTTTCCACCTGGACTTGCTCTTTGAACACCACCACCTCTCCGTGGATGTCCGGCCCTTGTCCCGCCGGTTGGAGTCACCGCTGTCTCCCGGCCATGGCCCCATCCCGGTGCGGGAGGCTGTGTCTCTGGAGGGCCGGAGCGGTGCTGCCGGGGACAGCCTGGAGGATGAGTCCCCCCCCGATGCTCTGGGCAGGGTGGGGGGCACAGGGGGCAGTATGAGGGCCCGGTCCCAAGCAACCATGAGTGGGCTGGTCCCTACCCCCCCGGTGGGGGCTGCCCTGTACCAAACCTTCCAGCACGTGCTGCGCTGGGGGGACCAGCTCAGCCGCACCTTGCTGGGATCTGACACCCCCCCGGAGAGTCATGGGCTTGAGGAGGCCACTGGGGCCACTGGGACTGGCCTCAGTGGCTGGTGGGGCCAGCTGAGCCAGAGCTCCAGGATTTACACCGCTCCTAGCAAGGAAAAGTTTCCCTTGGCCTGGTGGACAAAGCTGCGGGTGGCTGCGGGGGATCCCAGCCCAGGCCAGGCTGCACAATCCCAAACTTCCATGAGTGAGCCCAGAGGCACGGAGCTGCAGCTCCTTCAGACCAAAGCTGTCCCTGAATGCTCCGGCCCAAAGCCCAGCAGCAGCACTGACACCTCAGGGACCTCTTCCCCTGAAGACCTCTTCTTGCCCACTGGAACTGGAGCACTCACCAAGCTGGATGATCCCACTGCTGGAAAGAATCTCCTGGCTGCTTCCCCAGAGCCTCCTGCCTACAGGAACCAGGCAGCACCTTCTGGCCCAGAGATGGGTAATCCTCCTAGTCCTGACAAGGGCAGCTGGCTGGGCTGGCTCTTTGGAGCCACCAACCCCTCGTCCAGGAGCTTCCCCCCCAGCCCTGATGCCGTCTTGGCCAGGTCCAGGTAAGACTCCGGGAGGCAGAGGGGGGAAGAGGCGTGTGCTGAGGAAGGGTTTCTGTGCCTGGCTCACCACAGTGGCCTCGTGGGGATCTTGTACTGCCCCTTGTCCAGGGTCAGTGTCCCTGGGATTAGTGCATATCCCAAGTGCTGCTGCCATCACCTCATTCAGCCCTGTGGAGCAGCAGGAGCTCGTGCAGAGGCTCAGTGGTACTTGATGGCTGCTTGTCAGCTCCCAGATCACCAGAACAGTCTGAGATAAAGAGCAGGAAGAGCTCCCAGGTGAGCTCCCTTTGCTCTGTGGCAGGAGACCGTCCCGCTGGCTGTCCCCCAGCCCGCGTGTCCTGGCCGGGGTGGTGAAGGGCCTGGCATCCGACAGGAGCCGCGACCCGGAGCAGCCAGACCCGAGCACGCCTGCCCCGCCCCAGGCCCGCAGGTGAGGCAGGGCATGGGAATGGGCAGGGCTGGGGGCTGCTGGTGGGGTTTTCTGGAGGGGGGAAAGCCGGGGCTGCTCTCGGACACGGCCTGGGGGTCCCATGTGCCACCCTAGGGAAAGGCACCGCTGCCCACTTGAGCCATAAGTGCATCCCTGAGGATCCCCTTCCTCTGCTGGGCTTTGGGGGAACCTAAGCCTCTGCCCATCTGGGATCAGCTGTTTTTCCCAGGGGTTTTGGGGACAATTTTTAGCATTTTCTTGTGTGCTTTCTGGATTCGTGGCAGCTTGTTTGGGGCAAGCATGCAGCTGTGGCAGGTCAGAACAGATCCGTGCAAGTCAGCAGGGTGGGCATGTGGCCATCCCAAATGGTGTTTGGCTGCTTTCCTCTTCCCCATCCCCGCTGGCCCTGACCCCGATACCCCCACACCCCCTCTGATGTCCCCACACCTCCTGCTCTGCTCCCACTCCTGGGAGCTGCTTGGCAGGACAGCTCTCTGTGGGTCCTTGTACAGATCCCTCCTCAAGGGGCACCTCTGCCTGAGGAGGTCCCTGGTTCCAGCCAATTCCCTTCCCCCGAGTGCTGTGGGAGCCTCTGAGGGTCCCCGGGGAGGCGACTCTGCAATGACATTTGTGCTGCAGGGCAGTTCGGGCGCTGTGTGACCACACCGGCACTGCTGCTGGGCACCTGAGCTTCCAGAAAGGGGACATCCTGGAGCTTCTCTCCACTGTGGATGAAGACTGGATCCGCTGCTGCCATGGAAACAGCACCGGCCTCGTTCCTGTTGGATACACGTCCCTGATTTTGTGAGGAGGCAGAAGGGACCTGAGCAAGCAGCTGAGCTTGCCAGAGTGGGTGCCGGCTCCGGGAGGAGATGTCTCCTGCCACAGCTTTGCCACCTCCAGGGCTTCACCACCTCCGGGGCTGGCAGCTCCCAGGGGACCCTGCCCTGTGCCTGTCACTGCTGCATGACGCCACCGTCTGCCACTGTGTCCCCCGGACCCGCTGGCGCTGAGCTGCAGCTCCTCTGTGGGGGCTGCTCTGGCTTGCGGTTCCTCAGCTGCTGCCCACCCCTGTGCCAGGGCAGGGACGGCTTCTCTCCCTGCCCGGCCCTCACACCGCCCCGTGTCGTCTTCATGCCGTCGCGTCCTGCCACCGCTGCCACCTCCACGTGCCCTGCTTTGCCCCGGGGCCGGTGGCCCAGGCCGGCCCCCGCCACCAGCGCGCAGTCCCAGCACTCTGTAAATAGTTGTAACCACAGGAATGAGCTTGTTCCACGGGGAAAAAGCTGGAAATAAAGGTTGTGACTCACGTGTCCCAGTGTGTGAATGAGCGCTGGGGCTGGGAGCAGCCGGTGTGGGTGGCCCGGGCTGGCGCTGGGACTGGGATGAGGAAACGCTCCGGTGGGAGCAGTGGGGGCTATGCTGGTTCTCAGCATCCTGGCTGCCGGCCGGGGAGAACAGGGAGGCCTCACGCCCCAGCAGAAGGTGCCCAGGCTCCTCCACAGCATGGGAGAGGCGGCTGCAGCCTCCCAGACCTCTCCTTCTTCCCTGGAGAAGCTGCTGGGGACCAGCCCCAAGCTGTGGGAGCTGCACAGCACTGGGAACAGCCCAGGTCACTGGTTTAGTTATTTATATAACTTCAACTAATCTTTTCATGGCCCAGAGGATGGCAGTAAGGGCTAAATGGCTCCAAAATGTTTCATGTTTTTGTCATTGCTTGTGATTTCATCTCAGAATTTACATTTCATGCTGGGCTCCCCAGCGAAAGAAAGGTGTGGCCGTACCGGGGAGTGGCCACACGGCAGCAGCAGCCTGTCCCCAGAGGCAAAATTGGGTCTCTGCTCCCTCCCATGGCCAAGGGCCACGCTTCACCCTTCTGACTTCCCGTTTCGGTGGCGAAAAGCCTCTGTATCAGCCCCCGGGCCGGGCTCTGCTGCCAGGGTAAAGCTGCTCTCCTTTCACTCTGCTCTCATTTTCACTTCTCTCTCTGGAATTTTTATTCTCAGACGAGTGACGTTATATCCTAATTGGAATGTTCCTTGGCTTGCCTTAAGGAGGTTTGATTGAATTCCGCAGCTGCTTCTGGACTTTGAAATGGGGTCATGCCAGGAGGGGAGGAAGCCAGGTGGTACTTCCATTTTTTTTTTTTTTTTTTTTAAACACCCTCCAAGCCTTGGCCTTGGGCCTTGGGTTTAAAAGGAGCGTAGAGGTCAAGCCTGACATTTTCATGATCAGAGAGGGTCAGACTGGAAAAGGGAAAATGAAAAATCAGGTTGCACAGAAGGGTTGTCGAGGAGAAGCTGTTTCATTCCTGAGGGATCCTGGTCTCTCTGCAGGTGAGTGCCCTGCCACAGTCGGACACACCTCTGGGTGACCGTCCCCAGCCTGCCACCCACACAGGACAGGAGGGCTCCAGGCACTGGTGTTTATACCCTGGGAATAGGCACCAAATCTGTGAATTTAATAGCTCCTGCCCCAGTTTGCATCACACATAGCCACGGCCACAGGCCCTGTGACCCCACGAGGTGACCGTGCTGCCCCCGGTACTTCTGTCCGCGCCATCGCAGAGCCATTGGGGTCACTCCGAACCTTCAGAAACGCCGCTGATGATCTGGCAGCTGGGTGTTCCCATCCCTGCTGGGTGTTCCCCTGCTCTCATCCCAGCTGGGTGTGTTCGGGAGTCGGGACAGCCCCTCGGGAGCGCAGCCTGAGCCTGTGCCTGTGCCCGACGCCTGAGCCCAGAGCTCTGAGTGCCACCTCCAGCCCTTGCTTGGACACCTGCAGGGACGGGCACTCCAAACCTCCCTGGGCAGCTCCTGCCAAGCCCTGACCACCCTTTCCATGCAGAAATTCCTCCTGATGTCCAACCTGAGCCTCCCCTGGCCCAGCCTGAGGCCGTTCCCTCTCCTCCTGTCCCTGTTCCCTGGGAGCAGAGCCCGACCCCCCTGGCTATCCCCTCCTGGCAGAGCCACAAGGTCCCCCCTGAGCCTTCTTTGCTCCAGGCTGAGCATCCCCAGCCCCCTCAGCTGCTCCTGGGGCTCCAGCCCCTTCCCCAGCTCCATTCCCTTCCCTGGACACGCTCCAGCCCCTCAACCTTTTTGTCATAAAGGGCCCAAAACTGACCCCAGGGTTTGAGGTCCCTCAGCAGAGGCAGCAAAGGGACCAGGGTCACTGCCCTGGTCCCGTGGCCACACTGGGAGTGCTGCAGGCCAGGTGCCACTGGCCTCTTGCCCACCTGGGCTCACCTGGGCTCGTGTCCAGCTGCTGCCCCCAACATCCCAAGGGCCTTTCCAGCTTTTCTGCCACTTTTCCCTGAGCCTGGAGCGTTCCATGGGGTTGCTGTGACCCAAGGGCAGCACCCAGCATTTGCTGACCCTTACCCTGCTGGCTTTGGCCCGTGGATCCCATGGATCTCATGGATCCAGCCTGCCCAGATCCCTCTTCCTGCCCCCTGGCACATCCACACTCCCACCCAGCTCAGCAAAGAAAACCCCCCGAGCCAGCCATAGGAAAAGATTTTCCATTTAATACTAGACTCTCAGGATTGAGATGCAGGCTTTTTATGCAATTACATCCAATGTTAAAATTGGTAATACATAATTTACAAAGATTAACATCAAAACAATGATCTATTTAGATATGCTTTGTAAAAAGGAAATATATTAGCAGCATTTATTTTCAGCAATCACACAGCCTACACCCATGCAGACTAAGGTTCAGCTCTATTTGCAGTAACGTAGTGCTTCCTGGCTCCGGCAGCGATCCTGGGGACACACGGGTCTGCTCAGTATTATAAAATAACCAAAAAATAAAAAAAGTCATTAATTTCTACACCAGTAAGAAAAACAATTCTTTGCACTTACCTAACATTTGATTGTCTAAAAAACATTTTGTTTAGTCTTTCAACAAAAGAAAGATAAAATGACAGAGCTAGTGTCTCGCTTCTGTACGCACTTTATTTTTTTTTAAAAACTTTTTAGTGTTTAACACCATTTGAGACAATGATTTCTGTTTGAAACTAAATGAGACAACTCGAGGGTTTGGACATGCGATATTCCTACTACACGCACGAGTATTTTATACTCAGGGTTCCTGGTACTGTACAGTGCTTCTCTACAGTAAGAAAATATTCCAAACTATTTTCTTATTTCTTTTTTTTTTAATAAAATATTTTTTTTCTCAAAGGGTTTTTTCCTTTCTTTTTTTTTGTGTGGTTTTTTTTTGTTTTCTCTTTTTAAATCAACACATAAAAGTTAATGGAATGAGTCATGTTCCACTAAGAGTAAAATAATTATAATAATAACAAGAATGTACATTAGGACGAGCTTGGTCCATAAAAAGGAACATGTAACTACGGTATTGCTTTACATCCACGCAGCAGATATATACAACTTGGCACATTAAAAACTGGATTTCTTATAAGAACACCTAAAACAGGACTGGATATGCATGTGTACGTCTGAGACAGGAAAGCAAAGCCACCGTCCGGGGGCAGCGGGGGCCGCCCGGCCCCAGGCCCGTCCCGGGGGCTCGGGGCTGTCGGGACAATCGCGATGGGGGTGGGGCCAGCGGGACCCGCTGCTCGGACGTTCAGCTGTCCACCAGCACACGAGGGTAGTGTTAGCAGTTGATAAATTCTACAGCTCACGACAAACACTCGCTCGGATACTGCCTGACGGGCACGGAGTGAAAGGGTCCTTGGGGTTTGGGGTTTTTTTTGGTTTTTTTGTTGATTTTTTTCCTTTTTTCTTTTTTTCTTTTAACAGATTTTTATTTGCACAACACACGAGACACACGAGAACCACAGCTTATCAAAAAAACCAACAGCAATGGTGGCGTCAGGAGCTGACTTCGCTTTTATAAAATTTCTCTGCAGAAAAAAAGTGAAAAAACTCACACCCTGCCCTCTCCCCCCGCACAGCAAGTGCCTCATCCCAGCACTCCTGCCCCGCTCCAAGGGCCCCTGGAAGCTTCTCCTTGGCACAGACCACAGGGACACATGCTCGGGCCGTCCCACGGCGAACCTCGCGCTCGTCTGGGGACGTTTCTCTCTTCTTGGAACTTGTGCAAATCAGAGGCCACAGCTTTAGGGCAGCTTTTCCTTTTAAGCCACTGGGCCTTTCCTCTCCCCTCTGGATTCCTGGATTCCTTTCCCTGTGTGGTGTGGGCCATGGCGGCGCTGAGGGCGGCTGGTACATTCCCAGGTTAGCAGTGACCGTGGGGAACATCCTCCTCAGAGTAACTCAGTCCTTTTCCTCTGCCCTCCCCATTTTTTTTTCCTTTTTTTTTTTTTTTTTTTTTTTTCCTCTGAGTGGGAATATCAAGCAAAAATAAATTAAATTTGACCATCCTGGACAATAACCACGAGGTTTCCTCAGTACCTAACATCAATACAAGGCACGCCCACCAACACACACACCAAGAGCACTGCAGAGCAGGGTGGGCGCCGTGCCGGCCCAGCCCCCCAGGTGCTACTGTTTGTAGTTTTGTCAGTTTGCTGCTGCCCTCCTTCCCCGGGCTGGGCTCTGGCCCCCAGCCCGTGACAGACCCCAGAGCTCGGCTGCCCCTCCTGGGTCACTTCCTGAAGGTGCTCTCGGGGATGGTCAGAGTGCGGCGCCGCAGCTTCCGTCCTGAGCCCTCCTCCAGCAGGTAGGTGACATCGATGGCTGCAACAGAGCACAGGGGCAAAAGGGGATTTCAGTCATCACAGAATCACTGGGGTTGGAAAAGACCTCCAGGATCATCGAGTCCAACCTGTGACCGATCACCACCTTGTCACCCAGAGCACAGCACCGAGTGCCACCTCCCATCGTTCCTTGAACACAAAATTCCTGTTTCCTTATTTCTGGTTTTTTCATGGATGTTTCCCTCCAGGAAATCCAAAACATCCCTGGACAAGGTGCTGAGTGACCCAAACCCTGAGCCATGGCTGGATCAGACAACCTCCAAAGATCCTCCCAACTGAAATTAAGCATCAGTCCATGACTGTCTGGCATTGCCAGAATTTGGAAGAGACTGGACAGGGCTTTAATCAGACTTGTCTGATTTTTCACATCTAAATAAATTTCATCCCGGGCTTTAATTAAAAGCAGGGACACACTTCATCAGTGGAACCCCTGTCCCTTTATCCCACAGCTCAGACAACACCTACAGCAGGTACTCAGAACCCAACGAAAGCTCATGAAAGGTCAAAAGAGACTTTCCAAATTCCCTTCAGTCTTTCCTGGCCTGTCTGTTAAGCTTCTCCATTGTAGTATGGGATGATGGGGGGGAGGATTAGTTTATGGAAAGTTTTTGTGATTATTAAAAATATTATAGAAAACAGTGTCAGTTGTAAGAAATGTCACTTGGATTTAGTGGATTTCTGTTGCAAAGGAAAACGTGGCTGCAAAGAAAACTGACTTTCCTAATGCCCACTAGCAAGAAATTCAGACAAAAACATTCATTTCATCAACACAGCTCAGCAAAGCGACCCCAGACCCAGCAGGGGAATTGGGGCTGTGCAACCAGAGCCTGAACTCTCACCGTTTTTCCCTGGGATTTTCTCTAGGAGGTTGAGCAGGATCTGGTTCAGCCTCTCCCTCTGGAGGTGCCGCCGCTCCTCGGGGCTGCAGAGCGGCCGCGTGTCCGAGGGGGGCTCATCCCCCTTCTTCTCGCTCTCGCAGCTCTCGCTGGGCACCGGCTCCTTGTCGGGCTCCTCGGGGCTGGGCAGCTCCCCTGGAGCCTGCTCAGGGGCCCCCAGCACCTCCTCCATGAGGGGCAGGGAATCTTCCTCTTGGTTTAAGTCTTTGATCTGTGGTTTTGAGCGATCGGATTTCCAGGATGACCTTGCAGGAGAAGAGGGGTTTGAACAGCAGTTTATCAGACACTCACCTGAAAGGACAATTCCCAGCGACTCCAGGACTCATCCATGGGCAGGAGCTCTCTGGAACTCAATTTATTCCCTCAGTCCCTGCACTCATTACTTTATCTGCACCACACCAAACTCAGCGTTGAAAAACAAACGGCTTTTTATTTTCAGTTGCAAAAGATTTTACCTCCAAAAGCAGTTTGGCCCAGCTCTTAATAGGATGTTCTTGCAGTGTCTACCAGATCTGGGCTCTGACTGCCCCACAGACACAGGCAGCATGGCCAGGACTTGGGTTCCTCCATCTGGGAAGGCTGGAGCCTCCTGTTTTGGGCATCTCCTCACTCAGCTGCTTTTTTCTGACTTGCAAATGGCTCCTTTCTTTACCTGATGTACATTATTAAGGTTGCCTATTCCTCCTCACTTGTTCCCTTTTATCTCTCTGTAAGTTTAGAGAGCTTTAAATAATTTAAACTTCTTATTTCCATAGCATCCAGGGGAAAGGGGCAGGAGGAGAGTGGGCACAACAAACAAACAGAATGATTTCATCTCTTCTCAACAATCTGGGAGGGGAGACTCACCTGCCTCCATTTCTCTTGTAGTTGTCTGGCACATAATGAGGCTGCAATAACAATAAAGATTATGATCAATACCAAACCAAATAGACTGTGTAAGGAAGTGCTGGTCTATCAAATACTCTGAAAGTCCCAATGCAGGACACTCTGGAAATGCTAGTGTACCTCAAAGAGACTTCACAGGAGGAGGCACAATCATGTAGTAAGATAAATTAGAGCCAGACTTGTCTGATTCTTCACATCTCAATAAATTTCAAGCCACAGACTATCATGATAAAAATCATCTTTGCTTTCTGAACAGCATGACTCTGGAACCCTCTCCAAAGCCACTACAAAAACCTCTGCTCCAGGAAGAACAGAGCTCACTTGCAGAAGGTTTGCAGATCTGCCACTTCTGCTGCTCTGAGACTCTCTCTGAGCTCACCATCACCATCCCTTGAGCACCTCTTTGCCTCTCAACTGCAGGTTCTGTTACACCCAGTTTTCTTTCCAAGCTTGCTTTCCAGTGAGTTTTTCCCCCAGGCTGTGCATACTCACAGAATCATGGAATGATGGAGGTTGGAAAAGCCCTCCCAACCCATTGAGTCCAACCTCTGACCAATCCCCACCTTGTCTCCAGCCCAGAGCCCTGAGTGCCACCTCCAGCCCTTCCTTGGACACCTCTGGGGATGGGAACTCCAAACCTCCCTGGGCAGCCCCTGCCAAGGCCTGACAGCCCTTTCCATGAGGAAATTCCACCTGATGTCCAACCCAAGCCTCCTCTGGCACAACTTGAGCCGTTTCCTCTTGTCTGTCCCTGTTCCCTGGAACAGAGCCTGACCCCCACCTAAAGGTTCAGCTCCGTCTGGCTGACCAAGCTTCATTTATCAACAGTCAGGGGCTTTCCAGAACTCCATCCAGTCTTTTAAGAACAGGTAAGGAAGCTGAGAGCAAACCCACTTACTGAGAAATCCCTCTTGGGCGTGAGCTTCTTGGGGAAGTGGTCAAAGGCGTAGGGCTTGGTGCACACGGGGTAGCGGTTCCGGTGGATCTTGTAGAAGAGGTGAGCTGACTTATCCAGGCGGTAATCACAGATGTAAACATCCTGCTCCTTCACACCCTTTGGCCTCCCTGGCATCAGATCAAGGAAAGAACAGTCATGGACTGAGGGGGAAACACGAGCGTTATCACAGTGTGAGCGAGGAGCGAGGCAGGGGCTGTCACAGTGTCCCTGTTTGATCTCTCATTCAGAACCCCAGCAGGACACACTGCTGGGTCACACCTGCATACTCTAATCAAACACTTCCCAAACTTCCACAGACACAACTATCAACTGACATCATTTTCTCTTCCCTGCCCACTGCTGTCCCTCTTCAAACAGGAATCCCTGTCCCAGGGCAAAGCTATCACGTGTCAGCTCTGAAACACACCAACATCCCCCACGGCCTTTGGACAGCAGGCGCAACTCCAGTGCATGTCCTTGCTTCCAGAACTGAGTGAATTTGTCCCAGTGGCTGGTTCAGCTGTGCCTGGTTCAGGGTGAGGATGTTGCTGGTCACACCCCAATGTTTGGCTGGTGCCCAGCAGTGCTCACCCTCAGCCCAGAACTCTCCAGGGTCCCCTGATCTGCCAGCAGGGCCAGGACAGCTGACCTCGGCTGGCCAGAGGACATTCCACACCACAGAGTATCCGGCCCAGTGGGGGTGGCCGGGATCCCCTGAGGGGTGCTGAGGATGGGCTGGGCATTGGGTGGGGAGTGACTACACTGGGCATCACTTGTACTTCCTGGGGTTTATTCACAGAATCATGGAGTGGTTTGGGCTGGAAGGGATCTTAAAGCTCACCCAGTGCCACCCCTGCCATGTGCAGGGACACTTTCCATTATTCCAGGTTGCTCCAAGCCCCGTCCAGCCTGGCCTTGGACACTTCCAGGGATTCAACAGATGTGGGGCAGCCACAGCTTCTCTGGGCACCCTGTGCCAGGGCCTCCCTACCCTCACAGGGAAGAATTTCCTCTGTATATCCAACCTAAATTTCCTCTTTTTCAGGTTGAAGCCATTCCCTCTTGTCCTGTCACTCCAGTTAATCATTAAGAGCCCTTCTCCACCTTCCTTCCAGCCTCTTCAGATACTGGACACCTCTCTCTCTCTTTCTGTAACCTCCCTTTCCATTACTACTACTGCTATCATTATTATTACAATATTTTAATTTATTTCAACCATTTTTATCCCAACCCCTGGGTTTTAACTTTTTCCAGTTCCTTCTCCATCCCAGGGGCAGCGAGCAGCTGGGTAGTGATAAGTTTTCAGTGGGGTTAAACCACCACAGCCCACTGCCCAAATGCTTAGGAATGTGTTTAATTCTCACCTTTGCAGTAGGTGTACAGGTCTAGCACACAGCACGTCCCCACCACAGCCTCCAAGGGGATGATTTCGTACAAGGGCACCCGGAACAGCTCATTGTGGTAGAACTTCCGAGATGGGGAATGATGCGTTTCATGTGGACGGAAATAGTGGTGGCCAAAGGCGAAGCGCTCCTCTCTGAGGGTGCAAAGGGGACAGAAACACAAATCAGCCCATGACACAACTCACTCAATGCCCCCTGCTTCATTTTGAGTTCCCTCTCTTGCACTTGGCTGTGATGAACAGCAGAGTCACACAAGTGTTCCATATTCCACTTCCAACCTGCAGTGAGGACAAACACTCCCAGCGTGGTTTCCATGGGCACAGCAGACTCTGACTGGCCAGGGCACAGCACTGAACAGCCTCACAGCTGTCACTGCACCCACAGTCTGTTCCACCACTGAGGAAATCCATCCAATTCTGTCTCTGATCCCCTGCTTAAACCTCCAACCTCACGTGTTTCCACTGTGCAGTTGTGGAGCACAGGCTCCAGGTGGGAATTCCCCAACCTCTGCACCAGGACCTTGCTCATTCCTGCATTCTTAAGATGAGACTTGCACAAAACTCCTGTGCTTTGACAGGCAGGCCAGTTGGGATGTCTCAAACTCGAAGGCTGTCTTGCACATACTTGTCGTTTTTCCAGAGTTTCTCGATGCGGAAGATGTCGAGCTTGTCACGGTTGATGTGGGACAGCAGCCGGTACGACTGCCGCACTGGGTGCCCGTCGGGGGTCCTGCGGCTGTCCCTCATCAGGTACACACAGTCACCTGTCCAGGGGCACAAAGGACACACCTGTAAAGAGCCTGGCCTGAGCCCAGCACACCAGCACCAGAGAAAACAGTCATTAAAACAAACACAACAGAGGCACCTAATGCTGGATTGTAAGGAACAAACCCACTGCAGAACCTGCCAAGAACACTCAGATGTTTTTCACAGCAGCTTTACAGAAAAGCTACCCGTAACTTTGCATGCACAGACTGAAAACACCAACCTGTAAGGAATCAAAAACCATGACAGACCACAGGATATGTAAACATGTCAGTTATGATTAGGAAAAGGTGTAGGAATTAGTGATGGCTGCAATGTGTAAAGAATAAATCTTTGAGAGAGAAGATACTTAGAGAGAAGATTCCTATTAAGAAAATAAGTCCTGTCCCAAGAAGTCCCAAGCCCTCGGTTATTCCAGCAGAATTCCAATGAGATGTAAAGCTCAGGAAAGGTAAAGAGAATGCAAAAAGGACTGAACAAACTGGCACTGCTGGCGATCAAAGAGTATTTCCCAAGGGCAACCCCCTAAACTTTAATTTATTAATTTTGTCCCAGAAGTGAATTTACTCCTTAGTTTCTCTGCTCTGACCTGTGAAATCCCAGAATGACTTTGGGTTGAAAAGGATCCTAAAGACCATCCAGACCTACCCCCCTGCCATGGGTAGGGGTATCCTCCACTAGATCAAAGTGCTCAGAGCTCCAGCTCACCTGCCCTTAAGCACTTCCAGGGCTGGGAACAGATTCCACCTCTTCTGTTATTTACCTAAAAATGACTGATACCTGGGAGGTCCCAAGTCATAAAACCTCCCCTGGGTAGAGGGGAGAGGTCACACAGCAGAATGTTCTGGTTGGAGAAACGGGCAGCAGCAGCTGCTCAGCAGGAGAAAGCACAGGAGCAGGCAAGCCAAGGAAAAGCCTCCCTGTGCTGTCCCTGCCCAGCTGCCTTTCTGCTGTTTATGGACTTTCAGAGCCAAAGGCTAGAGCTTTAGAGATTAATCCTTCCTCCAAGAATTTGTCTAATCTTTTCTGGAACCATTTATACTCTGACCCCTCCACCCTCCTGTGGCAAAGCTTGCCACAGTCTAGTTATGCTTTTGTAAAAATATCTTCCTAGAGTTTAACTGTTGCCAGCTAATTTCTATTTGTTCCCTAATTTCTGCATTGTTGCACCTTCCTGAGCCACATTTCACAGACCTTCATCATTCACCCTCCAAATCACCTGGGCAGACTCTGTCCACAGAAAAGATGATCCAGATCAGATTATCCTTGTTATCCTTGTTTTTACAGGTAGTGAGATCCTCTGTGCAATGAGATGTCAGAGCAGCACAGGGCAGGCAGGAGACAGACACCCCAGGAGGTTACAGAAAGGCACAATCACTGCTATTTCGTGTAAAACAATTTTTCATATTCCCTTTGCCTGTTTGACTCAGGTAGAACATTTTTCTCATGTTAAATTACAATGACTCCTGGGTTTTTTTCCCTATTTTTGTCCCGTTTCTGCATATGTGTAGTTATGGCTGTTTGCCTTCCACAGATATTGCTGTTATTAATTAGCAGGTTCCACAGCTTGAGAAAAACATGCCAGGGAACCACTGAGGACAACGTGGCCCCAGGGTCATCAACACCCTAGTTTTGCTATAACCAGATTCAGGATTAAAGTGAAGCACAAGTAATTCTATTTTCATTAATATAATCTCATTTATCAGTTGTGTCTAAGATGCTCCTAAGGACTCCTCATACACAGAAATTTCTCCCATATATCCAACCTAAACTTTGTCAGTTTGAAGCCATTTCTCCCTCGTCCTGTCACTCCAGTTCCTGATGAATAGTCCCTCTCCAGCTTCCCTGGAGCCCCTTCAGATCCTGCAAGGGCCTCTGAGGTCTCCACACAACCTTCTCTTCTCCAGGCTGAACATTCCCAGCCCTCCCAGCCTGGCTCCATAGGGGAGACGCCTCCAGTCCCTTCAGCAACTTCATGGCTTCCTCTGGACTTGCTCCAACAGTTCCATGTCCTTCTTACACTGGGGTCCTGGAACTGGACACAGCACTCCAGGTGGAGTCTCAGGAGTGCAGAGTAGAGAGGGAGAATGGCTTTCCTTGCCCTGCTGGCCATGTTCCTTTGGATGCAGCCCAGGACATGAGTGGTTTCTGGGCTGTGAACACACATGGCCAGGGCATGTTGAGTTTTTGGTCACCCTGCACCCCAAATCCTTCTCCCAGGGCTGCTCTCAGCTATTTCCCCACCCATCCTGCAGCTGAGCCTGGGACTGCCCTGACCCAGGTGCAGGACCTTGCACTTGGCATTGTTGACATCCATGAGGTTCACATGGTCCCACCTCTCCAGCCTGTCCAGGTCCCTCTGGATCCACCCCTTCTCTCCTAGCATTTTTACCTCACCACACGGCTTGGTGTCTTCTTCCCACTTGAGCTAAAACTGGGGTAATAACAGCTTCCCTTTACAACTTTAACTGTAACTTCCACAGAAATTAGGGAGGTGGGCTCCTCAAAAGACTCTTAGAAAACAAGGAACATACTGAGAAGAGCTACTGGCTCCAAGCAGAATGTAAATAAAACCATTCAATTCAAAACTAATTTTAAATGAGCTTTTTTCAACTCTTCTTCTCCACCTCTCCCATGAGAAGAAAGCATTATTGGACCTGACTGAAAAAGGAGCATTCAGAAGGAGAGATGTAGACAGATACTCTCTTGCTCTAAAGATCAGGAAACCTGATTTCAATTCCAGTTTACACAGATGTTCCACATGCCCCTCTGCCTCAAAAAGGAATTTTCAAGGAAAAAACACAGCAGCTGTTGCTGGTGCATCAGACATGATGATGTGTTACAATTTCTGGCTATGTGGGTTTTCCAGGATCCATTCTGACCTGTTTATCAATTCCTATCTAAGGTAGAACTCTGTGTTCACTCCAAGGGATATGATGGATCAGATCTGTTTTATTTGCATCATCTCCTGGGTTTAGGTATTAGGGAATTTTTGCAAAGGAAGCTTGTCAGTGGTGCAATACTCAACAATTTCCAGCAGAATTGCCAAGAAATTAAGAAACAAGTTCTGCAGCCACCGACTGAAGGAACCTCCCTGAGATCCCTCTGAATGAGAGGGATTGGGTCACAGCAGAATGTGACCACTCACATAGCTGATTTTCAGTCTTGTTCCTCCAAAACACCACTCTCAAGCTTGGAACTGGTGTTGAGGGTGCAGCTTCTCTTGGGCAGGCACTGGGCTCAATGCACTTCCAGGCTTTGGGGCAACATCAGCCTCTTCCCAATCCACAACTCCCAGGAAAATGTAAACCCACACACAGACTGAAGGGCTGCAAGCCACACTTTTGCTTCAGAATGTGGAATTATGAGGCCTTTTAGACACCAGAGGGAGTAACAAGTTGTTTCTCCCACTGTCCAAGCTGCCCAATACACCCACAGCACAGTAAAGGTCCTGCCTGAGGACTCTGGGTGGAAAACTCAAGACCAGCAACAAGCCCATGGATTCCCCCTTTCCCTGCTGGAGCTGCATGTTCCGTTCCAGCACCTTGTGGTGGAACTTGCTTCATCTGCTTCCTGTACCAGCAGAGGCATTTGGTGCCCAACAGCTGCAGTCTGCTCTCCTTTGTCCCCTGCTGGTGGCACATGGAGCTCGGCCACAGAAGGACATTTCTCTCTTTAAAGGGCATTTCTCTAATTAAGGTCACCAAGATCAGATCAGAGACACACAAGTAAAATCTACCACACTGTGACAGAAATTATCTTAATGCTCTAAACACCTGGAAGATGCCGCAAGTCCCAGATAAAACACCATCTGTTTCAACAGTGAATGTAAAAGCCCAGTTCTGATACAGCTCTTGAAGTGAATTACT
The DNA here is from genome assembly GCA_910950805.1 of Acrocephalus scirpaceus scirpaceus. NCBI lineage: Eukaryota > Metazoa > Chordata > Aves > Passeriformes > Sylviidae > Acrocephalus > Acrocephalus scirpaceus. The sequence goes on from OU383801.1 coordinate 1,297,860, forward strand.
CTCCAGGAAATAAAGACAAGAGAAACCCAAAGCCTGAACTCTGGACAGAACAGACAATGCAGAGCAACACCCAACAAGGAGGACTGAATGCAAATTCCAGAATCTTGCAGATGGGATAAAGAATATGCTGTTCTTTGACCTTTTTTTAATTCCCCATTTTACTGAAGGCTCTTCTATTCCCCTCTAGGAAACTTCTCAACTGGTTTCACTCATTCAAGAGCAGTTCCCTAATAATGATAAAGGGCTCTTTCTAACCTTGTGTGTATCTGTAGGATGAAATAAAAAAAAATAATAATCAGTGAGCTGAATTGTGGCTGTGGCAGCTGCTTTGGAGAGATTCAGGAATTCAGAGCACAGTCCAGGACAGATAAGCTATAGGGAGCACATAAGAAATGAGCTGGATGTTTTAATTCTGCACTAAAATAGTGGAGGTCTAACAGCCTTCTTGGCCTTTACTTCTAAATGTTAACTACCAGCAGTTGGCTCAGCATCATCCTCCCCTGGCCAGGACAGTCCTTGCTGTGCTAATTAACATTTTTTCATCAACAGCCTGTGAGAACTCTGACTTTGTATCACTCCCAGCATCACAGAGAGAGCAGCTTCCACTTGTGAAAAATGGAAGTATTTTTGACAGGGTAATGCCAGAGATCCCTGCACACTGATGGAAACCCCAGCAGGCCCCAGAGCCAGACATACCTTGGCGGAGCAGCAGATCATCCCTCAACAGGCAGATGTAATAAACACAGCCAGGCTGGGCATAGTGGGGGCGAGGGATCATGGGAACCTCCTGCAGGGAAAAAGGAAAGGGAATCCTCAGCTGCCCAACATTATCAGTCCAAAATTGGGCTTTTGGAAATACACAGAGAAAAACTGACCCCTCATGGAACTGAACCTAAATCAAGGAAGCTTCATCAATCTCAAAAGTAAAATTCTAAATACAAATACAAAAAACCTAAGGAGATGCTGTAGTTTATAAGAGTAATAGGAAGGAGAGTTTTGTTTTACCCTGTTCACAGCTCGAGGTTCACACTGCTCACAAAGGTAGTGTTCAACGTCCGAATTCACACCCATGCAGTCACAGTGCTGCCAGACCTGGAGAAACAGGTACAGCCCAGTCAGGAAGTCCTGGCACAGATTATAGTTGCAAACTGCATTTTCTCAACAAATATTAAGGAAAGCAAGAAAACAAGCTTCACACTCAAAAAATTCAAGATTTTCTATGAACTATTTCACACCACATCAGCAGACAGACTAGACCTCCATGCAAGAGTAAATGTAAAAACCCCAAATTTTTAAACTAATTGCTCTCTCCTGAGGGCAGGAACTGGGGCAGTTTCAGCTTCTCTACTCAATGCAAGTTGCATTTTCTCTGTGAAAGGAGAATCTCTCCTCCCGTGGAGAGGAAGTAAAAGGCATGAAGAGTTAATTAATGCTACCAAGCACAGGGGAACTGCCAGTGAAAAGCTCCACTTGCTGTGGGGGGGAGAGCAGGCTCTCTTTGGGCTCCTCACCATGCACTTTTCACACTGGATCATGAGCCCCTCGTCCTTGTAGAGGCCGCAAATGCAGCGGATGACGTCCTCGTCCTTCTCGTGCCCGTTGTCCTTGTCGCACACCGAGGTCTCGCTGCTGTCGGCCTCGCTCGCCGTCTCCCCCACGATCTCGTCGATCTGGGCTGAGGCCTCGTGCCGGGCGTTGTAGTAGGCCTTGCGCAGCCGGCACACGTCCCGCCCCGTCGGGGACTTCCTGCCGTAGTATTTCTGCAAAAATTAAAAAAAACACCCAAAAAGTGCTTTATTTCCAAGTCCTGGCCTGTTTAGCTCCCGTCTGTGCACGCTTGGGAGGGGTTCTCCCTACAGCTGCAGCCCCAAACCTGGGGTGCACCTCTTCATCTCCCTCCTGACTCTGGCCAGCAGGTCCACGGATGTGACATGGGCAGGGGAGAAGCTGAGAGCAGCCCTGGGAGAAGGATTTGGGGTGCAGGGTGACCAAAAACTCAACATGCCCTGGCCATGTGTGTTCACAGCCCAAAAACCACTCATGTCCTGGGCTGCATCCAAAGGAACATGGCCAGCAGGGCAAGGAAAGCCATTCTCCCTCTCTACTCTGCACTCCTGAGACTCCACCTGGAGTGCTGTGTCCAGTTCCAGGACCCCAGTGTAAGAAGGACATGGAACTGTTGGAGCAAGTCCAGAGGAAGCCATGAAGTTGCTGAAGGGACTGGAGGTGTCTCCCCTATGGAGCCAGGCTGGGAGGGCTGGGAATGTTCAGCCTGGAGAAGAGAAGGTTGTGTGGAGACCTCAGAGGCCCTTGCAGGATCTGAAGGGGCTCCAGGGAAGCTGGAGAGGGACTATTCATCAGGAACTGGAGTGACAAGCCAAGGGAGAATGGGTTCAGACTGAAAAAGGGGAAATTTAGGTTGGATATATGGGAAAAGTTGTTCCCTGTGATGGTGGGGAGGCCCTGGCACAGGTGCCACAGAAGCTGTGGCTGCCCCTGGATCCCTGGAAGTGTTCCAGGCCAGGCTGAATAGGGCTTGGAGCACCCTGGGATAGTGGAAGGTGACCCTGCCCATGGCAGGGGGCACAATGGAATGAGCTTTAAGGCCCCTTCCAGTCCAAAACATTGCATGATTCTGTGATTTCATGATAACTGATACTGAAAAACAGGGTACCCCTTCCAAAAGGAACGGAAATTTCTTTACATCAGCTAAAGCTTTATGTCAGTTCTTTAGGACACTCAACTCAGGAGTGTCCTTGACCTTCTCTCGGACCTAAGGCAGTCAAAGAGCTCATTATTTGCTATTGAGGCCTCATCAGGAATGGATCAGCACAAGCTCTCTTCCTCCAGAATAAAGTTCTTCTTTTATTCCTGTAAGAGCATTAAAGGAGGGCACATCCCTGCTGCCAGTGCAGCAGCTTTCAGGCCAGAGAGAGCCTCACCTCTGCATTCCTGAAGACCTTCAGCATGTCCCCATCAAAAGCTTCCACAGTTTTGTAGTAGCCAGTCAGGATCTGCTTCTCAATTGTGGCAAGGTCCAAGGGGTCAGAGATCTTTTCATAATAGTCTGCATTTCTACAACAGGAATGTTGGCACAATGTCAAGTTCATCAGCAATTCCCACTGTGCAAATCCATCAGAGAAAGCAGCTCTGGGAAGGCAGCACTTACTTTTTCTTTGGGGGCAGGTTCAGGAGAGGAGCTGCGAGTGCCTGCCTGGAGGAGTCTGCAACAGGAACAGAGCGTAGTGACATCACTGGAGTGAAACTTCCAAAGAAAAGTAACTAACAACATTCAATCTGAGTTTAAAAAAGGCTTTTCTGTTATCTGAGCCATGTGGAATTGAAATGCTTCTGCATTTCTAGATGTTGGTGCCTGTAATTGGAGTACAGGTAGCACAAGGACAGTTTCTGATGTTTTCTGGAATTTTGAAACATCAATTTCAAAGGAGAGCAACATCTGCAGATTTTGGTGGTAAAGCAGGGGGTTGAGGCTAAAGCAAAGTGATTATTGATAAGGGGAGAAATTTTTAAAAAAGGGGTTATTTAACATCTCACGTTTTTCTACCATTTCCTATTCAGAGAGTCCATTTCCAGATGTTGAAAACATGCCCACAGCGATTTTTTTAAAAGAATCACCTTCACCTTTGTAGGATATGATGCTGTCACATATCTCCTTGAAGATCTGAGCCAGGCGGGCAGCACGAGCCACCTCGAGGTTCTCCTCAGCCGCGGCCAAGCGCCGCGTCCGCACCGAGCGCGACGTCTGCAGTGCCGAGAACTGGGTCATGAACACATCTGAGACAGGGCAAGAGACAGTTACCTCCACACAAGAAATCCCTTTCTAAACAAGAAATTTGTAAGAGATCAAATCACAGCATCTTCTCTGGTGTAGCAACTCCACCACTGATTATTAAACGAAGGTGTTTTCTAAGCTACTGTAACATCCAAGGCTTCAGTTCCATATTCCCAGGTCAGTTCTCACCTAAATGGATCAGTTGGTTATTGGAATATTTTATCTTGCTGGAGTAAATAAAACATCTCATTGAATTCACCCCAAATACTCCCTGTCCAGCTTCTCCCGTGCCTGACACTGGGGGCCAAATCCTGTGAGAATGATGGTCCCACCAACAGGCTTACTTTTGGAATAGGAGCAGCAATTTTTCCCTGATAATCATATTTTGCCCAATTCCCACAGGTGACTGCATGCCAAAAACCTTTGTCCTCTGAAGGCTTGAAAGCTGTGAAACTATGAGGATAAATGACAATTTTCACAGTCTACACAACTGTTTCTGGTTTAGGGATACAGACAGCAGGAAACAGCCCTTCTCCATTGGGGTCCAACCATGGAAAATCATGGATTTATAGACTGGTTTTGGTTGGAAGGGACCTTAAAGCTCATACAGTTCTATCCCCTGCCATGGGCAGGGACATCTTCCACTACTCCAGGGTGCTCCAAGCCCTGTCCAACCTGGCTTTGGACACGTCCAATGATCCAGGGGCAGCCACAGCTTCTCTGGGCACCCTGTGCCAGGGCCTCCCCGCCATCACAGGGAAGAATTTTTTTCCAATATAGAATAATATCCTAGAATCACTGGGGTTGGAAAAAACCTCCAAAATCAGAGTCCAACCTGTGACTGATCACCACATTGCAAACCAGACCACAGCACCAAGTGCCATGATGGTAAATGCCATTCTCCTCCTCCTCTGACAAACCACTCTTGTTGAAACACCACATGTGACAACTTCCTCCAGGACTCGAGTGACCACTGGGAGCTTTTACCCGTGCAGCAGCCTTTACAAAAGTTGTATGGATCTCAGTGGAATTCTACACTGGATTTACACAGAGTTTAACTCTCCATGTCACACATCAGCAGCCTCACCCGATTTGATGTTGCCGTCGTCCCGGCAGATCCCGTTCCAGCGGGTGTACAGCGACGAGCTGTGCATGCTGTCACTGACGTGCTTCACTTCCTCTTGCTTCTGCCGGATCTTCTCCCAGTTCCGTACCAAGAACACGTGGTGTTTTAGCACAAAATTCCTGCAGAAATTAGGAAGCTATTCAATAATCTCTTTTTACTGGAAAATTAATTCTTTAACATGGGGGAAAAGCTCGGTATCCAGAGGTGTACCCTGTGCCTTCTCTCCTCAGTGGAGAGGAATTCCAGACTGGCTGGTAAAGGAGAACTAAAAGCTGCATCTTCAGAAATTTCAGGATATCCCATCTTACAGAAGAAGACATCAATATTTGCACAGCATTCCATTTCTGAGGCAAATCCCCCTGAAATCAGCCCTTACCTTTCCCTGTTAGACATGGGCTTCATCTGCAGCTGAGGTGTCAGCCTAGTTGGGGCGTTCACACTTTCACTGGGTTCCTCAGCGATGTGGCCCCTCTGGAAAACAGATTGTTCTGATGGACAGGAAAAACTGTGCCAAGAACTCAGCAAAGCAGCCAAAGCAGTCCCTGAGACAGAACCTGCAGCATTACTCTAGTGTATTTCTGTTTCAAATTTGGGTTTCTGTTCCAAGTTTAAAATTTACAAAAACACCAGGTTTTGGTCTGGTGGCACAGACTGATTTCCTATCACCCTCACCCACCCAAACTATCCTTCCTACTTACTCTCTTCTTTAGTTTGTGCTTTGACTTCCTCTTCTCTTTCGACCGCCCAGGTCTTCTGTGGGTGCTCACAGGCTGGTTGCTTTTGCTTGAGAGGCCATTCATGCGTTGACTTTTACCCCCAATTATTCCTCTGCATTTGTCAAAGCCACATTTGCAGAGTTGCTTTGAGAAAAAAAAATAAATCCAATAAACCTCAAATGTTTACATTCTCTCTCAATATTAAAACGAACATTTTCTGCCTAATACAACACAACAGGTTTTGTTTACAGAATTCTTAGGCCTTAGGGAGATTTTTCAAGGTCTCACAGTGGGGTTTTTACCTGTTTTTCAACATTAAATGAGTGGAAGTTGTAGTCATAAGTGAGCTCAGTCCCAGCAGGCATGTCCTTGAGTGCATACAGCCCAATCCGATACACACCATTCACAGACCTGTGGGGAAAATACAATCAAATACCCCAAAAATTAAACATAAAATCATCTTTGTGTACAGAGTGGCAGTGTTAGAGACAGGCAGCAACGCCTCTGCTGTGCCCTGGGTTATGCTTGTGCATATCTTTTATTTATCTCTTACAATAAACTTTGAAGGCTAAAAAGTGAACATTGTATTTACAAAGAGTAGGACGTGCCAGGGCCTCCCCAACCCTCACAGGGAACAATTCCTTCCCAATATCCCATCTATCCCCGCCCTCTGGCAGTGGGAAGCATTGCCTTTTGTCCTGTCACTCCAGGCCCTTGTAAATAGTCTCTCTCCATCTTTCCTGCAGCTCCTTCAGGTACTAGAAAGACACAATTAGGTCACTTGGAGCTCTTCTTTTCCAGGCTGAACAATCCCAATTCTCTCAGCCTCTCCTCGCAGCAGAGCTGCTCCTTCCCTCTAATTATTTGGTGCCTCCCCCAGACCTACTCAAACAGCTCCATGTCTTTCCTGTGCTGGGACCCCAGACTGGAGGCAGCTCTGCAGGAGGGGTCTCCCCTGAGCAGGGCAGAGGGGCAGAATCCTCTCCCTCTGTTTCTTCAATTCTTTTATTTTGTGTTGGATTTTCAAATTTAAAACTTTACTATCACCTAAATCTACATTTATCTGAGAACCACAAGCTACTCTGATGTACTGTGCCCACAGTGACTCCTGTTCCACCATCTGCCATTCCCCTGCAAATTACTCACTACAAATTCCTCAGCAGTACTTCCTCCTAGTCTGGCTCTCACAAAGTGCTGGTATGACACAGGGTGTGCTGGAATCCGACTATTTCCCTCTTTCCTTGCTTAAAAAAAAAATTGAATTGTCAAAAAGAAAGGGTATATATTATAGATAGATGATTTTAGAGCTTTACCAGGTTTCAACCTTTGCAGCAGGTTAAGAGTGTGAAAACCAGCAGTACTGGGAGGGAAACAGCCCACTGTAACCAGTAATGCTGGGAGGGAAATGTCCCAGTGTGACATCCAGCAGTGCTGGATCTGCCAGCAAGCCTGGATCCTGTCTCCAAAGCATCCAGCACTCACCAACACTACACGACTTCTCTTGAGCAATGTGAGCACTGTGTAAGGATTATTTACAGCTTGATTCCCTCCCTATTTTTAGATCTGACTCCCTCAGATGAACTGGTTCTCTCTTTCTCTCAGGTACACTGGTATTCCAGGGAGCAGAATCCCCTTCCTCACCATTTCTGCATCTCACAGTTGGGGTTGCAGCTGTGGTTGATGAAGCGAGCCTCGTTGCCCATGCGGTAGCTGTCGATGACCATGCCACTGTCCAGGTTCAGGCAGTAATGGTCACTGTGGTTGTGGTACTGCTCAATCATCCGGTTCCTGTGGAGCAACACAGGGATAGTCTTGTGAGTCTGCTTGTCCCATACAGCACACAGGGAGTGACACAGTAAGAGCATCTCTCAGAGGGTTTTGAAGAAAAAGCAACAATAATCTTTTATATTTTATAGAACCGTACACCTAGAGATGGAGGAAAACCATTATTGTACCTATAAGTCAAGGCCACTGACAGAGCTTGGGTTAGAATTTAGAAATTTGCTCTTCTGGAATGCTCCCTTTTGGGTTCTGCAGGTTATTTGTACACATTTCATGTTGGTAACCTGTGTATGGAAGAGAAAATGCAAGTATACATTCTTTGGGGTGTCTGTGTATGCGTGTGTACAACAACCAGCTTTCTCCTGGGGAATGGGCAAGTTCTGAAATCACATCCATGGATCTCAAGAGCACAGGGACAGGAGTCAGTGTTAGTGCTTATCTCTGTATGAGGAGAATGCAGCTCCCTTCTGGTGGGGCTCTGAGAACAGCAGTCCCTCCAACCTCAAATATCCCACGATGCCATGGAGTTAACAAGACAATTTCTTTTTCTCAATGGTTGTCAATGCTTCCACGTGTTCTTTTTCCTTCACATCTTTCTGCAGCCCCTTCCAGCCCCACTCTGCCCCCCAGTTCTACCTGGTGCAGCCCAAATCCTGCAGAGTTCTCATTTCAGATTCAGCCACTTGTGGCATTTTGCATTTACAGAGTAGATGAGGCAGACTATACACTTCAAACATTAATCACCCCTCTCTACTGGACTGAGAAAAACTTGGTTAACCAAAAACCCCATATTTCTAAGCCTTCCTTTTCCCCTTTATCCTCCCCTTTGTTCCTGCCTGAGGATATCCCAACCCCGACCACAGATGCTAAAAATCATTTATGAGCCTTCCATGCTAAAGCAGCAAATAAATACTTCTACCTGAATTCTTGCTCACTAACAACTTCTCCCAGATATTCAATGATAAACTGTCCTGCTTTCAGGGGTTCTTTGGTACGGATACCCCATCCTTTCTCCTCAGCCCGGAACCTCTCCAGGCACTGCACCCACTCGTGCCTCTGGATGCGCTGGTTGCAGCACTGCTCCCCACAGGGGCAGGTGTTGGGGGAACACTCTGCAAAGATCATCCTAAAAGAGACAACAGAGAAGGTAAAGGGAGGGGAAGAGCGTCCTTCGGGATCTGTCATGCAAGGAAAATCAATCATAAGTCAATATATGAAATCTAGATATAAATATATAAATCATCACATAATATTATTTACAATAATAAATCAATTTACAAATCAATATAAATAATCAACAATTATCAATAATATAATTATACAGTTACAATTATATAACAATCAATAATAATCAATAAAATAAACAATAATAAATCAAAATAAACAATCAATTTACAAATCAATATAAAAATTACCATTATATATATATAATGTATATATGATTCAATAATAAATCAATACTTAAAGAAATTAATAATAACAAATTAAACAAAACAGAAGTTATTCAATAACTAAAACACCTCCTGTTTTCAAGGTGTAATTCACACAGGGATACCCTGCCTGGCTCTCACTGCTATTCACAGGACAAAATGGAGATTTTAATGGGATCTTCCTTTGGAGAAAGGGGTAGGGCAGTGCTGAGGAATCACCTGGGGCAGGTGCAGCTCCTGCAGGCTGTGCCTGGGGAGGGGGAATGGCCGGAGCCCCTGGCTGGGCAGGACCTGGCACTGCCCCTTTGCCTGCCCAAGGCCAAGTGGCCACTCTGAGCCCCCCCAGAGCATCGGGCACAGCCCGGGAGGGGACACGAGGCCAGGGGGGACCTCTGCCCAGGGGGGCCTTTGCCCAGGGGGGGCCTTTGTCCAGGGTCCCTCCCCGGGGGCAGCAGCTGCAGCTGTTCCTGTGGCTGCTCCACCATCTAAGGGCTGGAAGGAGGCGTGGGGCTGAGCTGGGAGGGACCTGGACTGACTGGGAGCAGCTGGGAGTGTGGGGGGTCCAGCAGGACCCTGCTGGGTCACTGTGAAGGGGCCTCAGTCCCAGCAATGACAGCCTGGGGTGGCACTGGGACCCCAGAGTGTGTCCAGAGGGTCAGGTTGGGAATTTCCCATCCTGTGATGATGCCTTTGTTGCTGGGGTGCATCCAGCACAACTCTTTTCCTACGAGATTATGAGCTGATGAGAAATAATCTATTGCTAACCTGTTCAGGCAATCCTCCACACAGCCCTTCCCACTGTCATCCTCTGGTTTCTTACAATTGCAGGTGGTGGCCTCATAGCCAGAGAGAGGTTTGACATCCACATAGACATCTGGAGGAAAAAAAAAAAAAAGAAAAAACAAACCCAAATAGGGAAAAGAATTCTTTTCAGGTGAAAAAACAGAACTGTTTATCTACAGTATTTTCATTCCAATCAGTAAAGTAAAAAAAGCAGGTGGAAGTGTCTTTGGTAGGACAAAGAGCAGGACAGAAAGGAGGGTGTCACATGAAAATTCCACAGTTATCACAGTTGAGTAATAAGCTTTTACTTACTGGAACGGATTTTTTTATAAAGCGGGACATCTGGCTTTTTATACAGCTAAAAGGAAGAGAAAGAAAATTTTAATACATTGCATAAGTGCATCTGTTATTCAAAAGGATCAGGGAAGTTATGTTCTGTACATAGGGAACCGTTCTGTAATCATTACTAGAAATCTGTGTTCTCTTCTCTAGGCTCAGACTTCATTAACAAATAGGTCACAAAAAGGACCTGAATAAGTAGAATTTGGACTTGGTGAGACAGTGGAGCAGATTGTTCACCACATTATTTATTGTGTCTGCCCAGAGCAATGTGGGAAACAGCTGTCCTGAGGACAGGCTCCTCTGAACAGGGCTTAGAAGAAGAGGAATTATTTATACCTACTTTGGAGAAGCCATATTTGGTGGAATCACCATGTGCCAATGCTTTAAAAAGTGAAAACAAAAAATCAAGGTGCTGATTTATCAAAGTAACTCAATGATCTTAAGGGTTTTTTTCCAATCTAAAGGATTCTGGGATTCTATAAGAACTGTGAGTACAGGTGGGAGCCACGAGAAATGCAGATTCATCTTCTCTGCAGAGGAGCTTCCTCTGCAGATGGAGATGATGGAAAGGGAAAGGGGAGCTTACAATACATAATTTCATATACATTCCAGCCTTTCAAACAAGCTTTAAGGAATAAATTCCAATTTTTCACTATTTCACACACATTTCCTGCACTAAGAGCCTTCCCTCAGTGACCCTTGCAGCCCACAGGAACAACCCAGACATTTCCACACCCCTGTACAGAGAAACTCCTCTGCAAGGGCCTCCCAATATTCCAGGGAGAGCTGGAAAATGTCAAAGAAACAGATTCTATGTACTTATTACTTATAAAATACTGAACAGATGAGACAGGCCATTGTCAATACATGGCAAGAAAGTGCCCTCAGCTGAAATGCTCCTGACTTGAGGATCAGATTCCAGGGGTGTTGGGAGTGCAGCTGGAGCCACAGCACCTGGGAATGTGTCCTGCTCATTTACATGCTCAAGTTACATGTCTGAAAGCACTTTCTCACCACAGAGCTGAGGGCAGATTCTCCCCTCAGCCTTAAATCCTGTGGTAAATCACTTGGTGGAAACATCTCGGGGGGGGGGGAAAAAAATCCTATTTTTAAGCTTGCACATATTTAAAGCTCTTTAAAAAGAACGAGACTGTTAAACAGTTTCTCTTCTTTCCTCAGTACGAAAATTTCAGCTTGCAAGTGAAAAATAAATTCCACTCTGCTGGGATTGATCCAAGAAAAATAAGGCCTGAAATTTCTCAGTGCTGCTGGCAGTACATCCGAATTCTCCCGAGGTGTGTCTGAAACCAGCTCCCCGCACAGAGCAGCACTGCCAAAATAAAAGTCTGCAGCCAAATTAATGACTTTTGTCGGAGCAGAAACTCACAGGGTTGTTATTTTGCAGGAGCTGGAATAATGGGAATTTTCAACATTAAATACATATGCAAATCCCTTCTCCCCTCACACAGCGGCAGCAACAAGAAATCCCCCATAGCCGGGATGTGTGAACACGGCTCTCTCTGAGCGCTGCTGTTTCCTTCTGATCCCAATCTTGGCAACCCCGTGACTTCTTATCTCGTACCTGGTTGTGTTTCCACTGCCAGAGGATGTCGTAAGGCAGCTGGAAGTCGATTCTCTTTTGTCTGAGGTACTTCCCTGAAACAAAAAGGTTTGTAAGTGGCACACACTCACAGCCACGTGTCCTGAGAGAATAGGAGCTGCTCCCAGGTACCTGGCCAGGCTCTCACAGGGCCTCTCAGGGCTGGAGAGCAGAGAGGGGCAGAACCCTCTGAGAACGTTCTGGATGTCAGGGCAGGCCCAGGGAAGAATCTCCAGGACACAGCCCCGGGTCCTGCTCTCCTGTCCTGCTCAGGGGGGCCTCCATGGACACGCGAGGGATGGGAAGGAGCTGGGTCAGACCCCACCACAGCCAACCCCAGACACGACTGACAACAGCACCTGACAGAACTGACCACAACCCTGTGAGGGTACCACAGCCAACACCTGACAGAACTGACCACAACACCTGACAGAACTGACCATAACACCTGACAGGACTGACCACAGCACCTGAAACAACTGACCACAACACTTATCAGGACTGATCACAACACCTGACAGAACTGACCATGACACCTGACAGGACTGACCAGAGCCCTGTCCTCGAAGCTGACACGTTCTCCTGAGTTTTCCTGTGCACAATCCAACACTTTAACACCTACAAGACCTGCACCGCCCATGCAGGCTGGTAAATCACAATATTGTAGTCAAAGAAATCAAATCACTTTTGAAAATAGTCTCCCAGCCTGTTCCCGTGACCTTTACCAGAAGAGATTTAAGAATGAATTCAGACTTGGCAAACATGTTCCCAGATTTTTTGGAAAGGCTTCAAGGGGATCTGTATTTTCAGCAATAACTGGAACTCGTTTTAGACAGAAGTTCCTGCTCTCACTGCAGATTTTGGCTCTAGTCTATCGTTCCCTGTCACCCCTAAAGGACACAGACCCATTACATCATTCACACCAGACCCGAGGGCTGACACTGGTTAGTTCTAGCCAAGATTCAACATTCTCTGATCATTTTGCTGGAATCCTGTGTCACAAAACTGCAGGGAGCAGAGTGCCTACGATGAGGTGTCAGGCTCAGGCCTGATTTCTTTTTCCCCCAGCTTTTCTAACTGCTAACAAGTGCCTTTATATTCCTCCAGCTCTGCTGGTTCATATAAATTCACATGCATACCCTCACCACTGGAAAATAAAAATGCTAATGTTTTCCTTACAATTCACCCCTAAATTAGTTTCCATTTTCAATGCCTTATTCACCCCTAGCAGGTTCCAGGAAAGAGGTAAATCTGCCGGGAATTTGCTTTCACTTCTATGACCTCAGCAGGCCAAACAAAAGGCTCTTTCAGGTGCCCTGGCACAGGGCCTCCAGTGCAGGGAAGGTCCCTCCAGTCCTCCTCGAGTGGGCACCAGGGCAGTCCCCTGGCACAACCCCAGTCCTGGTCACTGCTCTGGGGTTAAACCATCCCCAGGCACCCCTGGAGCCATAGGAGCAGCTGCAGGGCAGGACCAACAATGTGGGTTGGGAACCTGGTGAACCTGGTTTTATGACCCCATTAAAAAGGAGCTGAGCAAGGGCACATTTTGAAGAATTTAAATTTTCACCCAGCTCTGAAACCTGTCTTGTGGCTCCTGATTTACAGTGATCTGTCCAGCTGTTCTGCCTTGCTGTGCAGTTGTGCAGGGAGCCAAACAGTTCAGTTACAGACGACAAACCAGTGACAGCACGTGTTTGATGGGACAAAGATTCCTGCTGAGAAACGCGGAACTCCCCAAACCCACGGGGCGTGACAAGACTTGCAGCAAGGAATCACAGCAGTTCAAAAGCTGAAACAATTACCTGAGAATCAGGAAATTACTCAATCTTGGTTTAACCTGGGAAATGGTATGAGCTGCAAACAGTGGGAGCTCTGGACCATGCCCCCAGCCCAGTCCCTGGGAGCAGCATCTGGAGCTCCATCCCTCTGAGGGCCTGGGACAGACTTGGGTTATGCTTCTTTCCACAGGCACTTCCCTGCAAGTGTTCAAGGCCAGGAACAGGCTTTGGAGCAACCTGGGCTATGGAAGGCCATGGAACAGGATGGAACAAGATGCCCTGTAAGGTCCCTTCCCACCCAAACCATTCCATGATTCGGTGATTCTGTGAAATCCTAAATCCCATTTTTTTCCTACCCAAGATCTAAAAATGGGGATAAAGTAAAAACAAAGATAACAGCAAAGCTTTTAATTCTTCCATTCTTTGTAAATTCTTCATCCCTGTATAAAGACAGACACCATTAAGTGCATGGGAACACAGAGAAATTTATAATTCCATGCTCAGCTTTTAGGATTTAACAAATGGTCAAAATTACCTGTGGCTATTCTGCTGTAATTTTACTTTGAGGAGACTCTTGCCCTGCATTTCATCCAAGGACTATCACAGTTTAAGCAGGTTTTCAACTAGAATGGTATTTTCTGACACACAAAAAATGCAAGAACAATGTTTTAAGCTAAAAAAAGCCTCTCGAGTCAAACTGGGGAACACAGAAGGATGAATTGGCGAAGTTCACATGCTAAGAGCCTCAAGTGACCTGGCAAGGGATAAAAACCAGAAAAAGGCAGAAGCTGTGCAGGCCCCCCAGTACCACATTTGTCTCCCAACAATGAAAACACAGGTGAGATACCCACCAACGTGGATGGGGGCTGGGAACAGCCCGTGCTCGTGCTCCCCCGGGGTATATTCCAGCTTCTCCTTCTTCAGCTGGATCAGGCGGCTCTTGGGGCTGTGGAGGACAGGGACAGAACCAAAACATCACAATGAGGAGCATCTGTCACTCACAAGAAACACATTTTCTGTTTTAGTTAAGGCACAAATGCCTGGAGCATCAGGCAAGACAGTAATAATAGAGATGGCCAAAGAACCGCTTTCCAGGTTGCCTGTCCAACACAGTGATCTCAGCCCTCCCACAATGGATTTTTTCTCCATAAATGCTGTTAAGGCAACACCCAATGGGACACCATTGACTTTATATGCCCAGCATGTGATACAAAAGTAATAACTAAAGCTACACAAATAAAAGACAACTGGCAGATCATATCTGGTGGTTTTGCTGAGGAATTGGACACGTGACACATGTACAGCCCTGCTCTCCCACTTCCCTAAGAGCAAACACTCATGTGCTGACCTTTAGAAAGGTTGTTCATCAGGAAAGGCAGAAAAGAACAGAAATCAGAGTTTAAAAAGCAATGAGACACCCCTTCACAGAAAGAAAAATAGGAGTATGAAATGAGAATGGTTGTATGGGTCAGGCAAGTGACAGCTCTGTTATCTGGTGTTTATAAACATCTCCTCCTGGCCAACAACAAACCTTGGAAAATAGAATCTGATGTCATTATATTTAGAAGTGCAGTCCTGCAACATTCAAAGGAGATTTCTAAATGTTAAATATACCAAAGATTAAATTATATTGAAGCCTATTGAAGTTTACTCAAGTTTTTAAAGGGATCTATTTCAATAAGTGGACAAATAAGAGGAAGATGGCTCAATAAAAAATGTGATATTATTGTTTAACTAGTGACAGGAAAATGCAAGTTAAACCAGATTTTGAGATACAAATATCAACAACTAGAAATGCTTAGGAAGAAATTCTTCCCTGTGAGTGTGGTGAGACCCTGGCAAGCTGTAGCTGCCCCTGGATCTCTGGATGTGTTTAAAGCTAGGTTGGAAGGGGCTTGGAGCAACCTGGGATAGTGGAATGTGTCCCTGCACATGGTAGAAGGTGGAACAAGATCTGAGTTTTAAGGTCCCTTTCAACCCAAACCATTCCATGATTCTGTGATTCCAAGCAAGCCGGTTAGACCTGGATGAGACCTCACCAATAATCAGGGAAATGACAACTTCCACAAGCCCAGGTAGGCACCTACCACAGAGAGCTGGGGCAGGACATTCCTGAGCATTTGACAGACTGAAACATAAGCTTGGCTACACAAAAGGTTGGACTTGATGACTGTTTCTTCAACCTTAAAGACTCTCTAATTCTACAGGAAATGCTTCCCACTCTATAATCCATTGCCTAAAGCTGTTTCAGTTTTTGTAGGGATGAATTTATAATACCCGTTTTGGTGCACTCCCCACCAAGAGAACTGAACTGGCCTCTCTGTGCAGGCTCCCAGTTAACAGGGCAATGGCCAAATGACATTTTTGTAGAGAAGCACATTTTGTACCACTCTGCAGGAGCTGAAGACCAGGTTTAGTCTCAAAATGTCAGTCTCAAGTCTCAGGCAAACGAAGGGAACAAAGACCAGGACCACAGTTGTCTTCCTTGTACCTTCACTTTTCTTCATCGCTCTCCTTCTGTTTTTTTCTGTTCCATTTATGTTCCTTCTCTCCAGTTTCCAGTGTCTCTACACTCTTACCATGTTGGCTGGGATTACTTCTCTGTAGAATTACATTTTTGATATGTGGAGCCCCATTTTTCCTCAAGACCACAATTTGATGAACATTTTAAGAGGGGATAAGCTAGCTTTGATGCTGATCTGACCATTGGTCTGACTGCAGTGTTAACTGCTCCAGGAAGCCTCCAGTGGAAGGCTGGATTCCATTCAACCATTATCCCACCTGGACATCATGATGGGACAACGGAAGGGCCAGCACAAGAACAGGAATTTGCCACAGAGGTGAAGAGAAAGCACAGCTGATTGTTTTGGTGCAACATCAGCTCATGCCAGCATCAGGCACCTGCTGAACTGCAATTCATGTCCTGCTCAAGTACCAAAATAATGCATTTCTCTAAACACTCTACAACATTTTAATTAATTGCTAATTTACCAATTATGATTTTTTTTTTGGTGAACTGGACTTTGTCGTTCACTCCTTTAGGAAAGCTACTGCAGGATACGAGAACAACCCCTGCACAAGATCTTCCCTTGTTTTCAAAGCTGCAACCTTGTGCCACCACAGACTGAACATCTCTCCAGCACCAGGTCCATGGAAATCCCAGAAAACACTCCTGTGAAGGTTACAGCTATGCTGCCCACAAAATTACAGCTGGAAAGGAAGTAGAACTGAGGCTGACTCAGGAACCATTCCTTTTATCCTTAATTCATTTGCAACGTATCAAAATCTGAGCTTTCTTCACTAGATTTTAACAAGGTCTCCAGATGGAGGGGAGCTGGAGTGAACTCCTGCTGAGGCAAATTGTACCTGGCTGCAGAGAAATGAGGTACTTTTAAGATACCTTTTTAGAATCAACTCTTGAAATCTCTTTTAACAGTCCACCAACACTGGCCAGGCCAGCCCAGGCCAAGCCTTTCCTGTGCTGTGGTTGAGCAGCTGGATGTGACCAATGCAGGGACAGGCTGTGACTTGTACAAATCTCAGTGCAACCTTCACTGCTTCCCACATCCTCGTGACATTTAAGAATTATTTAGGAAGGATGTAATAGAGTAGGAAAATGATGTTTAAAGTAAAATGTCTGCAGTGAACACTGCAAACAATTACAGAAAACCTGTGAGTACACCACACTAATGGAACACAGTGACTGTGAGAATGGGGACAGGGACCAACACGGCCCCACGAGCATAGAGCTGCCTTTTCCTTCTCCACTCAGATCAGGTTTTCAAACTTTACAGTAGGAAGTTATGTAAGTAATTGCATAAAAACATGCACTTCTGCTCTCCTCTTACTCTGTTTCCAAATATCCAACCCTATGTCTGACCATGCAGGAAAATGGGAACACCACATCAAACCAGATAAAAATCTAATTACCAAAAAAGTGACTGTTGTTCTGTGGATTTAATCTGCTGAACCAACTTCGTTAAGACGTGACCCACTGTCAGCAGGATGGAATGGTGGGATCAGCCCTTCAGGCTGCAAAGGAGTCCTCAGTGGAGATGGCCACAGTTCTCTCCTTGCCCAGCTATGCAGGTACATGCCCTGCTTCAGTATCAGCGTGCAAACGGTGCAGAGGCAGCTCACACAGTGGAGGCAGCATTTACTTACTTGCAAGGGTGAAGTTCCTCAGTGTCCATGTGCAGCTCATCCCACACCCCAGTATCAGAACAGGGAAGAATTCAGCATGTGGAACAACAGGCAAAGGAAGGACAAACCAGCCCTCTCTAAGTGATTTGCAACTTCCCTCCGAGGAGCAGTGGAGCAGCTCCAATCTTTGCTCTGTGTGAGTAGGGACAGCACCTGAGGGAATCGCTGGAGCTGTGCCAGGGGAGGTTTAGGTTGGATATCAGGAAAAGGTTCTTCCCCCTGGGCACTGCCCAGGCTCCCCAGGGAATGGGCACGGCTCCAAGGCTGCCAGAGCTCCAGAAGCCAATGCTATCAGGCACAGGGTGGGATTGCTGGGGCTGTGCATGGCCAGCAGTTTGACTCCATGATCTTTGTGGGTCCCTTCCAACTTAGAAACACTCAAAGTTCCAAATATTTACACTAAAGGAGAAGACTCTCTCAGTTCCTCTCCTAAGGCAACAGATGGAACGGTGAGATTTGAACCTTGCATGCTGTGTACAGCAGTGACAGACAACCCAATTGGTAAAGTTTTAGCACATCTCTTTAAAACAGATAAAACTCAAGTGGCCTTACTTTGGTTAGACTGACATCTTTGTTTCTTCCTTAGAGTCTTGACCCTTTCACTGATTCCTTCACTGTATTACAGAGAGAGGTTACAGCAGGAGCAGCTGATAAAAAACTGTACTGGCAGTTTCCCAGTGGTCTCTAACATTTTAGTGGTCTATGACATAGTGAGAAGGTGTCAAATTTTCTCTCTTTTCAATCTGTCAGATCATATTGGAACAAACACACAAATTCCTTACTTCAACTCCTTTGCTCAGATGGCATTAGAAAACATTTGTGACTAAGGGGAGGGAAGAGAGAGGTGTCCACATTCTAGTGGACACCAGGTTGCAAACCAGCCAGTGGGAAAAATCAAGAAACACTGGATTATTTTTTACCCTAAACATCTCAGAGAAAATAGAGATGAACTTCACTGAACTGTGAAAAGAACTGGGTACATATCTGAAATTCTTTCACACACAAGATGACCAGTTGTCACCATTTAGCCAATGAAAACAGGAACCTAATGACCCCTTCTCTGCAGACACTCTGCTCAGTTCTGCTCAGAAAGTGCACACATCCAGATCTCCCAGCACCTGGATTGCCAGGAACATTAAGACTCTTGAAAAAATCTCTTACCTTCTTCAAAGCTGATAATCAGAAACACTTTCAGACTGCTTGAGGCTGCTTTCTGACTGGGGTTACATTTTACATCCTCACTGTGTCAGGTTCTGACAATTATCAGGCATGTAATTTTCCACAGGCTTCAATTAAGTTGATGGTTTTATTTCACCTACTCATGAGTGGCACCTCTTTATGGTTCTAGGTGAAAGGAGAGTTTCCCCTGGACAACCAGAGAGCAGTTTTGCTCTGTTTTACTTACTCTGTTGTTTTGTACACATCAGAGTAGAGCCCAGCCTTCTGGTACTTCTTCTTTGGGGGTCGAGGGGCTTTCTTCTCACGCTGGGTTAGAGGAGGCAAAGGCTGCTCAGGGGTTTCAGATTCAGGTGGTTTCCCAAGGGCCTCATGTGGACTGGGAGGTTCAGCTACTGTCTCAGAGAAACTGGAAGAAAAAGTAGAGATAAAAAATCACCTTCCCATTAAGATAATCTCACAGTATTTCATTATTCCTCTCTTTAATCTGGTCAGCAGAAAAAGTCCACGTTTCTGAATTTCTGGGTGTCTCAACTACTTTAAAAAATGCAACTCAATGATCATGATCAAGTGGGGGTTAAGCATAATCATATGTAATTTTTTTTTTGTGATATTATTATTACAAAAAGAATGTTGTTTGTACTGCTAATGTTTATCCCTTGGAGCCTCAGCTGAGTAATTCAGAAGGCAGCCCTTGGTCTCTGCTTTTGCACTCTAAAACCAGCATGTGGTAACCCTTTCCTCAGCCTTCAGGAGGGCCACAAAGCAGCCCCTGAACATGTGGTGCCAGCAGCACCCTCACAGAACCCATTTCTGGAAAGGAGAACTCCTGACAGAGTTTGATCTGTTTATTGATGACTTTGGGGACAAGCATGAGAAGATGAGATTAGAGACAGATTTTTTGGTGTATGCCTTTACCAGTGACTGCACAGGTGCAGTCCTTAACTCTTCCTTGCTGCTTTAGCTTTACTCTCTATCTGCTGTACATCACTTGACCTCACTTTACCTCCTGTGTTGCCTGTAAGTATTTGTTTGTGATCTACATGAGCAGATCCCATGGCACACGCAACTCTTCAGGGCTCCTTATTATTCCACACAGGATGAAGGAACAATCTGCCGCACCTCATCAGTAACTCTGTTACCAACTCCTTAAACATATCCTTCACCAACACATCAAGCACAGAACCAACAGTTTTAGATCACCTGAGATTCCCATTTCTGGGGTGTGCTCAGTACCTGAGGAAGGCCCTGAACACACTTAAGGCTGACATGTTGGTTCCCTCTACACTGAACTCGTTAATAAACAAGCAGAAGATTCCCTCAATGATTGAAATGTTCTAAAACCAACTGAGGCACAAAATTGCAAGGGAATCACCTCTTATTGCTCTCCTGCTCATCTTCTGGCAAAGACTTGTGTCTCTTCCTGGCCTGTTCCTCCGGTAGCCACCTCTTCCTCTTCCAGCCTTTGCGGTGGTCAGGGTTCAGGTTCACGCTCTGCACCACGGCTTCGATGACATCCGTGATGGTGTCTGGCCCCAGGTGCAGGGGGCTGCTGCTCTGTTCCCTGTCCTCCAGCTCCTGGCTGACCAGCCTGGCTGCCTGGAAGGCCTGCATGGACACCACGGCCTGCAGCGGGTACTTGCGCGGCCGCCCCGGCCGGCGCTTCACAAAGTTGTTCCCTGTCCGCGACTGCCTCTGCAGCTTTTTGGCTTTCAGGATTTTATTGACGTGGTCCAGATTTTTTTTTGTCGCCAGGATCTTGTTGTAATTGCACATTTTCCTCGCTTGGCGCTGCATGGCCTCCACCATGCTCCTCTTGAGGTGTCGCGGGGAGTAGCTGCCGGGCAGCCGCTCCTGCAGCAGGGAGATGCCATCGCTGCAGGAGCTGCTGGGGATGGCCGGAGCCCCCAGGCCGTCCTGCTTGCCCAGGGCTCTCTCCCGGGAGTGGTTCCGGGCAGGGCTGGCCGATGGAGGGGCAGACACGTTGGCCATGACGGCTTCCAGGGTCTTGTCCAGCGCGGGTGGCCCGTCCTGCTGGGCCATGCGCTGCAGCAGGGTGTCCACCGAGTCCTCAGCCTGCGGGGCCAGGCGTGCGCCCCGGGCCGGCCCCGCCGCCCCTGAAACACAGACACGGCTGGAGTTGATGCCTTAGGGTTTTAGCTTTTGTATTTTTCATCTATTTGTAATCCTGCAATGCTTTAGTGTATAACTCTAAACTCCATACACAGTCTGAGCTATGCTTTCGCATTTTGGTCAGACACAACAATTCCTCTCCAGGCCTGGGGATCAAAGACACCTCACTGCCTCAGGCCCTGAGAAATGTAAACAAAAGTGAGCTGGAGGGGAGCAAACTTGGGGTAAATGACTTCATTACCTGAAGCTGTAATTGGAAGATTAACCCCCAATATGCAAATGGACCAAACTTATAAAAGTGTAAAAATCCATGACTCATCATCCATTTTTTGGGTGTAGCCCCTGAGGGGCTTTGTCTGCCTGAAATGTACCTGAAGGCCCTTAAAGAAATATAAGTGCTTTTTATTGCCTAAATTTTGTCTGGCCTCTGTTTTTGGGTAGTCCCAAGAAGGCATCAGAGTGGGGATGGGACCAAAACGATAGAGCTAAAACACAACAGCTGCATCAACTGACAGCATTTGTGTCCTGGGACTGCTCAGAATGTTCATTGATAAGATTCTGTAATATGGAGAGGGACTCAGTGACACAAATCAGTCACATTTTATATCATCACTTTCAACATACAATTATTTTCCTGCTTATTCCCACATAATTCCCCATTTCTAACAGCAAAAAGCAATGAGGGTTCACAGAGTCCTCAAGTTTCTTTCTATTCAACAATAAAAATACAAAACCCTCTGTGCACATAAAAACTCAATCCTGATAAAAAATGGAGCAACATTTGAAATATTTTTAAACTCATTTTTCTTTTTTTTTATAGTTAAGAAGTACTGAAACAACTATTTTCATTGCTCTTGCAGATTTTTAGCCAAATAGGCAAGGCTGATGATGACAGAACTGGTTGGATAAAGGTAAATCAAAGTATCTGGACAAAAGAGAAAGGCTAATTTACACAGGAAGTAAATTTACATCTGACTTTTAAAACTGTTATATGCCTTAGAGCTGAAGACTGGTGTTTGAAAAAGAAAGTTTCCAGGTCAACCATGTAGATTATGCTGCATTAAAAAGGGATTTGTTCCAAACTAAGAGCTTCCCAAAGCTGCCCTGCTGCTCCTTAATGATAACATTCCATCAGAAGAAATTCTGTTCTTTCTGAAATGAAATGGATGCAGCCTTCTCATAAATACATCACAACTGCACATTAGCATTGACAAAATGTTACTGTAATTGTGGCCAATTACTTAGATCAGATCTGCTTAACCCAGCGGGGCCCAGGCTGGAGCTTGAGCAGCATGTCCTGGTGTCAAGGGAACTGTTAAAGGAAGACAACAAAATGTGTTTATAAAGAGATCTAGCACTTGACAGGAGGGAGATTATTTGTTAGATGACAGAGATAAAGCACAACCAGTTTAAATATTTTCTAGTCTTCTAGCTATTCTTGAAGTATTTTCTAGTTTAAATATTTTTTAATATTTTTCCAGTGCTCAGTAATCCAATTGTGTTACTCTGGAGAACGCATTCCTTGCTAAGATTCCAAAGTCAGGAGTTTGTAAATGCAAACGAAAATCTGCTTCAGAGAGTACACAATTTGGACGAGAAAGAGTCAGCAAAACATGTTTTAAAAATCCTCCTCTGGACAATGCTCTTCCTGGTGACAAAGGACAAGAGAAGCCTCTTGCTGTGAGCTGACATGGACACCGCAACAACTCCTGAGACAACTGGAAGGATTTGCACTTTCAGCTCTGCATTTCAGATAAAATAATAAAGATTAATTACCCTTTGTTTTCTTCTGGCCTTTAGAGGCACATGGGAATGGAGCTGGGGATCCTCACAGAACCCACCTGCTCAGTGACCCTCAACCAGCACCATGTCCCATGGGTGCCCTGGAACCGGTGCTGCTGCTGCTGCTTGGAAACTGATCCCAAGGGCTGGGACACTGCAGGCTCTGATCCCGGACAGCTGCAGCTCCTCTCTGACAAACACACTGAAACCCACATGCATTCCAGATCCACGGATAATACAACAATGACTGATCTTCTCAGCTGCATCATCACTTTGGAGACTTTGAAGTTGATAAACTTGTGATTCATGTCATTCCAATGCTCCTGCACAAAACACTCCTCAACTTTAACACTTCCTATTCCCAGTTACAACAACTGCAGCTGCCCCTTTCAAGTGAGTGAGGGCAAGAAAGTGAATGAGACAGAGGAAAAAGGAAGATCCCTTTCCCACTGCAAAGGACTTTCTGCAGCACAGGCTGAATGGAGCATCTGTTGCAAACATCTGTTTAAAGCAGGGAGGAAATGGCACTTTTGGCACATCCTTCCTAGATGGAAATCATAACTAGTTCTAAGTACCAATCCTAGGGATTTACTACACATTTGCAGTCAATTTGGGTGTCTAAGAATGTCTGAATTCTGATAATGGGAGTGTTTCTGCAACTGAGCTTCTTACAAAATGGGTCAACCTGCTGGATTTTCTTCTGTCCAATCCTAGAGGAGCTCACATTCCATTTTTACAGAATCACAGAATGGTTTGGCTTGGAAGGGACCTTAAAGACCCTACTGATCCACCACCCTGCCATGGGCAGGGACACCTTCCATTGCAGCAGGTTGCTCAGACCTCACTCCATCCTCTCCTGCTGCCTGGGATAACTGCTGGGTGACAACATACAGGAAATTAGCATCTTCAGATCTTCCCTGGACAATTTGGGCAATAGATTCAACATTGTCATAGGGGTAAAATGACTGAAAGCTACACACAGAGTCACACACACACTGTGCCTGCACAGGTCTGACCTGATAAAACAAAGCTCAAACACACATAGTCACAGAACCATGAAATCACTGAGGTTGGAAAAGACCTCCAAGAGCATTGAGTTCAACCTCTGACCAACCCCCACCTTGTCACCAGCCCAGAGCTCCGAGTGCCACCTCCAGGAGCTCCTCAGACACCTGCAGGGACGGGCACTCCAGACCTTCCTAGGCAGCCCATGCCAAGCCCTGAGCACCCTTTCCATGCAGAAATTCCTCCTGAGGTCCAACCTGAGCCTCCCCTGGCCCAGCCTGAGGCTGTTCCCTCTCCTCCTGTTCCCTGGGAGCAGAGCCCGACCCCCCCAGCTGTCCCTCCTGGTAGGGAGTTGTGCAGAGCCACAAGGGCCCCCTGAGCCTCCTTTTCTCCAGGCTGAGCATCCCCAGCTCCCTCATCCCTCAGATGACTCTCTAGAGTTCCACTGCCCTATCAGGAGGGAAAACCTTTCCCTTCCTCATGTGCCTCAGGCAGTGACCTGCAGGGAATGTCAGCCCTTGGCTCACTTGCTGTCCTGCTGCAATAGCCACTCCAATTCACCAGGATCCTGCATCCCAGATTTGTTCTTGTATCATGGACTTGTGAGATGATACCAGAACTCCCAGGCCTTTCATTACTTCCATTATCTCTCTTCCATGAGCATTTCATGAATGCCTCTGTCTGGAGGCATTCACAGCTGTGCCATTACTGATGGCTGGGATGAGCCAGGTGTCATCTTCCATCACCCTGGCAGGATTCTCACATGTGAGGAAAAAAACCCCACAGCAAAGCCTGGCCTGATCCTCCTGTGACCTGCACAGGGGCAAGAACCTTCTGCCTCCAGAGCAGTGCCAGAGCCAGGCTCTTCCCCAGGGGGGAATTAATTTATTCCTCTAATTCACTGATTAACTGTAATGTCACAGGTCTGGATTAAAGCACTGACCTCCACAAGGCCTAACTTAACCTGGTGAGGGACCAAACCTTACCCTGTTCTACAACCCAACCCACAGCCCTTGTATCCCAAAATGTCAGTGGAAAAACTCAGTATCTCCACGAGCTGAAGTTCTCACAGCCATGCTGTCCCAGCTGTGTCTCAGCACAGGTCTGAGCACACAGGGATCCCAAAACCTAAGCCCCTGTGCAGGACTTGCCTGGAGAAGAAGTGCTCTCCGATGTGGATCTCTTCCTGGAAGGGCTGCAGTTTGTGCTCTCCAACTGCCTCTGTGAGGGCTTGTCCTGGCTTGGCAAAGTGCCTACAAGGCAGATCAGGGAAAGGCACAAAAAACATCATTTCAGTCTGGCTGTGCCAGTACAACACTAAAGTCTCAAACTGAGGTTACTCTGGTGTGGCTTCAGGAACAC
Organism: Acrocephalus scirpaceus scirpaceus; assembly: GCA_910950805.1. Taxonomy (NCBI): domain Eukaryota; kingdom Metazoa; phylum Chordata; class Aves; order Passeriformes; family Sylviidae; genus Acrocephalus; species Acrocephalus scirpaceus. The sequence continues at coordinate 1,322,871 of OU383801.1, forward strand.
CTGTGTGCTCCCATGAACACTGGGAAAGGATGGAAAGGAAACACTGAGCAGGGATTTCACACAGGCCAATAGCAGAGGTAAACAAGCCATGAGTAAAGCCATGTAATATTAACCAATTAGCTTGCTTGTGAAAAAAGAAAACAAAACAACCCCTTACATATTCCTACTCTCAGCTGAATCCAAACTCCTTGATTTTTAGAAGAGTTTGGAAAAGGCCTCTGCAGATTACCAAGACCAACCACCCTGCTCAGATTCCTCAGGGCCACCACATTCTGTTGGGTTTTCCACATCTCCAGTGACAGATTCCATGATCTGCCATTCCCTCCCCCTTACTGTGAACACTTTTTTCTTCTGCAGAAACAGAATTCCCTGAACTCCAGTGGGTCTCCTGCCACTGGGCACCACCAGGACCAGTTCTGCTCCTTTTTCTTCATTCCCTCCCACCTGGAACATGGACACACTGGAAAGAGCTCCCTCTGTGCATCCTCTGCTCCCGGCTGGTGAATCTCATCTCCCCCAGGCCTTCTGGATGACATAGGCTCCCATCCCCTGGTCCTGTGACCAGACTCACTGCAGCATGCCTGTGTCTCTCTTACTCTGGGCAGCCCAGGGCTGGACGTGGCATTCCAGGTGTGGCCTCTCCAGGGTGGAAAGGAAGGGAATAACATGCCCCTCATGATCTCCACAACCCAGCCCCTGGTGCTGCCTCAGACAGCCTCTCCAGCTCGTGCTGCCAGTGCTGGTCCCCATGTGTGCTGGCACGGTCCCCTGCCGTGCCCATCGTCCCTCTCAGCTACTGTCCCACCCTTCAGTGGACTGGCAAGGAGGTGAAACAGCGCTGGAACTCAGACTGATCCCTGGGGAACACTGTGGCTTTGTGCTGCTGATCCCATCCCTCTGTGCTGGAAGGTCACCTCATTTTGGAAAAGCATTCCCTTCCCCTCCCTCTCCTGGTGGCAGAACTGCTCACCAGGAGCTGCAGAAAAAAGCTAAAAACCAAAATTCTCAAGATTTTAAAATTCTTTAATTTGTCCCTTGCTATGTTGCTTTTCCTTTTCAAGATCCTGTCACAATAAAAACCACAAATATTTCTGCTCCAGTCCATCATGGCAAATTTGTTAAAGCCCTGGGGGCTAAACAAGTGAGGATGATGATTATCTACACACAGACCAGCACTGGATTTCAGGCACCTGCAAAACATGCTTCACTGTGTTCTGAGCACACACGGCTTGCTGGTACTTGCTAAATCCTTGGATGATGTCACCAGGCAGCAGGAAACACAATTACCATTCCTTGAGTTAAAACCAATTTTAGAAAGATACAGGAATCCCACAACTGCTGCAGGGTGAAGGGACAGGGCTGGGAATGGCAGCTCTGCTGAGAACACAAGCGAAGATCTATTTCTGTTTCCCTTTTTACGCATAAATATATTCTTAAAGTAAACTGCTTTATTTTCCTAAAATCTCAACTTTTAGAGAAACCCAATTACTCTTGAAAGCAAAGGCTGTGGGAGTCATGAAAATGTCATAGAAAAACCTGGTATTGCAGTTATGAAAATGTTGAGATATTAAAATCTCAGATCAGTATAAAACCCCAGATAAGCAAAAAAATGTACATGGCAGTGCCAGAGGAGAATGTGCATATCCTGAAAATATCTAGAAGACAAAATCTAGGATGCAAAACCCCAGATTTTTGCTGTTTCCCTTCAAAATATGGTTCTTAATGAATGAGCTCTTCTTTCCCTTCCTCAAAGAATCCTCCAAAAGGTAACAGCAAGACACTGAAGTTCTGCCCAAAATCAAGGCCCAAAATTCTTCCCCTGCCCATGTCCTGGGGCTTCAGTGCCTCAAGGGAAACCCCAAGGTGTGTGATAATGGGAGAATCCTTGAAAGCACCAAATTGATTCATCAGAATCTCTGGGAAAATCTCCTTTTAGATCCTCTCTTGCCTCAAAGTCGGGAATTTTTTTAATGATGGGCACTCTTAGCTCCTGATGTAACACCTGTGACTGGTGGAGGGAATGAACAACAGCACTTTTCCAAGGATTCCAACCTCTCAGGAGGGCAGAGGGCTAGCTCTCTTTTTCATGAAGGCTCTCCTCAACAAGGACAACATCATAAGGCTCCTGGACATTGTCCCAGGCTGTAACCCATGTTCCTGGTCAATTTCCTCATGGCATCCTACTGTAGGATGGTGCTGCTGGGCTCTCCCAGCAGCTCTGGTACCTGCTGTTCCCACCACACACAGGGGAAGACACCTGCAGCTGAGCTGAGCTGGGGCACTGTGCAGGTGCTGAGCACTGGGAAGAGCTGTCCTGGTTCCAGCTGGGGCAGAGTGAATTTGTCCCAGTGGCTGGTTCAGCTGTGCCTGGTTCAGGGTGAGGATGTTGCTGGTCACACCCCAATGTTTGGCTGGTGCCCAGCAGTGCTCACCCTCAGCCCAGAACTCTCCAGGGTCCCCTGATCTGCCAGCAGGGCCAGGACAGCTGACCCCGGCTGGCCAGAGGACATTCCACACCACAGAGTATCCGGCCCAGTGGGGGTGGCCGGGATCCCCTGAGGGGTGCTGAGGATGGGCTGGGCATTGGGTGGGGAGTGACTACACTGGGCATCACTTGTGCTTCCTGGGGTTTATTCACAGAATCATGGAGTGGTTTGGGCTGGAAGGTACCCTGAAGCTCATCTCATGCCATCCTCTAAGATGGGCAGGGACACTTTCCATTATTCCAGGTTGCTCCAAGCCCCGGTTGGTGCTGGGGACTGGCAGCAAGTACTGTGCAACTGTACCAGGCATCACTTGTGCTTCTTGGGCTTTATTTCTCTCTGTCCTTTTCATGACAATTATTACCACTGTTATTATTATATATAATTTTATTTCAATTATTAAAGAGTTCTTATCTCAACTCACAAGTTTCACTTTATTCCAACCCTCTGCCCACCCACTGCTCTGGGTTCAGGGAGCTGCTGAGCTGCCCATGAGTTACATCCACAGTAGGTCTGTCATTCCGGGGTGAGTTTTCCTCCTGAGGAACTCCAAGATGCATTGATTTCATAAAGTCTACACTAAACAAGTACCCTGGGAGCTGGAATTGAAAATAGAAATTAAACAGCATGAGTTAGGGTTCAAAGTGGGAATGGTCTGTAATTCATAATAGGGAAGAAAAAGAGGGAGAAGGTTTTGGAGGCCGTGGGGATAACCCAGTGGTGCCAGCACTGCTGGCAGGGGGTGGCACATCCCGGGGACTGTCACCGCCGGTGCTCCGGCCTGCAGGACCCCCCGGGGGGGCCCTGGGTGACACCCTCCACCCTGCTCAGCATCCTGGGACACGCTCAGCCGCCCCTGCCCCGCTCAGGTCCCCCCTGCTCTGCGCCTGCAGCCCCACCGGGCTCGGCGGGACGCGGCAGAGGAGCGGCGGGGCCGCCAGGGGGCGCTGCTGCCTGCCGGTGCTGCGGCCCCGGGGCGGGAACAGGAGGGACCCCTCGATACAGGGACCGGCACAAGGACAGGGACCCCTCGGCCCAGCGACCGGCACAGGGACTCCTCGGGACCGGTACAGGGACAGGGACCCCTGGGGACAGGGACTGGCACAGGACAGGACCCCTCGGGACCGGGACCGGCACAGGGACCGGGACCCCTCGGGATAGGGACCGGCACAGGGACCGGGACCTCTCGGGATAGGGACCGGCACAGGGGCAGCGACTCCTTGGGGCAGGGACTGACACATGGTCTGGGACTGCCCGGGTCACCCCAGGAGCCGACACGGCCGTGCCCGGTAACACCGGTTATCCCAGGGGAAGGGAGAGAATGGCACCTGCACCTCACTCAGACCGGGACGGCCTCACACCCGGCCCGGTGTTTGCAGAGGGAATGGCAGCGGTACAGCGTGTTCAGCTGCACCACTCCCCACCACAAGGCTGATCCCGTTTTCCTCCCCACTTCCTGCCAGGACTGTAAGTGGAACACACCGAGGCCACAGGAATTGTAAGCAGCACATCAAGGCGCATGGCAAGGCACACCAAGGCTGGGCTGTGATACGGCATCAGTTGTCCAAAATAACTGCTGATGTGAAGCCGCAGAAGTTCAGGAACGGTGCCTGGGAACTTGGGATGAACAGGCAGCAGTGTCCTACAAAACTCCCCCGAACAAAACACCAGAGCCTCGTGACCTGCACCGCTGTGGCTGTGCCAAGGTCACACAACAGCCTCAGAGAGGGAACTTCCACCTGTGCTTCACCTCCTGGGAAACCCCGACCTCCCTGGGAGCCCTGTTTGCACAAACAACCAACACAACCCTTTTCTAACACAACTCACGGGCAAACCTCTGAAAATCTCTGGCATTAGCCAATATCGTAAAAAGAATTTGTTCATCCAGTTAGGCCAGGTTTATGTTCAAAATGCTGTGAAGGTGAGGTGGATTTTCCACACGGAATACTCTGAAATAAAGCACCACAAACATTCCCTATGGATCCCAAAACCCACTCTGGATGGGTTCCCTGATGCTGATCTCTGACTGCTTATTCCAAGTCTCTGATCCAGCACCTCTCCACTACACATCTTAACTGCATCTGGTTTCATAAATAAACCATCTTTGATGCACCAAACGTTTTCCCTCCATCTGTGCCTTTCCTTTAATCTTCCATGGTCATGGATTCAGAATCACCATTCTGCACCACGGCTAAAACCAAAACACCACAAAGACAACATGGCCCCAAATCTGGCATTTCTCTTCCCTGGGGCTTTTTAACCAGAGGTGGTTTAAGCTTTCCAAGTAGTGTGGCGCACTGGGAGCTCCGTGGGAATAAGCTGGACAGGGAGCCAAACGCCAGCCTCATACAACAGCCAGGTTCCAGGTGAGAATACTCTGCCTGGAAGTGAAATCCCACACCTGAGGAATCACTCAAACTTTGTGGGGCAGGGAGCAGGCAGAGCCTTCACCAAAAAGCATCTCTGCTCTTCCTCTCCCTTGGGTTACTCCTCACACAAACTCAGATCATTCACTGCAATGGAAAACATTTCAAAATTCTCAGAATTGCACAGGTTCCCACAACCAATTCACTCTGCAGAGCCATATTTAACTCTCTGAGTGACCCAGCACTTGGAATTTCTCTTTCCATCACTGCAGGAGAAGCAGTGGCTCTGCTGCCTTCTCCACACTCCACTCACCACCTCAAATAATTTCAGTACCAGCACAAAGAAATATGAATTTGTCAAAGATACAGCTGCTTCCAACTGCCCTTAAAATAAAAAAGGAAAACATAAATCCCCCCAAAGCAAGAGGAAAACCCTGCCCATACACAGGTGTGTAGAACAGGAGGTGGCAGAAGGCATCAGAGCAGGAGTATCCCACAGGAAGGAGCAAGATGAGAGCCAGGAATGTGAGGAGGGATTATTCAGTCCTGGCAGCTGGTTCTTGCTCTGTGAAATATTAGTCACAAGTGGCTTTGGACAAGATTTAAACTTCAAGGGAGAATGTAGGCAAGGAGGGGAGGGAGAAGCAGCTCGGGCTTCCTTCACACACTAGAAGCAGGCAGGAGCACAAGCCACACTTGCCCTTTGCGGGTTATCTTTTCTTTTCCTTAATATTATGCAAATGACAAGTTCCTGTTCCTGCTCTTCCTGTTCCAGTTTTGCTTGAGGCTGTCAGATGCATTTCCCAACTATAATTAAATCCAAAATTTCTAGGTTTGGTCTCAGGCATTCCCAGCATCAACCCCAGCTCTTCTGAGGTGTTGCAAGAGGCCTCAAGGCAGGGATTGAAAGCTCTGTTGTAGCAGAGATTGTCAAATAACCAAAATGGAGTCACAAAAGGAATAGGAAACATTTTCTTAAATGGAAACATTACTCACAACAGTAGCAGCAACAGCTGGTCTGAACCAAACCAATCAAACTTCAAACAGAAACAGGGCTTTGAAAAGTATCAAAAATCATGAGAAACTTTACTTCATTTCTCCAGAAGATTAAAATTGTATGGAAAAAGGGAAGACCTTTGCATGAGAAAGCATCCTTAGCCTGTAAGGAAGCAAGAGGAATCTGTTGGGAGGAAGGACAGAGTGCCGTGGTGGCTCTGGGGGGATCCCATGTCAGTCTGTGGTCACACTGCAGAACAGAGCCCTCGGTGAGGGCAGGGGCAAGGCTGGACCCCAGCACCGATCCCTGCAGAGCCAAAGCCTCGCCTGTCCCCTGCTCCAGCCATGTTTGGTACAACAGAACCCAGCAAGACTCGTGGAAAGCAGGCCCAGCCCGAGCTCCCTTACCTGACAGTGGCTGCAGGGCCTTCTCCAGGGAAGGCACGGGCTCCTTCCGGAGGGGCCGGCTGAGCGACGCGTCCTGCCCGCTGAAGAGTCCAGGGCTCTCAGGTAACTTTTTACGTCCGTTGGTGCTGGCAGAGTTGGTGACTCTGCAGCTGCCTATTGCACTTGTGAAAAGGTTTGTGTGTTCATCGCTGCTGGCTGGCTCCGAGCTGGGAGTGAATCCCCCCAGGGACAGAGCTGGGGAATTTTCTGAGCAGTCTATCTGCAGAGGCGTCTGCAACCCCAGTGCCAAGGAATTAGACTCCGAAGGCTCTCTCCTGACCCACTGCTCATCTCTGCTTAGCAAACCCTTGGAAGGTGACAGGTGAGGACAAGACATGTGGCATCTGTGTTTCTCTTTGTGTTTGTACCTCTCGCCAACAGCCTCCTTCCCAAACCTGTAGCGCTTCAAGGACTCCAGAACTGTTCTGGAGGAGCTGTTGGCCGTGATGGTGTCCATGGAAACCTGTGGCTGCTCGGAGGAGCGGTGCTCCCGGTGCTTGTGGCGGTGCCTGTGCTTGTGTTCCAGCATCCAGCCATAGGCCATCTCGGGTGGGACGCTGGGGTACGTGCTCATGGACAGCAGAGGAGTCCTGCTCGTGGTGAGGAAAGCTTCCTGGCGCAAGAGTTTATGCTTCTTCTTGTGGTATTTGGTGGGGTTGAGAAGCAGGTGGCCTGTATGCATGTAGGAAGGTGGGGGCAGGGGGGTAGTGAAAGAAGGAGAGGGTGGAGGAGGGTAAAGAGTTGGAGGGTACCTTCCGTAATAACCTAATCCTATGGGAGCAGCTGCCAAGGGAGAAGGGGAGTAAGGCATGCCATAGGAGGGGTAGAACCCGGTGCTGGACAGGGGAAAGCTGAGGCTATGCATGAAAGGCATTTCTGCCATAGCTTCCCGCATTTTTGGAGGCCTGCCTCTCTTTTTCTTTAAATCAGGTTTTCTAATGTAGTGCAAAGGATCTAAAGGAAAAGTAGGGTGGGTGTAGAAACTATTGAAATTTATCCTAAAAATGGTGGGCAGCAAATCTCGGGGTATAAAATGGTGACTTCTGTGGGTTATTCTAATTTCACTTAATCGACTTATTAACTCCTCCAACTCAGCAAGGAAGTCGGGGTCCTGCCTCCCTCGGAGCTGAGGGTACTTCTTTTTCCTTTTTCGCTTCTGCCTCTTCATCTTGTCGTAACTGAGGTAATCGTGGCTGCGGCGCTTGCACTTGTGTTTGTGCTTTTCCTTCAGGTTACTCAGCACGGTGGAAGTCTCGGGTGGGATGAGGGACACGTGGTCAAACGAGTGCCTTTTCTTCTTCTGCCCACAGAACTTCTCCGCTCGGTCCGAAGTGCTGTTGTTGTCCGTGCCTATCCCACTGTCGCTGGGGATGGTCTCGTCGCTGTGGGACTCGCTCACGGGGGAAGGGGTGGCCTCTTTGAGCGATGTCAGCTCGCTCAGGTGGGAGGGGGAGTTGGGCAGCAGCGTCGGTGGGGACAATCTCCTCCTCCCCTTGGCTGCTTTCTTCATGGCGAGCGTCTGGACGACGCTGCCCTGCCTGGAGTGGAGGTGCAGGTAGGGCACTGAGCTGGGCTCGATGAACCCCGCGTCGCTGCTCACGGGGCTCTGCCCCCCGCTCACGGCCGAGGACTGGGAGCACACCGGGGATGGGAGGATCTCTGAGGGATTCGCTGCCGAGGGCAGCAAGTGGGGGAGGACTTGTCCTAGGGAGGTACCAGGAGCTTGCTGGGCAGACTTCTCCAGAACTGTCAGACTGGCAGCACTGCTGGCTAAAATGCCATTCAGGACAGCTTTAGGTTTCCTCCCTCTCCTTTTTCCTATGTAAATTGTTCCTTTCTTGCTGACATTGATTTGCTGGCCTAGTTTTGAACCAAACGTGGCAGCAAGAGTTGACACGGTGTTGTGGAGCTTGGATTGCATCTTCCCTTTGGTATCTGGTTCCACTGTACTGGACAGAATCTGATTCAGAAGTTTCTTTCGCTTCAGAGTTTTCATTTTATTTATTTTTCGAATAATTGTTTTCATTAACTGTCCATTATTTCTCTTGGCAACTTTTCTGTCTGAGTCTACTTCCAAATCACTCATGCTACAAATACTGGGGCTTTGGACTTCTTCTGGCCCTCGGAGCTGGTCCTTCCTCTCAAAGAACTCCCCGGGTCGATGCTGTTCACTTTCAGGCCCCATTTTGCTTGAATTCTCTGTTCCAACAAAAGGTGCCACAGACAGAATAGGCGGTTTCATTTTAATCGATGACCGGATCTGCCTTTTAGGCCTCCCTCTCTTTTTAGGAAAAGCTTGTCCTGATAAGCTTTGTTTAAGGGAAGGAATTTCGACTTCAGGCTGCAAAATTGGAGGTTCTTGCTCTTCTTTTGACTGCACTGAGAAGACTTTTGATGCTGGGATCTTAAGAGTTCTTTTGGGCGGACCTTCAAGTTCTGGCATTTCCTTGGATTTAGGCCTTCCTCTCTTGGGTTTGTAAATGTCAGGTAAGAAATCATCTGACATACACAAGCTAGAGGGTTGTTTGTGAGCACTGTAGAACTTCTGAGTTTGTTTGTCAGTCTCAGCCAGCAGTGCCAGAGACTGGCCATTAGCTTCATTCAGCTTTGGCAACTGATGTTTGACAAATTCATGCTCCACAAATGAGGACGATCCGATGTTTTTCAGGAATTTGGCCTGCTCCAAATTACTGCTTGATAGTGCACTGTATGAAATGTTTTTAAAAAGCTCTGACCTTTCTAGTTCCAGACCCTTTGGCGGTCGGCATGTGCTTCTTGACACCACTTTAGTCCATCGTGGCTTCCTTCCTTTTCTTTTCTTTAAAGGTTTTGATTGCTGAGTGCTGCTCAGGTTTTTTGCTCCTTGGCAGGATTTCTCGGATGCAGCTATTGCACTGATCTTGAGGAACTGCTTGCTACCAAACAAGCTGGTGAAACTAACTACTGAAGGGGTGACAGTAGCGTGAATGTTTGTCTCAGCTGCCAAAATGGGCTTTTTCCCTGTGGGAGGACTTGTTCTTGAAGTTTCCACGTAAGATGCTTTTGAATCACTCAAGTCTTTCTCAGCACCTTTAAAATCGGTGCCAAGGGTGTGGTTCAATGTCCTGTTCATACTCAGGAGGGTGCTGTCCGAGGAGAACGGCGTTTTCCCCATTGGATCTGAAATGCCTTCCAAGAGCTCTGCTGTGGAACTTAAGTGCAACGAGTTGGACGCCAGCTGGGAGGAGGCTGTGGAGAGGCTCCTGTTCAGGGTGGGGACAGACACCGTGGGGGAAGGAGACGGGAGATTCCCCTCTCCCACTGCACTGAATGGGGACTTGGCTGTCGATACCTCCGAGGCACCTCCTGTCCTGAAGTCTGGTGAAGTGCAATAAACGGGAGGCTGCTTTTCGTGCTTAGACGTTTCATAAATCCCTTTCTCACTGGATGAGTAGGCATCCTGTGGAACACACATTCCTTCATTGAACATCTCTTTGCCTACATCAGCAATTTCTTTCCGAATTGAAAACTTGTCCAAGATACTTTCTTTGCTCTGTCTCATAATGTGCTTCTCAAAGGTTTTGCTGGTAGTATTTTCCTTCAGTAAATCTGCAGGCTCATGGCTTTCAAGGCTGCTGAGGTTTGAATTGCAAGGAAGCTTAAAGGGCTCTGAGGAGGGCACAAGGGAGTCTGTTTTCAGAGTTCCAGAGTCCTTGCTAGCCAAACCAGCCGGAGCACCAATCCCTGCTGGCTTCTTCCCACAGTCCTTGCTAACCAATCCCATAGGATTGCTAATTCCTGGCATCTTCCTCCCAGGGTCCTTGCTAACTGGTCCCATCGGGGTGCCAATTCCTGGTGTCTTCCTTCCAGAGTCTTTGTTAACCAGAACTGTGCTGTTCCCAGTCCCTGGCATCTTCCTCCCAGAATCCTTGTTAAGCAGACTTGGAGGACTATTTATTCCCATCAACTTTTTCCCAGCATCCTTGTTAACCAATCCTGCTGGAGTGCTGATCCCTACTGGCTTCTTGAGAGGCTCCTTATTAGTCAGTGCAGTTGGAGCGCTCATCCCTGGAAGTTTCCTCCCCACATCTTTGCTGATCAATCCAACTGCAGAGCTGGTCACTGGCTGCTTCTTCCCCAAATCCTTGTGGACTAACCCTGTTGGAGTGCTGGTCCCTGGAGGCCTCTTCCCAGAGTCCTTGCTAACCAACCCAATTAAGGGGCTGATCGCTTGGGGCTTCTTCCCAGAGTCTTTGTTAACCAATATGGCTGCGCTGCCAATCCCTAATGGCTTCTTCCCTGAGTCCTTGTTCACCAATCCAACAGCAATCCCAGAGCCTGGCAGTTTCTTCACCAAATCTTGTTTAACCAACCCACTCGTAGTTATGGTTCCCGGCAGCTTCTTCCCGGAGTCTTTCACCAAACCAGACGTAGTTCCACTTCCAGGCTTCTTCTGCTTTGTTTTGGAAGACTTGGAAGGAGGACAAGTTGCAATAAGTTGAGCCAATTTTTCTGTGACAGTTGTTGCTCCGTTAATTTCTGTTCTATCCTTTAAGTCAGAATTATGGCTACTGATAAGAGTCGGAGGAGATGACTTTATGTAATCTGTCATTTCAGAATGCAATGCGGAAACTTTCTTAGATAAAGGGGATGTTTCTACTTGGATACCTTCTTCCATGTGTAACTCAACTGATGCAACTTCTCCAGCTTTCTTGTAAGACTTTGAAGGGTCCTAGGAGTTAATAAACAAAAAAAATCTTTAGGAACAGAGTACAAAGTATCACTTTCAGTAACACAGTATCTTTTTATGTTAGGGTGATTAACACTTGCTCTGGTAACAGAGTTATTGTAGAAACAGAGGCTTCATGGTTCTATTAATTTTAAACCAAACAATAGTAGTATCAATAATTTAAATAATAAAATGTCATAATAAAATAAACACATTCAGCAAATAAAAGTGATACTCATATTTAAAGCAAAATTTTAAAACGGTGGACATGCTGAGGCTTTCCTGATGTTAAAGAAACCCAAACTCCCTCCCAGTCCGGAAATATAAACCATTTAATCTGTCCCCCAATTATTATAAATACTCTCCAAAAATACTGTTGATGTTTATTAATAAAAACCCACTAACAACTAAGTGCTGGGCTATTTATAGTGTGAGAGAACTAGAAGAGCTCACATGGTGCTGAGCAGCAGCTGAGCAGTGCCCTGCAAGCGCTGGCACTGTCACCCTGTCCCTGCACAGCCTTGCTGGCAGCTCAGTCGTGTCCCCACAGCCCCTGCACCAACATTCTCCTCCCAGCACAACACTGACAGTCAGGAAAATAAATAAAATAAAATAAGTCAAATTATTCTGTTTGCGTGGGTGGTGGTGTAATAATGCACACACATGGAATAACTGAAACTCACACTTATTTCCAGTTCAGACCTCACCAAACTTGAAATTTATTCTGTAAATGTTAAAATCAAAATTGAAATACCCATTACCTTCATAAATCCTACTGAGAGCATCTCAATAAATTAATCTTCTCTTATGGAAGGACATTCTTTACATACAGTGCCCAACACATCTCTGCAGTGCAGGGGATATGTTCACTTCAAGCAGGGGCTGGGAATGGAAGGCCCTGACCCCTGATGAGGTAATTCTGCCCATGGTTCTGATGTCCCCAGCATAAGAAGGACATGGAATTGTTGAAGCAAGTCTAGAGGAAGCCATGAAGTTGATGAAGGGAGCACCTTCCCTATGGAGAAAGGCTGGGAGTGTTGGGAATGCTCAGCCTGGAGAAGAGAAGGTTGTGTGGAGACCTCAAAGGCTCTTTCAGGATCTGAAGCGGCTCCAGGGAACCTGGAGAGGGACTGCTTATCAGGAACTAGAGTGACAGGACAAGGGGAAATGGCTTCAAACTGACAGAGATGAAGTTTAGGTTGGATATATGAAAGAAATTCTTCCCTCTGAGGGCAGGGAGCCCTGGCACAGGGTGCCCAGAGAAGCTGTGGCTGCCCTAGATCTCTGGAAGTTTTCAAGACCAGGCTGGACAGAGCTTGGAGCACCCTGGGGTAGTGGAAGGTGTCCCTGCCCATGGCAGGAGGTGGGGAATAAGCTGGGCTTTAAGGTCCCTCCCAGCCCAAAGTCACTGTGATTCTGTGATTTTGTTCCCATTTTAAAACCTTCTGGGACCTAGCAGAACACACACCAAATGCAGAGTGAAAGACATCAATGCCACAGCTGTTCATCCCTCAGCAATAAAAACTGATATGGCAATGGCCTGGTACTTCCTGCAATTGATTACAGTCATCATTACCCTGATCCCAGAGCTGTACCTATGGCAAACACCTATGGATACCAAAGAGACAGTCTGAATTTCTCTGAAACAGCCAACTTTGGTGCTGATCATGAAGGATGTATTTGTTCAGTCAGCTGCACCAGCAGGACTTAACCAGGAGGCTGCAGCCTGGATCCAGCTGGTGAGATGAGAAGCAGTTGTGTGGGTAACGTGGGAGCCTCAGCAGTGACCCTAAGGCACCCCAAATCCAGGGCTGCTCCTTCCTGCAGGGATGGAGCAGGAGGTGGATTCTCTCTGCCCACCTCCAGGCCTGGCACTCACATGGAAACTCCTGAGTCAGCATGACACCACCCCAAGCCTGCAATGCAACGCTCCTGGAATTCCCTGGGGCAGACTCTGAGTGCCAGAGAGTCAGCTGTGAGTATTAAAGCGAGCAGCCTTCAGAGAGCTACATCCTCCTTTCCACAGCCTGAAATTCTGACAAGAACTTTGGAAGAAAAATCTCCTTTGTTCTGTGGACTTCAAAAATCCACCTAAATATTGACTTGGGAATTCAGCTCCTCATCCCTGTATTTGCTCAGCCATCAGTGTATCCACACTCTTCCTTCTTCCTTCTGTTCCTCCTGGGTGCTCTGCCACCCCCTGGGCCAGGTTCTGTGGTGCTCTCACACTGCCACTGCAGGGTATCCGACACCTCTTGGCAGGCTCTGCTTTTCCCTGCTCACCTCCATTTCCAAACAAAGAGCTTGGAAGTTTGAGTAGACACTTAAATACGTAACTAACAAAACCCTTCCAAACACCAGCTTTGATCTGAGCAAGATGCCAGGATTCTGAAAACAAGACTTTAGCATCAAACACAGATCCTTTGAAAGCTGAAGGAATGTGCCCTGGAAAGCTTCTTTCTCGTCTAAGGGTGAGTGAGTTTTCCAAGCACACTGAAAATTATTTCAAAGAACATGAATAGCAAAACAGGAAGCATCTAGTGAGATGTCAGACAAGACGTCAAAAAAGTGTAATTTTTTTCAGCATTTTTAAAACCAAAATTCTTATATGGGATTTGTTTGGGGGTTTTTTTGCCATAGATCTACTTAATAATCAGCATGATTAACAGAAACATTTTGGAGGGAATTGTGGAAGGACAAAATTTCATCCGGTAACTTCTAATAGAAACATCTTGAGATGTTTCCTTTGGAGAAGGTTGCAGCGGCTGGAGAAACATTAAAAAAAAACCTCCAGACATCAGCCAGAGAGTCAAAGCTTCTTCTTGCAATTCTGTATCATTAAAAATTTCAGATTTTTGATTGAAGCGAATAGCAGATATTGCTGCCACTAAGGAGGATCCCACTGGAAGAGTAAGAGTATTGCAGATAGATACCAAAACTAAACTGCAATCATGCACAGCCCCAAACTCTGGGAATAAAAAGGACATTTTCTGTGCAGAGGCAACAGTAGAAGAACTGGACTCCATTGCTCATATACTGAGGGAATCAGGTAAATCAACTTCAGCCACATCAGCCCAACTGTCCCAGCACACACCCCCCACCCTGGACACCCCCTGGAAAACACACCCTGGGAAACACCCCCAGGGCGTTCCCTGGAACAAACCCCAGAACATCCCCAGGACGTGCCCCAGGGACCCCCCAAACGCAGCCTACAGGACACATCCCTGAGTTCCCCCAAGACACATACACCCCCAGGACAAACATCTCAGTCACATTCGGAGGACACAGCCTGCAGGGGACATCCCCCAGGACACATCCCCAGGACACATCCCCCAGAACACATCCCCAGGACACGTTCCCAGGACACATCCCCAGGACACATCCCCAGGACACGTTCCCAGGACACATCCCCCAGAACACATCCCCCAGGACACGTCCCCCAGAACACATCCCCAGGACACGTTCCCAGGACACATCCCCCAGAACACATCCCCAGGACACATCCCCCAGGACACATCCCCCAGGACACATCCCCGAGGACACATCCCCAGAATACATCCCTAGAACACATCTCCAGGACACATCCCCCAGGACACATCCCCCAGAACACATCCCCAGGACACATCCCCCAGAACACATCCCCAGGACATGTCCCCAGGACACATCCCCCAGGACACATCCCCCAGGACACGTTCCCAGGACACATCCCCCAGGACACATCCCCCAGGACACATCCCCAGGACACATCCCCAGGACACATCCCCCAGGACACATCCCCCAGAACACATCCCCAGGACACATCCCCCAGAACACATCCCCCAGAACACATCCCCCAGGACACATCCCCAGGACACATCCCCCAGTACACATCCCCAGGACACGTTCCCAGGACACGTCCCCCAGAACACATCCCCAGGACACATCCCCCAGAACACATCCCCCAGAACACATCCCCCAGAACACATCCCCCAGAAGACTCCCCCAGGACACATCCCCAGAACACATTCCCCAGAACACATCCCCAGGACACATCCCCGAGGACACATCCCCAGAATACATCCCTAGAACACATCTCCAGGACACATCCCCCAGGACACATCCCCCAGGACACATCCCCAGAACACATCCCCAGGACACCCCTTCCTTCCTCTCCCATTCCTGGATGTGCCTCCCAGACCCCAGGAGACACAGGCACACCCTGCACACAGCCTCCAGGCCAGCCCCGCTGGGACACAGCCCCAGATACATCCCCCAAGCCCCCAGGATGTGTCCATCCTGGACACATTCCCAGGACACACCCTGGGACACCCCCTCGGGACACCCCTTGGGACACCCCCTCCAGGACACACCTTGGGACACGCCCTCCAGGACACACCCCGCAGTGTTACAGCCTGTGGCCATGGGGTCAGGCTGACCCTCAACCCTGCTCTCCTGTGGCAGCTGCAATCTTATGGACACGCTCGGCAACTTCCCCCTGGAAACCTCCAAATATTCACAGCTGGCAAGTGGGGAGCAGCCAGGACTGTCACCTGCAGAGGGGACAGGAAAGGTGCCCAGCTTCCCTGGAATAACTCCCCGTGCCCACATGAGCGTGCTGTGAGATGGGAAGCAGAGACATGAAGTCAAGCCCAAGTGACAAGAGTGTCCTCAGGGCTCCAGTGGCTGCTCCCATGGACCTCTAAACATGTCCCTGTCTCCTGCTTCTGCCAGCTCCAGGGGCTGCAAGCTGGGCTCACAGGACAGTGTTCAGCACTTAATTCCCTCCTGGGCCCTGCTTCCCTGTCTGACTTGGACAAATGCACAGCTTTGTATCAGAGAAGCACAAAGTCAGGTTTTAATCAGACAGATTTGTGAGGACTGTGGAAAAAAAAAAAACCATCAACATCTCTTGAGTGTTTCACCTGGTCTCACCTCCTGTCTCTACAAGCACCTGCCTCAAGCTTCCTCACTGCTGCCTCAATGTTGCAATCAAATGGACAATGCCATAAAAAATAGACTAAATCAGTTTTCCTGGAATTCTGTGCCTTTTCAGCCCAAATTTCAAGCCCTGCTCTACGCTCCTGTGGTGTCAGATGGAATGAAATGGCCCATCTGGGCACAAAGCTGTTCAAAAGGATGAGATTACGTTGCATCAAAAAGCATTTTGTGCTTTAAAAACTGAAACATTTGTTCCTGTGCAATCTTTAGTTCAACTGTCTGGTTTAAGAATCCATCCAATAAAAGTACTGCTCAAAGCAATTGCATAAAACATGTTACATTTCCATAAAATTGGTATTATTCTTAGTTTGACACTGAGCTGAACTGAAAATTCTGTATCTCCTACGTGAACATAGAGTTTCTCGACTTGCACCGTTCATCTGAGGAATAATAATTCCAGATTATTTTGATCTACACTATTAACAGATTATATTCCATCACTGGGGACATGGGTTGGTGGTGGCCCTGGCAGTGCTGGGGGAGCAGTTGAACCCCATGATCTTAAAGGTCCTTTTCAACCTGAACAATTCTGTGATTCCAGAATCATCACAGGCACCAACAGCAAAAAAACCTTTATTCTAAAAAGGACATCTGTTGTTACACTAAAGCACAGTCTCAGAGTTTATTACTACTAGATCATTATTTACTGTCATTATCATTGGTATTCACTTGCAAAAGGCTCAAGAGTAGCTGATTTTTCCTGTGAATAGGGACATCTATCAAGTCTGGTGTCACGCTTCTCAACTAAACCCAAATTACAAAACAAAAGATATTCTCAACTTCCAACACCTGAAGTAGTTAGAAGGGACCAGCCTGCTAATGAAAATGTTGTTTGGTATTTCTCCTGAGAGCCACCGGCTAGCAATAAGGATTTTTTATGAACATACACAGATTTACCCATTATTGCTTTGGCTGCTGTACTTCAGGCCAATGCTCAGACTACAATTCTAATGAGCATTCTGAGGAATCACAGGAACTGTTTTGCATTTGTGGCATCAACATATTCTGTGCAATTCTGCAGATAAAAATTTATTTTTCACCTCCAGGTTTATTTTTCACCTCCAAGACTTTCTAGTCTTTTCTAAAAGCAAGTTTGAACTACCAGGAAAACAATGATTCTGTGGAATTAGTCTAAGACAAAAACTTATGTCCCAGATCCTTCAGGAAATAATCTTGAGCTACCCAAAAAGAAAATAAATCAATTCTTCAGCTTTTTAACTTTTTTGCTTGAAACTTCTTCAGTTGGTGGCTGTGATTTCATCAGTAAATTTCCCTGTAGAGCTTTCCCTGCATGACCAAAGGCAAGAGAAAGAGCTCCAGAATCCTGCACTCAGCAGTTTTACACAGGAGTAAGGAGATGCAGCAGGAGGGCGAGTCCCAACCTGCTGCCCTGTGTTACCACTGAGTGAGAGTTACACAGGTTGCTACTGTCACTTCTTGCCTTTTATGTGCTAAACCTTCACTACTGCACCTTTGCCAGCACACCTAAACCATTCCTACACCCCATCCTACGAACTAACAGGGGCAAAATGTCTATTTTTGTTCAATGCTCAGGTGTTCGGGCTTAGCCCAGCAACGTCTGCCTGTCCCAGGACACTTTCTAAAAGAATGAAATCCATACACAGTGTCAAAAAGCAAACTGAACACTGCCTGGCTATTGCAGTACCTGCTAATTTTGTTTCTTGTAACACCTGGGAATCTCAGTCATTTCTGGAATTCCCTTTACAGCTCTGATTTTCTCCTCAAAAGAAATATTCATTAACTTTTATGTCTACACATTTCTGGAGGACAAATTGTAAATATAAGAGGAAAAATTTCTCCACCGAGAGGGTGGTCAGGCATTAGAACTGGTTGCCCAGGGAAGTGGTGGAACTACCATCCCTGGAAGTGTTCAAAATCATGAGGATGTGGCACCTGGGGACAGGGTTGAGTGCTGGGGAACAGCTGGATTCCATGATCCGGGAGGGCTTTTCCAATTCCAACGATTCTGTGATTCCAACTTACCTCACCTACCCACTCCCCTTTCAGACTGGAGATAAACCCTCCATTCATATACTTGAAGACACTGTTCAAGTTTTATGAGTCCTGTCAGCACTAAACTTGAGGAAAAAAACCTGTCAGAGATGACAGTGCAAAGGATTTTCCTACTGTTTTCATTTTAACACTGGTATTCCCAGGAGAAGAATTCCACTACTTCTCTTTGTCTTTCAGTGGTTAACTGTGCACACTGCAAGTGCTAAATTTTCATTCTAATTCTTCATTGCTCCTCTAAAAGAACAGAAAGTTCAGTTTCAGAGCTCCAAGTAAAGCCACACCTGGCTTTGAATGGGTCACATGTTTGCTCTCCCCTCCTCTGCATCCACAGCAAAAAATCATGGAGAGCTTTCCTTTGCTGAAGTGTAATTTGCAGTGCTAAAACTCGCTTTATTACATAGCAGTAAGACAAAAAAACAACCCTTGGGTATTATATTCAAAACATATGATGGTTTTAAGCCATCATTCCCATTTATTTCCACACAGACACTTCTAATCCCACTTCAGGAATCAGCAGGATGTTGTTCAGTGTCATTTCTAACAATCCAAAGTGCAAAATGGCAGCAGGGAACAGACAGGCTTAAACACCATCTCAGAACAACTCAGGAGAGAGCAGAGGATCTAAAGTGAGTTATCATGAGTCAGGGATTTGAAACTCTTGTAAATAATGCAAATTTAATGCAACAGATCTGCATCCTCTGCATCACACACCGAGGCTGCTCACCAGGCAGGAGTGCAGGGAGTGCACCAAGAGAAGCTGCAATCTAAAACTGACCTGGTATCAGTGGTGCCATGCACCAGTTCAATAATATTCTATAACATCACTAATATTTGCCTCCCTTTCTACTTTCCATTTGAAATAGGAAGGATCTCTGGAAAAAAAATCCTGGTGTATAAACAAAGATGTCAAGGATGAAGAATCCCTGCTGTCACCATGCAAATTCAAATATTGATTATTTTCTCTGGTAAAAACTCCTAGGGCACGATCTCTTGATGCAAAGGGAAAGTCTCCAGACTCAGTGGTGCCTCTTGAGTGTAGAATCAGGTAATTATGGCATGTCCTGAGCTGGAAGGGACCCACAGGGATCACCCAGTCCAGCCCCTGGCCCTGCACAGACACCCCAACAACCCCACCCTGGGCATCCCTGGCAGCGCTGTCCAAAGGCTCCTGCAGCTCTGGCAGCCTCAGGGCTGTGCCCATTCCCTGAGGAGCCTGGGCAGTGCCCAGCACCCTCTGGGGGAAGAACCTTTTCCTGACATCCAACCTAAACCTACCTTGATTAACTTAACATTAAGCCTCCCCCAAATGAGAGATTTTCAGCTGCAGGGGCCATCTCAATTCAGACATCAAGAGAAATCATTGGTTGGATATTCCAGACTGGCACAATACTCAACTCATTGCAACAGTCTTATCAAAAAAAAAAAAAAAATCAGAGTAATAACAAACTGCGATTGACTCTTCCAACGTTTTTCAGGCCAAAGTTAGAAATATCATTAGAAATAAAAAGCTTGTTCTGAAATGGAAGAATGTAAAACAAAGACCATTGCCAAAATTTTAAGTTATGCAACGTACACTTGAGAATTTCTTGTCCAATAGGCTGACTAAAACCACATCTATTTCCAGTGAAAGAAAACCCCAATGTGAGTGCATTCTAGAGTCTGGAAAAGGCAATTTTAGTCCTTACACGTAACATCCAGCACACTTGTTTTGTCAGCACATAATTTATTACTCAGAATCCCAGAACCCCAGACTGGTCTGGGCTAAAAGGCATTTTAAAGATTTCGTTACAGCCCCTGCCACAAGCAGGGACTCCTTCCACTATCCCAGGGTGCTCCAAGCCCTGTCCAGCCTGGCCTTGGAAACTTCCAGGGATCCAGGGGCAGCCACAGCTTCTCTGGGCAACCTGTGCCAGGGCCTCCCCACCCTCACAAGGAAGAATCCCTTCCCATAATCCCATCTATCCCTGCCCTCTGGCAGTGGGAAGCCATTCCCCTTGTCCTGGCACTCCAAGCCCTTGTAAAGAGTCTCTCTCTGGCAGGCTCCCTTCAGGCACTGGAAGGCCACAATGAGGTCATCTCCAAATTTCACTTGTCTTTAAGGTGACTCTTCCTCAAGGCAAATTCCAGTCAGGGTATGCCAGGGGAAAGGAAAAGGTCTGGGTATGTCAGACAGACATCACCTCAGCACAAGGTGAGGAATTTTCCTTCTTCCTGGGCAGGCTCTGCCTTAGGAGATCTGCCAGGAGAGATTTATGCAGGAAGCCTTGAGAACAGGACACAGGCTGGAGAAATGGAAATGCTTCAGCCTTGGGAACCTCTGGAGCAGGAGCCCCCTGAACAGATAACACCTGCAAAGGAAGGACTCCAGCTTCCAGGGATTCCCTGGATTTCCCTGCTGAATCACCTGGCAGTACTACATAAGGGTATATTCTAACATTTGATTAACAAAACTTTTATTTTTATCAGAAAAAAGAGCAGACTGTAACCAAACCCTTCAAAAATTTAGCATCTATGCAACAATATTTGTAATCCTTGCCATTTATCCTATTTTCCCTATCTGCTACTGCTGATCTTACTGATTAGATCATGGAGATCATAAAAACAAATCCTCGAGGCAGGGCTACTTCCTGGTGTTTGGAAAAGTCCTGGCACATCTCTCCAGCCACTGCATTTACAGGCAGGTTATCACCAGGCTGGTTTCTAACTCATTTGGAAAAGTCCATTTTTCTTTTCAGACCTTGTCTTGAACTGTTCATGGCAGTGACAGGTGAGACACAACAAAACAACTGGTTCTAACAGGTAGGAAAAAATATAAATCCAACCACTAGATACAAGCACAGCACATCCAGAGCTCCATCTCAAGAGAGACAAGACACCCAAACCAATCCACTTTGTTACAGAAAAGAGACTAAAAATCTCCCCGTTACTTTCCAGAAATGAACCCACTTCAAGTGAACATGGGAATTATCTTTCACTGCTATTGAAACAACAAATTGGCAAACTGTGAAAGAGCATTTTTTCCTGTTAAAGGCCACAAAATCAAACCATTTCTAACTCCAGACACTTCAGTATCAGAGGTTACATGGAAAAACAGCAGAACACGGTGGTGCAGAGATGATGAAGCTTTTAAACACAGCTTAAATGTACCATGACTTGCAAATCACCCCACAGCCACATCACTCACTTGCTTCGAAGGACAGTGCTCGTTCTTCTCCTCTGTCATCTTCCCACTCTTGGGAGCCCTTCTTGGCTGCTTGATGCTGGTTTTTATGGCAGGCCGGCAGACATAATTCTCCAGGTTCTTGGGAGGCTTTTTCGTCCGCTTTGCTTGAAGGCCAATCTTCAGTTTCAGGTTTCCCTCTGAGAAGTTTGTTTCCTTCACCGAGAACTGCTGCTGCGCATCGCCCAGAGCCTCGCTCTTCCCGCTCTCTGTGTTCCCCTCCCGGCTCTTCTTCTTCCCGTCCTCCTCGTCCTTGGTGCAGCTTTCAAGCTCTGCTTCCCCTTTGCCCACCAACGTGCCAATGTTTACCACAGAGGGGCTTTTCCCAGAAAACCCTTCAGAATCAGAACCCAAGCCTAACATAGCAGTATTCCGAGGGTCCATCACAGGCGGAATATTTGCCTTCAGGTGATTTTAGGGAAGATTTACAGAGATATGTTCCTCAGAAGAGCTGTTCCACTATGGGCAGTCAACATCTTTCACTCTGTGGGAGGAAAAGACAGACAGAATAAACTTCGATTTTCTTGCAGAAATTAAATTAATATTAAAACCAATTAAAAAGCTAACAATTGTATTTCAGACAAGCACAGCAGCTGATGTTCCAAGACACCAACCCTGCCAGTCACCTCCTTCAAAACCACAATTTATCTGTAGAATACTTTTAAATGGTAAGTGAAAAATAAAAAGTATGTGAATATTGTCATTTCCAAGTTATCCACAGGATCTTCCATCTTCCAATGATGGCTACAGATTTTAATATTGATAATCAAAGTAATTTTTTTATTTATAACCAGAGCCCAGTTAGTCTCAGTCTTGCTGCTTCTGGATCCACTGGAAGAGCGGGCAAATGAAACCCATGAGAAAGCATCCAGACCTCAGAAATAGTCTGGTTTTAATTATCTGAGCCACCAGGAAAGTTGAGCCTAAGCCACGTGTGCATCAGTTTACAAACACGCCACAAAATCCGCTTGTTAGTTACGGACTTTCCACAATTCAGGAAGAAGGATGGAAGAACAGAAGCCAACCAACCCCACCAAACGTTCACACACTGGTTTGTGCTTCCTGAAGCACGGGAACAGAGAAGTCCACACCTCCATCAGCACAGACACTGTTAGATATACAGAATTGACCTATTTAGCATAAAATAATAGAGGGAACCTTTTCATCTTTTCTACAGCAACAGTAAATTAGAGTCGAGCTCTAAGTTTGTGAGGGTGTCCAGACCCTCGTGCAGCACTGACCCCCTGCTCACACACAGACCCTGAGCCCTGAGCTTCCCTCCCTGCCACAGAACAAACCAAACCTGTGCTCGTTATAGTTTTATCATGCAGATAAAAATCCCAAAATCCCAGAACTGTTTGGGCTGGGAGGGACCTTGAAAATCATCTCATCCCAGTCCTGCCATGGGCAGGGACACCTTCCACTGTCCCAGGTTGCTCCAAGCCCCGTCCAACCTGGCCTGGAACCCTTCCAGGGATGGGGCAGCCACAGCTTCTCTAGGCACCCTGTGCCAGGGCCTCACCATGAAAGCCATTCCCCCCTGTCCTGTCTCTAAAGCCTTGTAAAATTCTCTCTCTATCTCTCTTGCAGGCTCCCTTGAGGTACTGAAAAGATATTTGTTCTGAGGAGAAAATGTTTAAATTTCTTCAGCACTTAAATACCTTTATCATTTTTGAAATGAAATAGTTCAGAAACACTGAAAAAACACTGATTTGCTGAAAAGTGCATCACAGGCACCAAAGCAGCCTGTATCTTCTGTTCCTATCTTCTCTACAGTCATCAAGGCTGAATTGTGAGGAACGGCATGGAAAGATGTCATGAACTCAAAATGAGTTTCAAATAATGGTCTCAAGGAGCCCAGCACTTTTCTGTGATGTTTGGCCTCCTGGCAGTTCAGCAGGAGCACAGTGCACGTGGCAGGTCCCAGAGCCCCCCATGCCAGACAAGAACTGGGGAAGCAGCAGCAAGGAGCTGTTACTGGGGTGGCTCCGGAGCACAGGCACGGCACGGAAAGGGGAAAGGATCAGAAATGTGAAAGGCGACACCGGAGAGCACCAAGGCAACTGCAGTGGACACAGGTTGGAGGACAGATGCCAGGATTAGTGGGGGCAGAAGAAACGCTGCTGGGAACACCAGATGCAGCCCGTCACAAAGCTAGGCTTCCCTGGCTACGTCCTCAGAGAAAACAAACTTACTTCCATGTGTTCTGTGCACATTATTCACGGGGATTCTATCTGCAGCTCTGCCTTTCCAACTATGCACATCCTCAGAAATCAAGCCTGCTATTATTACTCATAAGACCAGAGGTAATTAGATAAAATCTCCATTTTACAAGGAGAAAAAAAGAGCAGTGTGACATGGACACAGAAAGTGAGTCAGTGGCACTGCCCAGTTCAAGGCTCAATGTTAGTCCAACAGGTTTCACCATGTCACCAAAAATGGGCTTTCTCATATATGTCAATGTGCAAGGAAAACTGGCCAGCAGGTAAATAATTGTGAGCTAAAGCCTGAATTTGTATTACTCAAGTTCTAGAAAAGGGAAAATCCCACATGCCATCAGGCAACTCTCAAATCTGTGCTCACACAACTATTTCCTTCTCTAGTGACTCGGGTGCAGAGCAGGGACAATACTTCAGACATTTTCTTACAAATAAAATTAATTAATCAGCTTCAAATACAAAACCAACAGCAAGACTCACACACTGACCTTAGAAACTGCAAGATCCAAAGTGCATGGTGGGAATCAGAGCAAAGGAATGGTGTTCACATCCTACTCTGTGCTAAGAGGATCAGTAACTATCTGGAAACAAAGTCACTAAATTGATGGTTCCCACAAACACAGAGCAGATCATTTATTTATCCATTAATTGCTCTCAACACAGACAACAAAACTGCTAATCCTGGCCCTAATCACCATTTTGCCTCGATCACTGTAATCTTCTCCCAACTCCCCAGTTACCCCACTAATTCACAGGATATGTGTCTGTCACTCAGATCTCATCTCCCTGAATCCCCATGTGCTGCTTCCTCCCCGCCTTATCAAGTTCAAGCTTCCTGTCACTGTCTCCAAGGTGTTCTCAAGTGTACCTTGGCTCTTCTCTTGCTCCTGTTCCTCGGAGCTGTTTCCCCGGTGATGCCACTATTTGTTTTCTTTTCTCACTTCACTTTCTCTGTGCTACTCCTCACACTCCGTGTGCCTCACTCGCTGCAGGATCTGTTCCATTCCTCGTGCAGGTTGTGCCTTAAAACCTTGTGGATGTCAAAGCAAATGAGCAGCCAACTGGTGACAGCCACAGTTCAGAGGCAGCGACAAAAACCTGTTGTAATTTACCCTGAAAACTCATACTTTGGGGCTTTAAAGACCTAAAATGATCATATTTAACCATGTGAGATAAGGTACTCATCCATGTCTCTGCTTTCCATGTTTATCGCACAAAGTTCCAAGTCTTGTTCTGAATTATCCTACATCCATGGGATCTTAGGTTAACAAAACTTTTGCTGGATTGAAAACCACCCAGTACCAAATTCCTGCACGGCCTCTCAAGTGACAAGCAAGATGTGTCCTCATCACCTCCCTACGAAGCAAATCCCATCTAACTCCCAGCCCCTCAGCCAGCAAGCTCCATAGATCTCAAATCCTTCCTGAAATTGTTCTTCCCCAAAAAATTAACTATGAACCATTTTAACATCCATTTTGACACGTGCCACCTGGAACTAAGTGGTGCTCATTAATGATTTCTCTAATGCCATACACAGTTTTAATACCTGGCATTCATCCTTATTCCCCTAGTGTCACATCCCAAGCCCTTTCTGCCCATCAGCTGCTAAGATTTCTGTTCTTCTCATCCTCTGCTTTCCCAGAAAGAAAATGCCAAGGGTTGATTCTGCTGCCAGATCCCAGATATATTTCCCCACACCCTCTCAGCAATATTAACTGAGATTCCCCCTCCGTTCAATTCCTGATGTTGTGCCCATTCCTGCTGTTGCTTCTGTCAATGAAAACACACTGTCTTGTCATACTTGGAAGGTGAATTTTTTTTTTGGTTCTTTTCATTGCTTCAGCTCCAAGGGACATTAAAAACAATTCAGCTGACTGTTAGAAATCCCAGAATATTACTACAAACTCTGTGGCCTCCCACAGTCCCCTCTCAAATTCCTTGTCTTCTTTTCTTTGCTAAGGAAGACAGCTACCACACTCAGAAAAGAGAAATAAAATGTGGAACAAAGCCTTACAGTATTTCTCTACATCACAGTCCCTGAACGGGGGAAACAGGAGCTCAAGGCCCCTGGATCACCTGCACAAGCATCCTTAAAACGTTTAGAGATGGAGACATTAATCAGGAATAAAGTTCCTGTTTGCATTCCAGGAGGTAATAACTAAAACACTTTCCAACTGGAATCTGCTGGATGTGTTTCTGACAGAAATCCCAGGGGACCTGTCTTGCCAGGAAGAATATTCCACAGAAGTGCTGGGAGCAGAGGCCATGCTCAGGGAAAGCACATGGAGCAGGACACGGGTTTTGTGGGAAGAAAGGCAGAGGACAGACATGATAACACCCTGCAAATGTGCTCCAGTGGGAGAAAAACTGGGAAGCAGAGATAGAGTTTCTCTTGGTTTTTAACCTGGCCCCAGCTGACACCCTACCTGACTGCAGGTCTGGAATCACAGGGCTGAATCTGGAGGTGCAGGGTAATTCTGGCAGTTCCCTATTCTTATGCAAATAAAGGCAAAATTGCTAAAATCTGCATAACCAACCCGTGTTTGATGGGAGCAAAGGTTCCTCCACCCTTAGGCTGCAAGTGCCAACATCAGCCAACGCTGACTCCCGAGGGAAAAGCAGTTTGGGAATTCTCCTAAAATATTATCCCATCTGCTACAGTGTGAGTCAGGAGTTCCCTGAGAGGTCTCTACATCCAGTGCCTTCCAGGGGATTTTTCTGGACAAAACCCATTTATTTATATCCATCTAGTAAAAGATAAGGGTTCACATTACCAGCACTCCCCCTGTAGCTCCAGAGAGATATGCCTTTGGTTATTCCCAACCCACCCCAGTGCCAGAATGGCCACACCTGTGCCACAGGTAACGGACAGAAAACCAGGGACAAACACAGATTTTCCTTTCACAGAACAATCACAATAGGTCTCATGACAGATTTTTTCCCTTTGCAAGCTGGAGATGGGACACATGACCTCACTGGAGTGGAGAATGCATCCACAACAGCACCAGCCCTTCCAACAGCAGCAGAAATTAATTTAATTTTTAAAAAGCCAACAATCCCATAGACAACAATATCTATTTAAAAATACCTTTAATTCAGTAGCTACATGTGCTATTGCCACTTTTCTCTTGTGACAACAGCACTGCCATTTTTACCAATATGTCTGTCTCTTCCACCAAGGAAAAATCTGCTTTTTATATCCTCCACAACCGTTTAAACTTTTGAAAACAACTGGGGAAAAAAAAAAAAAGAAAAAAAGCTTCTTCTGGAAATTGTAACTCAAATTTTGTCACTGGTTATTATCACTCAAACCTTTTTAGGCAACTGCCGACTGCCTGTAGCAACGAATTCAAGTCCAAAAAGAAGTTGTGGTAATTTTGTCTTTTAAACCAAGATGTTTCAGACTTAGAAATCCTCAAAATGAAAAAAAAAAAAAGAAAGTCTCTCTTTTATACTCTCAGACAGTTGAGAAAAGCTTTGAGTAAGAACACTTCTTAAGAACTCAAGCAGGCAGACAGATGATGATTTTAGAGCCCATCTCTCCCCATATGTTCAAGCAGCTGCCAGAACTTCCCCGTTTCCCACAGAAGCACCAGGGATGAGGCATCCCAAGGTCCTCAAGGATGACCACAACAAACACAAGTCTTAAAGAATTGACCCCAAAACCTCACACCCCTGGAAAACAAGTGCAGGTGCACTCTAAATTACTGCAAGGACGACAGCCAAATCAAACCAGGAAAGGAGGTGCACTGCTCCTGAAAATTAAAACTGAGATTTCAAGGGATGAGGATAAAGCCACAGGTTCTGTCCCTGCTCCCAGAGCTCCCATCACCTCCAGTTTCCCTGACTGGCTCCTGACAACACACAGCGAGCAGGATAGTGAATATGTGTCCTGAGGCCATGGGATGGAAACCCACATTCCAAGCAGCTTCTAGTTCTCTACTACATAATTAACAGGGTGAAGAACCACAAACCAAGGACCAAAACCAGGAGTTAGAAAGTCAAGAGAACACGGAAGAGAGAGACAAGGATGGGAACACATTTTGGCTTTTGATGTGAGAGATTAGTAAGGCCAGGATAAGGTTCAACCACCGAAACCCAAATTCATGGTCAATAAGGCTAAATATAGAACTAAAAATGCAATGAAAGTAAAATTTCAGAAGTACGATCTTGAAGAAGGGGGATGACAAAGTCTACAAACACTGACCCAGTAAACCAGCCGGTATCCCAAAACCCCAAAACCCACATAAATATTTGACAGGGAGACCCCCGGCTCCGTCCCCCGCATCCCCCGTCCGTCACAGGGGGCAGGACCGCGCCGTGCCCGGGGAAACACCGAACTTCGGGGATGCGCAGCCTCGGGCACGGCCCCACTCCGCAGGGAAGCGGGGGCCAGGAGGGGCCCCCGGGGCCGCTGTCAGGTGACACCCCGGCCCCCGACACACGTCCGAGCGCGGCTGTCAGGCTCCCTCACCCCCGGGGGCTGCCCCGAACCCGGGCCCCGCCGCCGCCGCTCCTGTCACCGGGCCCCGCCGCCAGCGAGGATCCCCCGCCCCTCGCCGCGGTCCCTGTCAGGGATCCCCCGGTGCGGGCCTGGCTGTCAGAGACTCCCCGGCCCATCCCCGGCTGTCAGGGACCGCCCGCCCCGCTCCCCGTCCGGGTCCACGCTGCGCTCCGGGCCCTGCTGGGGATCCCCCCCCCGCTGCCCCCGGGGATCCCCCGCCGTCGCTGGGGATACCCAGCGCCCGCCACCGGGCCGGGAGCGGGAATGCGGTGTGGGGGTGCGGGGGAAGCGCGGGGGGGATACGGGCGAGATGCGGGCGGGGTGCGGGGCGGCCCCGCGGCGGATCCCGGCGCGCCTCCCCTCCCCCCGGGCCGCGGGCCTGAGGCGGTCCCAGTCCCCGCCCGCCTGCCCGCTCCTCACCGTGTCAGCGGCAGTGCGGCCGGGGCCGAGCACGGGCTGCTCCGCGCCGCATCCCCGCGGCCGCCCGGGCGCGGACGGGGCCGGGGCGGGACCGGGACCGAGCGGCCGCCGCGGCGGGGCCTGAGCCGAGCGAGGCGGCGGAACCAAAATGGCGGCGGCTCCTGCTCCGCCGCGAGCGAGCGCACGGACACGCCCCCGCCGCCGGCCACGCCCACTCCACGCCCGGCCGCGCCCACAGCGCGGCCACACCCCCACGGGCAGAGGGCGCGGCGGTGACGCCTGGCCACGCCCCTTGCTTGACCACGCCCCGGGCTGTTTAGACACCCCCGTTTAGGCCCCGCCTCTCTCCATCCCGGTCACGCCCACCGGGAAAAGTGCCCTGGAAAGGGAAAAGATGGGAAAGGAAAAGGAGCTTTTTTTGCCCCAAAGTGATGCAGGTGGTTTTTTCATCCACAAAGCCATCTTTCCTTGAATGCCACACCGACGCACTTGCCAGTTCAGGGTCATTAAAGTCTTTTCGTGAATCTGGATTCTTGGGATGTTAAGAGGTTGGAATGGACCTTAAAGGTCATTTAGTCTCAACTCTCCTGTCATGGGCAGAGATATCTTCCACTAGACCAGATGACGCAAGGCCTTGTCCAGCCCGGCCTTGGACACTTCCAGGGATCCAGGGGCAGCCACAGCTTCTCTGGGCACGTTCTGCCAGAGCCTCACCACCCTTACAGGAGGAATTTCTTCCTAATAGGTGACCTAACTTTTCCCTCTGTCGATTTGTACTCATTACCCCTTGTCCTATCAGTACAGTTCCTGAAAAAATAAACCGCTCTCCATCTCCCTGTAGCCCCTTTAGATCCTGGAAGGTGCTCTGAGGTCTACCCAGATCCTGCTCTTCTCCAGGATGAATATTCCCAACTCTCCCAGCCCTTTTAGCTATGTTGTTGTCCCATCTATATTTCTTCTAACAGTTCCATATCCTTCATATTTTGGGAACGATGGAATGATGCTCACAATGTCTGATGGGAATTACTGCAACCATTTGTAATTGCTGTTAAATAGTGTTTTAAAACATTGTCTGCCAGAAAAAGGAGAAATTAATTAAAAAATTGTATTACAGCAATGTGTATATATAAAATTCAAATGAACAAAAATTCTTGGGACTAAAACATCCATAGCAAAAAGAAGTGAGGTCTTTGCAGAAGCAGAGATTTAAGTTGTCAATACCTGAAAACCTGGCAATGAAACCATGAACAGCAAATTGTTTTTGCACTACTCGTGCAAAATTCAATACTGAGGATCCAGATGACTCCTCAGAAATGAAAAACAGGCTGTCCCTGAGCCAAAGCTGTGACCTGGAGGCCAAGAAGGCCAACAAAATACTGGAGGCATCAGGCTGAGCATTCCCAGCAGGTCAGGGAGTGATCCTGCCTCTCTGCCCAGCCCTGGGAGGCACCTCTGGAGTGCTGGGCCCAGCTCTGGGATCCTCAGCACAGCAGGGACAGGGAGCTCCCAGAGGGTGACAAAGATGCTGAGGGGCCTGGAGAGATCCCTGCCCAGGAAAGGCTGAGCCAGCTGGGGCTGTTCAGCCTGGAGAGGAGCTCCAGCTGAGAGGGGCCCTCAGCCCTGGCTGTCCCTGGGTGCAGGGAGGGGCAGAGCAGGGCCCAGGCTCTGCTCCAGGCCCAGCAATGGCACCAGAGCCACGGGCAGGGACTGAGCCCAGGAACTGCCCCTGCACAGGAGGCAGAACTTCTGTCCTGGGCAGTGCCCAGCTCTGAGCAGAGCCCAGAGAGGCTGTGGAGCCTCCCTGCCTGGACATCCCAGACCCATCTGGCCACAATCCTGTGCCCTGTGCTCTGGGATGGCCCTGTCTGAGCAGGGCGGTGGCACCAGACGTGACCCACAGGGGTCCCTCCCAACCTGACCCATGCTGGCATTCTGATTAAATGTGTCCATTTCTGAAAACCTGGTGACAAACCGCGAGCAGCTTTCGCGCTACACCCGCCAAACCCGCCTCCCGGGGCCGGTCGGGATGAAATCAATTAAACAAATTAACGCCGCTCGCACAGGAACAGCGGCACGGGAGGCCACGCCCCCTCTGACCACGCCCATGTGGACACGCCCTCCCTGGCCACGCCCCGAATGTCCCTCTGCGCCTCCCGTAGCGGTCGCGTCATCGCGGGGCTGCGGCGGCGCCGGCGGCGGGGTGGGACCGGCCCCGGCGGGCCCGGTGAGTGCGGGGGCGCAGCGGGCCCCTCGGTCACACCGCGGGCCCCTCGTGGGCACGGCCGCGCCCTCCCGCTTCCCGCGGGGTCGCGCCCAAGCGGCCGCGCTGCTCCGGCCCCGGGTGTGACCGGGAATGGGGAACGGAGCCCGTGGGCAGCACGTGGGAGGCACAGGGGGGGCCGGGCCGCACTCGGTCCGCAGCGGCCGGGGGTTGTTTTTATTTAATCTGGAGGCGTTCTTGTCGCTGATGGATGGCTGTAAGTGCACCTTTGTTGCGTAATTTTTGGTGGTAAAATCAGAGAAATCCACGCGTGTTGCTCCCGTGGCGCCCC
Source organism: Acrocephalus scirpaceus scirpaceus (assembly GCA_910950805.1). Classification (NCBI taxonomy): domain Eukaryota; kingdom Metazoa; phylum Chordata; class Aves; order Passeriformes; family Sylviidae; genus Acrocephalus; species Acrocephalus scirpaceus. The sequence continues at coordinate 1,353,797 of OU383801.1, forward strand.
CGGTGCTCCGGGGCAGTTCCGAACCTGGCCCAGGGGAGCGGCCGCGGTTTCCATTTCCTCTCCCAGCAACGGAGCCCCCGAGCAGCCCCCACAGATGCGTTGGTCATTCAGGGATTCTATCAGAATGATCGGGGTGCCCAAAGTTAACGGCAGATTTTAAAAGAAATCAACAGCAAGTTAAAAAAAAAAAATCAACAGAAAAAAAAAAAGGAAAACGAACAGGAAGTTTAAAAGTATTAACAGAATTCAGTTTTGTGGCTCCTTAATTTTCCTAGTTGTGTCTGAGAAATGAGCTTTCCTGTCCCTGCTTTCTTCGTAGCTAAAACTGACGTGAAACCAATGGGATTGGTTCCCACGTGGAGCAGGATTTCTCCTTCCTGTGCTGCATGTGCCAGCAAGGCATGTAAAATGCCCAAAAATTCCTCTGCAGGATGAGATCTTCACTCATTCCTGAAATAGCAAGAGTGGGGGTTGTTTTTTCCCGTGTTTTAGTTGAACGAATGAAAATCGACTTGACCGCGTTCACACCCTCCCCTGTAGGGTTGTTTTCCCACTCCCTGCAGTAACAGGTGGAAATGCTGTTCTGTGCAGGTGAACCAGCTTTGTCTTGCTCAGCTGCAGGTAACCACTAATTCCACTGAGGCAGCAGCTCCTCGTGAGGAATTAAGGTAATTAATACTCCCTTTGAATGCAGTTTATTGCACCCAGGAATTCTCAAAGCATCCTTGTTAGGCACTGTCAGTATTTTCTCCTCAGGAGGTTCTATGAAAAAGGCCTTGGATGCCAGCAGAGATGGCAGATGTAATCTCTTTACTTCACTCTTTGCCTTTATTAGTGCATCACAACTGCTCAAGTGTTTTGTTTTGGGTTTTTCCTCCTGCTGTAACCAGGGATGGCTGAGCAGTAGATACTGGTTAATGATTAGGATGAAGCTGGAGACACAGAAGCACCTTCAGTCTCTGCATTATTCCAGTTCCTTCACAATAATCACTGCTGCAGCTCTTACATCTCTTAACAGCTGCAGTCAAAATTCCTTTCCCAGTCAGTCGCAAAAAAAGACTGTACTCCTTACTAGGAGAATGAAATACCTTCATTTACAAAGTGAGGCGGTTTTTTTCTGTTCATGTCTTTGAAAGAATGCCACATAATTAAAGGATTATTTTTATTAGTTTTATTTATACTTTATTAGTTTTTAAAAATATAATGGAATATTCTTTATTTTAAACTATTTGTAATTTTTATGTTTTAATGGCATGGGTTTTATTTTATTAATAGTTTTTCTTAGGCAAGTGGTGCTGATCACCAGTCTGTGTCACTGCAGAGCATCTGACACTTGGTCTGAATTATTTGTGTGCCTTGTCATGAAGGTCTTTTAACACAGACAGTTCTCTCCCAGCATAAGATAATCAGGTATAACAAAACCAACTAAAATGTCCACTTCTGTTCCTGCAGGAAAATGCTGAAAAGTCTGCAAGGACTCATCTGCCGTTCTCTGAAGGTGAGTCCTGAAAGAGCCTGGTGCTGTTTCCAATATTCCAGTTTTCCCATGGCCTGGAATTTACAGCTAAATTTACAGTACAATTACAGACAATCTCCAGTGAAAAGTGAGATTTTTATATTTGTCAGCTAAAACCTTGGTGGCTTTACACCCTCTAAGCTGGGGCTGTAAACTCCCATTTTGGGCTAAGGAAAGAGGTGATCCAGCATTTGCATGTTTCCTTGAAGTCTGGGGAGAGGGAGCCTGGCTGAAACCAGGTTGCTGACATCCTGCACCTTCCATTCCCATGTTTCTCAGGGAACAGGGATTATTCCACTTGCTCTGCATGGCTGGAGCTTCCAGAGGAAGAAACCACCAGCCTTGCATAAAGCCTGTGCTGCTAGTGGGAAGAGTTTTGCCAAAAGTCATAGAATGATGGAATATCCTGAGCTGGAAGGGACCCACAAGGATCATGGAGTCCAGCTCCTGGCTCTGCCCAGACACCCCAACAATCCCAGCCCGTGCTGGGAGCTCCAAAGACTCCTGGAGCTCTGGCAGCCTTGGGGCTGGGACCATTTCCTGGGGAGCCTGGGCGGTGCCCAGCACCCTCTGGGTCAAGAACTTTTTCATTTTTTCATTTCCTGAGCCAAAAAGTGGTTCAGTGCTTCGGCTGGGTGTACTGATACCAGCTCTGCCCCAAGCCACAGCAGCCCTGTGTTATCCAGAGAGCCTCCTTAAACCCTAAACAGCAGCAGGAGCTCATGGTCTGGAATGGCTTCCTGATGGAAAAGAGTTCCAGCTGTGCTGTTTGCTGCTGCCTTTTCCACCTCGAGCACAGCGACGTGGCTGAGGGTGGCTGCAGCTGCTTTTTGCAGCTCTGGCTGTGCCGTGCTTCCGTGCTTCCCTTCCCGGGCAGCCTGTGGGATCTGTGGAACACCCGGGAACAGCCCGGCATTCCTGAGCCCGGGATCTGTGGAACACCCGGGAACAGCCCGGCATTCCTGAGCCCGGGATCTGTGGAACACCTGGGAACAGCCCGGCATTCCTGAGCCCGGGATCCGTGGAACATGCGGGAACAGCTCCACCTCATGGCTCGGGACTCCCAGTTCATCTCCGGGCACCACGTGATGATTCGCTGCCATTTCAGGGATCCCGGGGAGGACTCCTGTCCTTTGGCAGATGGAAACTTTTCCCGAAATCCACTCCCCGCTCCCAGGGCAAACGGCGTTGGGAGAGGCTGTGAGGATGGGAGAGCCTGATGGATGTGCTGGGGTTGGCTGTGCAGAGCTGCACAGGGAGCCCTGTGGGTGTTTCTGGCATTCCAAAGCCAAGGGATCTATGCTGAGCTTTTGTTCAGGAGGAGGGACAAAGGGGCACCTTGCTGCCCTGAACTCAGGCTATAAAATGCTTCAGCAGGGGTGTCCTGAGCCATCTGTAGGCTGTTTAAAATGTGGATTCTCTCCCGGGTGGATTTTGTAAATGGAAACAGTGATTGGTGAAGTGCAAATCTGTATCTCTGGAACCCGGGACTGCTGTGAGCAGCGCCCTGCTCACTGCCTGTGTTGACTTTGTAGCACCTCAGAGAGGAGCGGTTCCCTCTCTCCAGGTGCTTGGGAGCTGCTTCCACACCCGCAGCCCACAAAGGCAAAATTCCAAAGCACCAGGAGGTTCCAGGGGGTTTTGGGAAAGAGCTGTCCTGCTAAGGCTGCAAGTGACAGTGTAAAACAATGTCAGTATAGGGGACAGGTGGAGTCCTTTACAGATGGGATGTGCTGTGTTGTCAGAAAAAAATAGAAATTGAATGTGTTTGGCTGCAAGACCAGAGGACTGGACTTCAAGACAAAGTCTCCTCACACTCGCATTCCTTCAGAGAACTCACAGGGAGCTGGCTTGTGTCCCATAGAGATTGCAGGTCCTGCTGAGCTCAGTTTGGGCATTTTAAAACATGAGATTGCTAATACTGGTTTGATGAGGCATCATTCAGCTCAAGGCTGTATCTGGACATCCGTAAAATCTGAACGCAGAGCAAGAGGTTCATCCTTGCTTCATTTTCCTTCACCACTGTGCTGGTCAGGGATAAGGATTTGTGTGATACCTCTGGGAAAGGATGAGCAGGGAGCTTCCCTGCCAGCTGAGCAAAGCTCACAGCCCTCACACACTCACCTGGGGCTTGAGGAGGAGGAGGGAATGTGGGATCATGGAATGGACTGGGTTGGGAGGGACCTCACACCACATCCAGTCCCACCTGTGGGCAGGGACACCTTCCTTAGACCAGGCTGCTCCAAACCCCATCCAGCCTGGCCTTGGACACTTCCCGGGATCCAGGGGCAGCCACAGCTTCTCTGGGCACCCTGTTCAAGGATGTTCAAGGGAAATGAGAGGGACTCTGATTCCAGGCTAGGAGTGACTATGGGCTGGCATTTTCTAGGTGATCAGGTGACAAGATTCACCTTCTGTAGTTATTTGTGTATTAAATTGGCATCTTTGAGCCTTGCTCAAGGCTGTAAATTATCACCTTCATGGATTTTAAACTAAACAGAACCAAATAAGCCATCCTAAAGGATCACTTGGATTTGAGGAGGAAAAGGGCAACATGGGAACAAGATGTGTTGGGTGACCTCCTATTTGCACTGCAGCAGTTTGTTCCAGAGGGTCCAGACTGGTTTAATTCCTTCCCTAACAGGAGGGCAAGTGCCCAAATGCTGATTCAGTCATCTGGAATGTGTGTAATGCCACTTTCATTGGAGCCCTTGTGGCTTTGCTGTGGCCCCCTGAGGAGCACTGGGGTGGCAGCAGAGCTGTGTCATGCCGGGGGGAGCTGAGACAGCTGTCCCTGGCTCTGAGCTTTGCATTCTGCTGCTCTCACCCAGACAGACAAAATAGGAAACTGCTGGCTCTGTTCAGCTGCAACTGGCCCTGTCAGTGCTGTGAGAGGCTCTCAGCTTCTCCCAGAGCCTGTCTGGAGGATGCACTTTCTAAATCATTGACAAATGTTTGTGTTTTCTTTCACCACAACATAATAAAATGCTTGTCCTGCCACTGCTCACTTTCTTGCCTGTTTTGGCTGGGCTTTGCAGGCAGGCTTCAGCAGTCTGGGGAAAAATGAATTAATCAGCTTAGCTGGCTGTTTTGGTTTCTCAGCCACGTCTGTATCCTAATGCCAGAGTCTGGATGCAGGGACACAGTCAGGGAAATCAGTGCAGGGAGTGTAATTATAAATATCAAATAGCAGGCAGAGCTGCACTAATCCCTCGGTAATTGAGGTGATTATGGATTGCTGGACAACCTGAATTTTCAGGGTGCTGCCACTCCTCAGTGTGGGCAGAAACATGGTCGGCACTTCCCAGCAGTGAGGCCTTAATGGCTGGATGTGGGATCTTAAGGAATTTTGTAGGGTAAAACGCAGGTGCAGGGCTTGGCTCACTGAGGTGGCTTCAGGTGGAACTGGCTCAGGTGGGAAAGGTTTCAGTGCAGGTATCTAAATGTGAAATCTGGTTCTACAGCATGTGGGTTTTCGTGATGAATTTCCATGCTAATGATGATCTTTCATTCTAATTGCAATCAGAGTTCAGCTCTGGGTTGCATGTGCCTTGGCGGGATCACGGAGTGTGAGCCACAAGCGCTCAGAACAGACTCCCTGGGTTGTTTTTTCACCAGCAATCCTTGGCTGCTGAGAGCTTTGTTGTCTCTTTGCCTTGTTCTCCCCTCAGCTGGACCGTGGCTCTGCCCTCCACACAGCAGCCAGGGATGGCCTGAGCTCCGTGTCCAGCCAGGATGTCCCGGCACAGAGGCCCCGAGCAGTTTTCCACACCAGCGAGAGCGACCCGGTGAGTGACTGCCACCACTGTCCCTGCACAGGGATGGGTGTCCTGGGTGCCACCAGGGGCCATGCTGGGAGCCAGCAGTGCTGCCTGGGACTGTGCTGTTCTGGGGGAGGGGGTACACAGACCTAAACCAGGATCCAGCCCCAAGGGATCCAGCCATGGCTGTACAGGGCACCTGCTCAGGATGGGGCTGCTCTGCCTGAGAGCTCCTGGGAACGAGTATTGATCCCTTCTCCAGAGCTGCACAGATGAGTGTGTATTGCAGAAGCTGGGACGTGGCTTAGCTTGTCATCAGACACCATTAATTTCAACTCCAGGGTTATTCTTCCCTGGAAAAGCCTCTCTGAGTTGGCTGTGAAGGAGATAAAAACCACACCCCAGATGACCTCAGCGCAGCTCTGCAGCATCACAATTCCAGCCTCACACTCTGTCTCAAGCACAAAATGAAGGGGAATAGATGAATGGAATAAGCCTTTGAGGTGCTTTTCTGCTGCCTGTGTAATTGGAGTCTCTCGGTGCCGATTCCTCCAGGGTCTCTATGGAAACGGCAGCGGGAGATGATCTGCTGCACGTGACCCGGTGTCTCCATGGATTGCACAGCACAGGCCAGATGGCCACGATTGTCCCCACTGTCCTGTGCCTGCCTTTTCGTTGCCAGGCAACTGGCTCTGGCATTCTGACTTGTGCCTGAGCTTTGGCACAGCTTTGGCCGGCTCAGCCCTCCCTGGGCTCGCTGGGTCACTCCAGCAGCAAACCCTGGTGCTCCTCAGCTCCTGCACCAGACAATCCCATTTAAATGGCACTAAGAAAGCCACTAGACATGAAATTTTCCATCAGAGTTTGTGTACCCTTCCATTAGCAAAGCTCCAGCTGACTAAACGTGAGGATAAAGACACTGACCCACATTATGTAGGAGAGTGAAGGAATTTGCCCAAAGTCGGGGATGAAGCTGAGAATGAAAATGGGCTCTGGAGTCCTGCTCTTCTATTTGAGTCATGGAAAACCACAGGTGCTGTTGGACTGTGTCCAGCACATGCAGGAGAACTCCAGGGAATCCACAGTTTGAAATAAGGTTGGGAAAAGCCTCAAGTGTCATGTCATAGCTCTCCTCAGGTGATGCCTCCTTGCAGCAGGGAGCCTCTTGCACAGCCAGGATTTAACATTTTCCCCCTGCTGCAAACATTTCCTGACCGGTGAACCCCAGCTCAGCAGCTCCAGCAGCTCAGCCCTTTGCTGAAGTTACCAAACACTTTCTTCCTAGAAATCATTCTTTGAATCAGGAGTTCCTCAAATCCTGCAGCTGTGCCAAGGTAAACCACAGAGTCCAGGACACCCTGGCCTGTCCTGGGAGAACCTTTCCTAGGGAGGTGTGGAACAGGGAGTAGTTGCTGAGTGGAAGGAGCAGAAGGTGAGAGCAGAGGTGTATTTTGTGCTGAAAGGCTGCAAATCTGGTCTGAAGAAGGGAAGGGAGACTTAACAAGAATCCTGGGGCCAGAAAATCCATGGATATGCAACGGAGCTACCAGCAGTGGTCCATGAAGGGTCAATCAAAAATTGGGAAAGCCAGATATTCCTGGCCAAATAGGCAGAAGTCATACCTGCACATAAAAATGTTTGCACATAAAATAAAACGAGGAAATGGTTATATTTGTTGTTGTGTATGCCAGTTTTTATGTATAACAAGAGTAAAGAGGAGGATATTTTTACTTTAAATCCATGGAAAAATGCAGAAAACAGCACGACAAGATCTAAGCTTCAAGGATTAACACAAAACTGCTAAAAGTCTCACAGGAAGGGCTGCAGAGAAGTCTCTCTTTACTGTCCTAATTAGACAAGACACAAAAATGGGCAACTTGAGCAATAGGAAATAAATAAGTGCTTTGCAGGTCTTGCTTTGCAGGTCTTTGAAGGGAAAAAGCAGGCATTAAATTCTCAGATCCCAGTGACAACAGCTGCTCTTATGGTGAGAGCTGCAGGTAAACACTAGAAATAAATGCAGCAAGATTCAAGTCTAGTGGAGGAATAGCCCTGATCACTGAGGTCACCACAAGGGACTGGAAATTATTGCCCCATTAAAAAATTGTGAGTTTTTAATTCTCCAGCCCCAGTAACCAAATGGCACCATGGGAATTACTCCTGGGAAGCAGCAACCCAAGGCAGAAAACAATTTTGTCACAAAAGACAGTGAATGTGACACCAGCAGGTAACTCAGAAGGGTGTCACACCTCTGTTAAGGTTTGGGGGGGACTGGTGAAAGGTGAGATAAATTCATGGAGCATGGGGCCACTGGTGCCCCCAAAATACCACAGTTCATACATGAGCTCAGGGAATCCCTTCACTGTTTATTGCCAGCTGGGATCTCCTTTCTTTAGCCTCTTCCAAAGCACCTGCCAGCAGTGTCCTGACCCCACTTATCTTGCTTATCTTGCTCTGTCTCCCAATAAGAGAGTATTCTCTGTGAGCAGAGCATTGCCTCCCTGTCCCACCCTCCCAGGCCACCTGTGTCCAGGAAAGAGGCATCACCAGTGTGATAATTCCTGTTCTCCCTTCCAGGCCAAGCACACGGAGCAGCATGAGGGTCGTCTGTACAACATCCCCCTGGAGGAGGTGAAGGCTGTGTTCCCCCACGGGTTGCCCCATCGTTTCCAGCAGCAGGTATTCCAGCTTGGAGGGAATGCATTCGGGGTGCCCAGAGCAGCTGCGGCTGCCCCTGGATCTCTGGAAGTGTCCAAGGTCAAGCTGGATGGGCTTTGGAACAATTTGGGATAGGGGAAGGAGGTGGGATGTGATGCTCTTTAAAGTCCTGTCCAACCCAAACCATTCCACAACTCTGGGAAGAACCAGATCCATTGGTGACTGTGATGTTTTTGGAATGAGAGAGAGCAGGAGTGCTTTTATTCCTGGCCCTTACTGCTGTTTTCAACATCTAAAAGAGATGAGTCAACCACCCAGAGCAGAAGAGTTTGAGGGTTCTACCTCAGGCAACCTTCATTCCAGTGTTCTTCATCTGTAATAATGAATTACAGAAATATTTTCCATGGCTGTATTTCTGTGTGAAACAGGCTGTCTCATGAAATAAGTTTATCTCTGCAACAAAACAATCTCCTCTCTTGATTTGTGTGGCGAGGCAGATGGAGCTGTGCTCGGCTCTGATCCTGCGTGAGTCAGGAACAGATTCCTTCCCTGTGCATATCCAGGTCACTGAGTTGGATTCATGGACAGGCCAGTCACCCACGCCCCAGTCAGTGGGAGCAGGGTGAACAGCTGATCCAGAAAACTCTTTCCAGGCACAGGAAGGACAAGAAGGTCCTTTCACTGAGGGGAAGCAGTGCTTGACCAACCCTGTGGGTGCTGCTGCACGCAGAGGGCAGAGCTGGGGGTGTCTCCAGGCAGGGATGGAGCCAGGCTGGGGGCAACTGTGCTCAGCCAGCTCGTGGCAGCTCGGTCACCTCTGCTCCTTTCTCAGATCCGGACCTTCAATGAGGCGCGTGTGATGGTGCGGAAGCCAGCGCTCGAGCTCCTCGCGTGCCTGAAGGGCTCCAACTTGGCCCACCCTGCTGTCAGATATGTGATCTGTATCCTTTAACTGGAGGGTAGAATGAAGAGAAACACCAGCAATCTGTACAGGTGAGAGGGTTGTGAGCCTGAGCTGGCTCAGTCTCCAGGAGGTGGTTGTGCCATGTGGTCTGTAGTCAGTGCAGGGGTTCTGGGCACTTCAGGAAATTTGGGGCTTGGATACCTATATTTTAACTGATGGCACAGACCTACAAATAGGGTCAGCACACAGGGCATGGGGCTCCTCAGCTCTGCTCAGTGGGGTGGGGGACAGGGAGAAGGAACTCTCTGAGTTTGCTGGATAAAATGCCATCCTCGCTTTGATGAGCTCTGAACTCCCTTTATACCCTTTCTGAAGGAATCACAGTCAAGGACAAAATGAAGTGGTTTTTCAGAGACTTTCCTTGACAGTCCTTGCTGGAGATGGTGAGAGAGGAACAGGGAAGACCATGACCCTGTGTCACGTGGTTCACTACTGCTCGAGGCAGGGCTGGCTGGTGCTGCACATCCCAGATGGTGAGAAAACCAGGGCTCTGTTACCACACCAATCACCAAAAGAAGCTGCTTCAGGAGGTGTAGGATAGCCCACCACAATTATCCTTGTTTTTCTGTAGTGGAGAAGGCACATATAACAAAAAAACCCCAAATAAAGCAGAGCATATTTAATTATTTTCACCTGCTCACACGTACTTTTGGTCAGTCTGGTTTTCTGCATTAATGAGCGCGGGAAGAGATTGTTTGGGTCTGTGTGCCCTCCTCTGATCCCAAGGGAGAATTCTCTAGTAAGGATGGAGCTGCATCCACCTCTGGGGTGCCAGCACAGGAAGGACATGGACCTGTTGAAATGAATCCAGGGGAGGCACCAAAATGATCAGAGGGATCAGGGGAGCAGCTCTGCTGTGAGGAAAGACTGGGAGAATTGCAATTGTTCAGGCTGGAGAAGAAAAGGCTCTGGGTTTACCTAATTGTGGCCTTCGAGGACCTAGTGGAGCTACGATAAAAATGGAGAAAGACTATTTACAAGGGAGTGGAGGGACAGGACAAGGGGCAATGTCTTCCCACTGCCAGAGGGCAGGAATAGGTGGGATATAGGGAAGAAATTCCTCCCTGTGAGGGTGGTTAGGCCCTGGCACAGAGTGCCCAGATAAGCTGTGGTTGCTCCATCCCTGGCCAAGGCCAGGTGGGCCAAGGCTTGGAGCAACTTGAGATAGTGGAAAGTGTCCCAGCCCATGGCAGAGGGTGGGACTGGTTGATCTTTAAGGTCCCTCCCAACACAAACCATTCCTTGATTCTGTCACTTTCCTTACCAGAGTTGCAGAATAAGGACAAGAAACACAAACACCCTGCCACCCTCACCTCATACCATTATTTTGACAAAAAAAAAACAACACTAAAATTAAAACAACTGTTTTATGTTGCTCACAGCTCATCTCTGGGTGAAGAACTGCAAGGAGCTTTTGCAGTCTTCCTACAAGAAAGACCGGCTGGATCAGCCTCTGCAGGCCTCTGTCTGGCTCAAGAACTTCAAATCCTCCAATGAACGTTTCCTGCAAGAGGTTTGTGGCTGCAAACCCCACCCACTGCTGGACTTCAGGTGCTGTAGGAAAAGCACTTTAGGTCCCCTCTGTGGGGATGGCTGGTGGTGGTGGATACTTTTCCCAGGTTTTGCAATCCAGCCTTGCTTTGCCTCCTTTCATCCCCAAACTAATCATGGTTTTCTTCCCGCAGATAAAAACACAGAAAAAATACATGTGGGGCAAACAAGAGTGCACAGAGGAGGGCAGACCTTTGGGGGAAGTGGTGGAGCAGGTAAGGAGCACTGCTGCTGGTGTGGTTTCACCTTGTACCAGAGGATCCCATCTCTGTGTTTGTGAAACAGATTGCTCCTAAAGATCTCAGACACATGAGTCCTGGGAAATAGAACGTGTCTCCCCATCATCAAAGGATGTTGTGGAGGCTGTGGCGGATCTGTAAAGAAAATTGTACTAAGAATTTGGATAGAAGACGAAGTTAGAACCTGAAATTCCCATGTTTAGCTGCTCAAACTGCTCCTTGGATAAGAACAAAGAGGTTCTTGACTGTCAGTTTGTCTTCCCCTGAGAAAGGGCAGCCCAAAAGTCACCAGCATCAGCTCTTAGCAAGAAATGCAGGCTGAGCTCTGTGCCTTGTGCTCCCTGCAGGGTCTGGCTCGTGTCAGGAGCGCCAGTGATGCCGTGGGCGTGGTGCTGAGGGAGATCAAGCAGCAGAGTCACCGCGGCTCCTTCCGGCTCCTGGTGGCTGTGGACGGTGTCAACGCGCTCTGGGGACGGACCACGCTGAGGAAGGAGGACAAGAGCCCTGTGAGGATGATGCCTTCCTGGGGCTACCCAAAACCAGGCCAGACAAAATTTAGGGAATAAAAAGCAGTTATATTTATTGAAAGGCCTTCAGGTACATTTAAGGCAGAAAAAGCCTCCTCCAGGGGCTACACCCAAAAATGGATGATGGGTCATGGATTTTTACACTTTTATAAGTTTGGTCCATTTGCATATTGGGGGTTAATCTTCCAATTACAGCTTCAGGTAATGAAGTCATTTACCCCAAGTTTGCTCCCCTCCAGCTCACTTTTGTTTACATTTCTCAGGGCCTGAGGCAGTGAGGTGTCTTTGATCCCCAGGCCTGGAGAGGAATTGTTGTGTCTGACCAAAATGGGAAAGCATAGCTCACACTGTGTATGGAGTTTAGAGTTATACACTAAAGCATTGCAGGATTACAAATAGATGAAAAATACAAAAGCTAAAATCCTAAGGCATCATTTCCTGCCTCATCATTCTTGCCCATTCCTCATCATCCCCCTGCCCTGGGGACAGCCCTGATTCCTGCTGCAAGGGGAGCAGGGAGGGTGTTTGGTTCTGTTTTAATTCTATGGCAATCCCTGAAAATGCTCATTTGGCTTTGGAGGGGCCTGAAAGGTTCATATTATGCTTTAGAGAATTTTTACTGAATTTTTACTGTCTCTCCCTGAGACAGAAGTGCAGGTGGGTGTTGTTGGAGAGGCAGGGCCTGGGTGTTGCCCAGTGCAGCATGACTCAGGCTCGATGCTGCAGGGCTAAGGGAAAGCAAAGAAAAAAAACATGCCTGAAGGATACAAATGATCCTGCCAGCCTCACTAGAAGGAGGGGAGGGGAATTCATGTCTCAGATAGAAGCTGCTGGCAATAAAAGAGTGATGCAGACAATCTCCCCCAGGTTTCTCCAGAGGAGCTGACACTCGTGCACAACCTGCGCAAGATGGTGAAGAATGATTGGGTGAGTTCCAGGCTCTGCCTTTGGCTGAGTCACTCCCAGCAATTAAAGCTGCCACAAGCCCAAAGCCACGAGTCCAACACTGCTAAAGGAGAGCACAGGCACAGCATCAGTGTTTGTGGCACCACCTGAGGAGAATGAGAACAGGTCGAATCTGTAGCAGCATTTCCTGATTCCCCTGCCAAGCTGCAGTGTAGGACCCTGAGCTGGAGGTGTTTGATAGCCCTTGGGACAGGGCTTATAACCTTTGGGTTATGATTTCTTTGAACTAATGAGAACTTCTGGTTTCTGAACATTTTGCTGTAGGAGGTCAATTCCTCCTGCTGCTTTTTCAATCCCCTGGATGCTCAGAGCTAGAACGAGTAGGCTTCAGATTTAAAGGTATATGGGAAAGTCCTTTTTATAGTATTTCACTTGTTTGTATAGAAAACCCATTATAGGTATGAAAAATTTTAATGCCAGTCCTGGGAACATGAGCTGTGTATTTTCCCTGTGCTCACATGGACTTGGAGCAGCCAGGATTAGTGTAGTCAGGAACATTATAAAAAGTTCATCTTGTAGAAGTTTTGAAGAATTCAGATCCCAGAATCGGATCTTAAAGCCCACTCAGTCCCACCCCTTGCCATGTGCAGGGACACCTTCCACTGCCCCAGGTTGCTCCCAGCCCCCTCCAGTCTGGTCTTGGGCACTTCCAGGGGCAGCCACAGTTTCTCTGGGCACCCTGTGCCAGGACCTGCCCACCCTCACAGCCAGGAATTCCTTCCCAATATCCCACCTATCCCTGCTCTGTTACTGTGAAACCATTCCCTCTTGTCTTGTCCCTCCATCCCTTGTCCCCAGTCCCTCTCCAGCTCTCCTGGAGCCCCTTTAGGCCCTGGCAGGGCCTCTGAGCTCTCCCTGGAGCCTTCCCTTCTCCAGGTGAGCACCCCCAGCTCTCCCAGCCTGGCTCCAGAGCAGAGGGGCTCCATCATGGAACCTTCATGGCCTCCTCTGGACTTGCTCCAGCAGCTCCATTCTCCAAGAAGATGCCTCAGGGTTTGATCCTAAACCAGCACTGGGTTTGCAGCTAACAGGATTTTTATTTCTGATCTGCCTTCCAGAGTGGAGGTGCCATCGTGACCACCCTCAGCCAGACTGGCTCTCTCTTCAAACCCAGCTCAGCCTACACTCCCCAGGAGTTGCTGGGAAAGGTGAATCATGGCCTCCTTTGTTTTTTTTTTCTTTCTTCACATTGGGAAACAAACAAAAATCTTGGTTGGTGACCTGGTTCTGTTCAAGGGGACACTATTCAGGCTCTCTGTGGTTCACACACACCTTTGGGTCAGCAGTGTCCTGAGGAGTGCCAGGCACATGGGCAAGGCAGGGGATTGTCCCTGACCTGGGGCAGCCTCACCTCGAGTCCTGGGGGCACTTTGGGCATCACAAATCTATGAAAGGTCTGAAGCTGCTGAAGGGTGTCCAAAGGAGGGACATGGGGATGCCGAAGGGTCTGGAGGATGAGGAGTATCTGAGGGCATTTGGTCTGTCCAGCTGGAAAAGAGGAGACTGAAAGGAGAGCTCGGGGATCTGCAGCTGCTCAGGAGGGACAGCTTGGATTTCTGCTCCTTATGAGCAGGACAGGACCCAAGGGAATGCCTGGAGCTGTGTCAGGGGAGGGTTGGGCTGGATAGCAGGAAAAGGCTCTTCTCTCAGAGGGTGCGGGGGCACTGAACAGGGAACGGGCACAGCCCCAAGGCTGCCAGAGCTCGAGGAGCATTTGGACAGCTCTCCCAAGCACAGGATGGGATTGTTGGGGTGTCTCCAGGGCCAGGAGTTGGACTGGATGATCCTTGTGGGTCCCTTCCAACTCTGGATATTCCATCATTCCATGACTGAGCTCTAGTTGAGCTCCCAAGGCGTCTGGGCCATGTCCCCACCCAGCCCCCGCCACTGACCCTGACCGACCTCTCCTCCCAGGAGGGGTTCGACGCCTTGGACCCCTTTGTGCCCATCCCGGTCCCCAACTACAGCCCCAGGGAGTTCGAGAGCTGCTACGGCTACTACCTGGAGCGCAAGTGGCTGCTGCACGAGAAAGGTCAGTGCCCGTGAAGGGGGCAAAACCGGGGCTGTGCCCGCCCTGCGGTGTCCGAGCCCGCTCCCTCCGCTCCGTTCCCTCCCTCCATGTCTCCCTCAAGCCCTCAATCTCTGTCTGTCTCTCTCTCCCCTCGCAGCGAACACGGAGGACGGGAAGGCGGAGCTGCAATTCCTGAGCGGCTCCAACCCGCGGCAGCTGGACCGGCTGGCGGGGCCCCTATAGCGCAATAAAGGCTTTTTTTCCCGGTGTCCGTGTCCCTGTCCGTGTCTGGCGCGCGTGCCCGGCCCCGCTCGCGTCCCCGCCCGTCCGGGGCGGGCCCGGCCGTGACGCGCTCCCGGTTCCTGCGGCGGGGGCGCGCGGCGATGCTGGGGGAGGCGGTCACGCTGCAGCTCGGGCACTACTCGGGCTGCGTGGGCGCGCATTGGTGGGGGCTGCAGGTGCGGGGGGGCTGCGGGACGGGAGCGGGGTGGGGCCGGGGCCGGGTCTCGCTCTGATCTCTCCTTCCCCCGGTTCCCCGCCGTTCCTCGCAGGCCGCCGCGCTGCGCAGCCCCCCCGAGCCCGCCGAGCTCCGCGCGGCCGCGCTGCTCCGGTTCGGGCGGGGCCCGGGCGGCCCCGAGACCCCCACGCCGCGTCTGGTGGCGCTGGAGCTGAAAGGTACCGCGGGACGGGGGAGCTCGGGCGGACCCGCCGCCACCGGGCGGCCCCGCCGTGACCGGGCTGTCTTTACAGGCGGCGTGGGCTCGCTCAGACCCGACGGGGCGGGCACGGAGCCGCCAGTGACCTGGTGAGTGCGGGGCTGGACGGGGCGGGACAGGACGGGACGGGGCCGCCGCAGCTGCCGCCGCTTTGTGTCGCAGGGACGGGGCCGTGGCCGATTACCGAGACCGCGTTCCGGCCGGGGGCTGCGCGCCGCGGGACACCGGGAGCCGCAGGGTGAGCGCGGCCGCGGGTCCCGCACCGCTCCCTGCCCGGGACACGAGCGGGGACGAGGCGAAGCGCCCCGTAACCGGGATTGTTCCCGTAGGGAGACGCTGCCGG
This sequence comes from Acrocephalus scirpaceus scirpaceus, assembly GCA_910950805.1. NCBI lineage: Eukaryota > Metazoa > Chordata > Aves > Passeriformes > Sylviidae > Acrocephalus > Acrocephalus scirpaceus. Next base: position 1,369,049 of record OU383801.1, read on the forward strand.
GGACGGCAAGGGGGATCCCGGTGCTGCGAGGCCAGGTTTGTGCGCGGGCCGGTGCGGGTTCGGTCCATTCGCTGGGATCGCGGTTCCAGAAAGGCAGAATTCCCTGGCCCCTGCTGTGGCACAACGTGTTAGTGAACAAGGAGAAGGAAAACTATGGGATAAGACTGCTCGGCTTATAGAGAGCTGGGTCAGAGCAGCAAATGGGCTTAAAAACTGGACAAGTTAAAAACCTGATTTCTGCATCCACAGGGATGCTCAGAGCTGAAAGGACCTTTGTTCTCCCATCTGTCTCCCTGCAGGTGCAGCTCCTGCAGGCTCCCAGGACCCTCCCTCCGTGAGGCTCTGGTCCGATTATATCAACGTGCCCCTGCACCCCAAGAGTGTCTATGTGATCCGGCAGTACCTGCATGATGGGTATGGCCAGGGCTTTAGTCCAGAACCCAAAACAGGAGCTGAGTTTTGCCTTCACGGATGAATAGAAGGGATAAAATAACCCCTATTTACCCCTTTTTCCCTTAGGGATTGTGGTTGTCTCGAAGCCTTTGGGCAAGGTGAAACTCTCCTGCAGGACCCCGCCTGTGTCGAGGAGTTGGAAGATCGGCTGCACTTCTATGTTGAGGAGTGTGATTACCTTCAGGTTCACACCTTACCCAAGCTCCCTTTGCTTTCAAGAAACTTTCTGCTCAAAATGAAGCAGAATCTGAGATACTGCCATTGTTTTCCACAGGGATTTCAGGTCCTCTGTGACCTTCACAATGGATTCTCTGGAGTTGGTGCCAAGGTGACAGAGCTGCTCCACGATGAGTATTCACGGAAAGGGATCCTGACCTGGGGCCTGACTCCAGTCCTGAGCACTGTGGGAGTGAGTGAACAGTGGGGAGAACCAAGAACAGGTGCCCAGCCTAGGTTTGACAGGTTCTTTTCTGCTCCTTAAGATTCCAATGGTTGGATTTTTTTTCCCCAGGACCCTCAGAACAGTTTTTACAGACTGATGAACACTGCCCTGGGCATTGCCCACCTCTCTCGTCACAGCTCTCTCTTCTGCCCCCTGTCACTCAGTGGGAGTTTGGGGATCAAGCCAGAACCTCCTGTGACGTTTCCATACATAAAATACGAGGTAAGTCCTGGATTGGGATCACCCACCGTGGTTGGCTTTGAGCTCGTGCAGCTTTACCCCTCTCCAAGTGTTTTCTGTGGTGGTTGGGTGGTTTTGCATGGTGCTGTTCTGCTCAGCAGAACAGCTGCTCTTCCTGTTCTTCCTGCTTTTTCACAGGGACTTAGCTGCCAACTTTTAATTTCTGTAGTTTTCTTCCTATTTTTGAAAATATTAACACATTTCTTTGGCTGCTGTGCTTTCTGGTGGGGTGCTGCCTGCAGTGTTGGCACTGAAGAAAAGGCCTTTACTACATTATTCTCCATGCTCAGAGTAACTCCAGCCCTGCTGGAGCCCTAAGGAGCCAAAGAAAGATAAGGAAACTGGCACCAAAGCATTTGTTAGCAAACAGCTGGGGTGGAACTACTGTTACACACTGGCTGCTTATCCCAATCCTGACATAACTGTTAAACACCTCTTTTTAAAGGCACAATTTACAGTCTGGTTACGTTAAATACACACTGTTTTAAAGAAGGGATGACTGTGACCTGTCCTGTAATTCCTGCATTTGTCTCCTTCCCAGGCATCCCTGAACTATCACAGCAGCGCAATTCTGGCAGCAGCACTCGACACCCTCACGGCTCCCTACCGCCTCTGGTCCTCCCAGGGCTCCATGATGCACTTTGCTGACTCCCTCACCTTCTCTGGGAGGAAGGTGAGGGCACCTTCCAGCTGTGCTGCAGCTGTTCTGCACACCCCCACTGCCAGGAGCATGTTCCAGACTCTGCTCTGTCACCAACTCCAGGTTGTGGCCGCATGGGCAGCTCTCCCCTTCCCTGCCTTATCTGGCTCCTCGCTCCCCAATATCTTAAGTGCCCACCAGCAGGATGTGCCCTGGAAGCTTCTGTCCTCGTGGAGGGAGCAAAAGGTCAGCTGCTGTTTTGCTCAGTCTGTTGTGCTACGAGGAATTTGCCAAGAGAAACCCACCAGGTAAATCAGCATTTGAACTGCACTTCCTGCAGGGTTTCCTCACTGAAGGTATCCACACTCCCTCCATTTCAGAGAGCCAGCTGAAGGGAAGAGCAGTCTAGTGACTCAGTGCTACTAATTTTAGAGCAAAAAAGCAATTGAGGCAGTGATGGTTTCAGGCTGGGAAACCCTGAATTTCCTTTGCAGCAGCTGCTCAGGCCAGCCCCGGTCCCCCCTGCACAGCTGTGAGAGCCCCGAGCAGGTGCTCCAGCAGTTCTTCCACACCCAGTTCCCAGGAGCCTTCAGGTGGGTACAGGCAGGGGGTGCTGGTTTAGAACAGGGAACACCTGAGGGAGCTCTGGGTAACTTTATTCATCTCCTCACAGCACATCCCATGTGCTCCAGCAGCCCTGTGACACCCGGCCTCCCTTCCCCCAGTTCTTCTCTCCTCTCCTGACCAGACGAGGCTTCCTCCTGGACAAAGCTCAAGGCTATTCCTCAGGAGGTAAAAAATGCCCCTTAAACTCTGCAACAGAGAGATCAGGGCCTAACAGAGGTAAAAATTATTAATAACAAACCAACCCAGTGTGGAGTGTTGGAGGGCATGAGTTGTGAGTGTGGAGCAGCTGAGTTCAAGTAAGGCAACTGCTTGTGAAGTAGCACAGGGCAGGGACTGAGAATTTGGTGGGTGTCTGAGCCCTGCTGTGCCTCTGACCCTGCAGGTGTTGAGAGCATCCCCGTGCTGGCAGCCCTGCAGAGCTCCCCTGTGCTGCACTCGCTGCTCTCGGGGCTGTGCCGCGAGCTGCGGGCGCCGAACGTGCGGCGCTGGAGCAGCTTCTTCACGGCTGGGGTGGAACAGGACGACTTCCAGGAGGCCCTGGAGGAGCTAAAGACCCTGTCCCAGTGCTATGAGACGGGGTTTGGAGCATCTGAGGATGAAGCAGACTCAGATTAACCCACCTTCGTTACTGGGGGAAGTGAGAGTGGCTTTAAGATCACTCCCAAAATAAAGGGAATGGTTTTGGAGACAGCCCAGCTGCTGCTTTCTTCTCAGTTCACCAAAAATCTTCTTACTTCTGGCCTAAGTTCTCCAGCTACTCACAGTTGTGTTGCAAAGGAGGAAAGCTGCTTTTTGGGGGCAGATTTTATGTATTTTGGTTGGGGTTTTTTGACTGTGCAAAGTGGAATTGCTTTGCCTGTTCAAATAAACCCACACAATAAATAGAGAGTTCAGACTCACATACAAGCTCCAGAGAAGGTGCTTGACCTGGGGGGCAATTACATCACCACTTGTCCTCCTACTTGGTGCTTTTTATCAATTATGCTAATTTCCTAAAACCTATAAAATGTACTCACCCCTGGGGGGGTGGGCTTTTATGGACATCTTTCCATAACTGCTCCTGAAGGCCTTCAAATAAAGATCCACTTTTATATTACCTTCTTACTAAAATCTTCTCGAGTTTCATTTCCAGGTTGGGAAAAAGGCAACAGTTTGTTCCACATGAAAACTGACATTTTAGAGTACAATATTTACAGGTTCTGGTCAGAGGCTGCTGGGCCCAACCTGCACCCCGAGGCCAGGTCAGTGTCCAAGTTCTGTTATTTCACTGCTGAAGCTCCCCAGGGAGGTTCTAGAAAATGTGCTCCTTTTACTTCCTGCCTTTGGTTAGGTACAGGCTGGAAGTGCAGCAGGAAACTGAACAACAAAAAAAAAGGAAGGTGCTGTCTCAAGTACCTGTGCAAACATTTTTCCACAGCACCTGTCTAGCAGCAAACTGGCAAAAAAGCCCTCTTCTGGTGCAGTCAGTAGTTTATCATCTCAGTCGTCAGGTTCTTCCTCAGAAAGCAGAAGATCTTTATCTGACAGCTGGTCTGTGTTGCTGGTGCTGGTGGCATCCTCCTCATCTTCAGAACTCCCATCACAGGATGTGTGGAACAGCCTCATCAGTTCCCTGAACCTGTGGGACACCTGGAGAACAAGGGAAATCCAGAGTGACAAGTGACCTAAGAGGTGTCATGGAACTGGAATTTCATATTAGGAAGTTCAAGGTGTTTTGTAACAAAAAAATCAATACCACAACAGTGTTTCAAGGAAGAGAAATGGAAGAGCACTGGGTTGTTGTTTTCTCTGGAAGAACAGTTACATTCTCCAGGTAAAATCTGGCAGTTTGGGAAGATTCAGAGACAAAAGCAGATCTTTTGTAGAGAAGCAGGAGGCTGAAGACCTGAGTAGCAGCCACTGAAACAACTCCAGTACCAAAAGTGCAGCTCAAATATCAATGGTAACCCCTGTCAGAAGGACCAGGGCTCATGGGATTTTTGGCACCACTAAAACAGAGCAGAGTTTGGTTTGGTTTTGTTTTGATTTTTTTATTTGCAACTGAGATGACTTTTCATTAAATTGAAGTTTGAGAGACTGATAGGACAGCAACCCCCCACCTTCCCTTCCTTCCCAGCCCTGTCCCACCCCCTGGAGCAGGCAGCTCTCCCACACCACACCACTCCTCACCTCACTTGCTGTCTTGTTGCCCAGTTTCTGGGAGATGGCGTGGAAGGTGTCCAGGTGGGCTCCCTTCTCCTGGCAGGTGGTGAGGATGACTCTGTCAGCCTCCCTGCAAAACAAACCCTTGTGAAAGCAGCCTGAAAGCAGTGACAGACCCAAGCACCCACAGCCCTGTTCCCAGTTCAGCAATCCCTGAGCAAAGCTACTTCCTTTATTCCTCCTGCCACCCCCAATCCCAGGACCCATCTCTAAGCAGAGCTCCTTTAGCCTGGGGTTTTATCCCAGCCTGAAGTGCTCCAATAACAGCCCTGCCAGGAGCAGCCAGTGCTGCTCACGGGGCCAAACTGATGGACTGAGGAATGTTCAAAGGGATTGGGCAGAAAATGGGGATACAAAATGAAAAGAAAGGACCCAGTAAGAGCTGGAGCCGAACAGTGAACACAGAAAAATGCAGGAGGTCAGGAAGAAGTACCTGGTCCAGAGCACAACCTTCTCCCCAGTGGAGCTGACTTTGCTGTTCTTGGCACACACGGTGGCCTCTGTCACTCGCTGCTGCTGCTGCTCCTCCTCCCTCTGCCCCGGGGAGGCTGTGCCTGCTCTGGGCTCCAGCGGCTCAGGATGCTGATGCATCTGGAAGCAGCTGTTTGCATTTGACCTTGGCCTGCCCTCGGCAGCATCTCCAGTGCAGCCTCTGTCCTCTGTCCCCAAACTGCAGTGACCAGGGGGCGCTGAGCTGCAGCTCTCACCCGGCGTTGGTTTGCTGCTCGTGATCCAGCCCTGCTTTGCTTCAGCTCTTCCTTCCAGGGGCAGAGGTGGTCCCTCGAGTTCTTTGCCACCTCCTTCTGAAGCAAGAGCAGAGCCCCTGGGCTGCTGTGCTGAAGCAGAATGAAGCCCCTCAGTCTGACACGGGCTCTGTCCACAGGAGGGTCGAGGTCCCGGGGCCCCTTTTGCTGCAGCAGAGAGCAGCGGGTCCCTGCTCAGCCCCACAGGAGCCTCTGCATTCCCTCCAGGCTGGTTTAGTCCCTCAGTGCAAGGGCAGTCTTTGGTTTCTTGAGGTAGTTTTAGAGCAGCTTTTTGTAGCTGTGCCCATCTGGGGCCAGTGGCAGCAGAGTCCCTGTCCTTGGCAGCATCCACACCTGCACTGGCACCTTCTGGAACCTGGGCATCAGCAGGGGCAGGTTTTTCAGTAGATCCAGGTCTGCTGGAGGCCACCCTTCCTTCCAGGAGAGATCCTGATAAGAAACCCAAACAAGGTCAGAGAAGCTGTAAGGAAAAAATCCTGGAGGCTTCATCCCCTGAGTTTTAAAGAGATTTTTATTTACCGAGCCTAATGCTGCACGTGAGAATGGTTTGGGAGTGGCTTTGTGATTCCACCTGCACTTCACCCACCTGCACTTCAAAGAAGACAATCTACAGCCCATTTTCTTCACCCCTGTGGGTTGCTACAACCAACTGCTGTGTGAAGTGATGGAGATTTAAAAAATGCAAAGAGCAAAACTCTCCAGTGAAACAGCCACTGCTGCTCTTGGCACCCTGATTACAAACCCCGACATGAGACCACACTTAAACTCCTGTATTTAACTGTGTGTTGTTCCCAACAGCAGCACGAGCTGAGCCCTGGCTCCAGGGAGGAGAAAGAGATCTCCCTTGGGTTGTTTATCCCACCATAACTGTGTTTCTCTTTGTCTGTACCTGACTGGAGGAAAAACAAGCACCACAGAGATTGTTTAAAGGCAGAGTAGAGAGATGGTGGTTCTGAACTGCTGTGCTAAAATGGAAACTGGGAAACAACCAGTACCATGGCCTGGGGACTGGAGCAGTATCCTGGCAAGAGAAGCTTAAATGGAGCAATCATTGTGAAGAGGGCACAATATTCTCTGGGCAGGAAAGGTTTAGTTGAAGGCAATGCTAGACAGGTTTGGAGCATCCAGAGTGGAGGAACAAGAGAAAAAAAAAGTGAAAAGACAACGATTAGAAGTTCTCATTATACTCAATAAATGTGCATGAGAAAGTCCTGAACCTCTGCCCATTTGCGTGGTGAGGATTCTACACCTGTCTGTAGAAGACAAAAGTTTCACATACCTGGAGACAGAGAGTCCACTTTCCTAGGGACAGGTTTTGTTCTGCTCTGCACATCCTCTCCCTCGTCTCTGCTCTCCAGGCTTTCTTCTCCAGGTTCCTTTGACATTCCAGGATCCTTCCCTTCTGGCTGGGGACTTGACTCTCGCTGAGCAAGGCTGGCAGGCAGCTCTTGAGAATCCTTGTTTTTATAAAATTTGTTTTCACACACCTGCAAACCAACCCACAGGCACAATCACACATGTGGTCGTTCCATCCCAACCACACCTCAGCCTTTGCTTCCCACATATTCCTGGCCCTGCCAAAGGCTTCACTTTGGCATTATGTTTGCTTTAGAAAGATTATTATTATTATTATCATCATCATCAGGCATGATCTTTTCACAGTGGCCACGTCAGTATCTTTCCACTCTAAAAACTTATTCTTAACCCAAAAGAACATCAAAAATGACATAATTTAGCAGAGCACGGAGGGGCAGTAGAAAGTGAGGAGCAGAGAGATGGGAGAAGGCCAGGCAGGTGCAGTCAGAGCTCCAGACAGGGAGGCACCACTGGGCACCTTTGCATTGATTCCCTTCCTCACCCCATTATTTGGGAGACACGAGGCCTGAGGATGATCACAGCAGGGAGACTTGGCAGAACTCCACTTCCCCCTGAGCACTCCAGGCCTCTCCACTGACCTTACTACTACAATGGCTGCAGCTCCTCCTTTTGCTTTTCTTTAGCTTGAGATCGCTACTCCCTTCATGGCAGGAACATGAACATTCCTTCATCCCATCCACCCACTCGACCTCCTGGAAACAGACATACTCCAGCTGACAGACAGACAACACTCCAGTTGACAGACAGACAGACAACACTCCAGTTGACAGACACGCAGGGAACAGGGGGGCACGGGGGTCCAGGGGGCTGTAACACTCGCAGAGAACTGAAGTGATGATGGCAAGCAAAGCACAACAGAAATGTCCCCATCCCATGTCTTCCACGTTTGTGAGGTTGTTGCCACGTCCCTCAATAAGACAATTTATCCCCATGCATTTGCTCAGAGGTGAGAAATACCAGGCAGATACCCCAGGCCCACCTTGTCGTGGTGTTGGCCTCCAATCTCTTTCCGTTTCTTGTTTCTGGTGGCTCCGTTAATCTTGGGTGGTTCATCCTCCTCTTCTACATCTGGCAGAGACACCTCTTCAAACCCATCAAACTACAGCAAAACAAACACCAGCTGCTCTCAGGTGATCAAATTTTGTTTTCCCCAGAAAACAAAAATTCTGTTCAAAAATTCAAAGAGTTTGCTTCAGTCCACCAGCAGCTCTCCCACCCCACTGCTTCCCTCTCTCTGGAACTGCACCCTCTAATTGAGTTCTTCCAGTTCAAACATGTTTCTTATTTCTGCTTTTATAATTTCTGGTTTTAGGGAAAAGATTACTCCACCTCATATTCCTTCTCTTCTGTCCAGTTGATCTCCTCAAAGTCTCCCATGCGGCTGGCTGAGGGCCGTAGGTGATCAAAGAAAACAGAGAACTCATCCTGCAGGTGGTCATGTCCCTTCAACAGCTGCCACATTTGGGTCTTTAGCTGGAAAATAAAAAAATCCAGAGAAAATTACTTATCATTCCACATCATTTCATTGTCCTCTAAAGCACTCTCAGAGCAAGGGGAGCACCACAGTTTGTTACAGCTCCAGTATCAAGTTGGTGCTTGCATGGGAACAACTTCCTGGATATTCAGAGATCATTCCACACTCAGCTATCAAATTAGCCTGGAAATATCCCTCCAGAATTCCAGGCAGACTCTGTAGATGACACTCAGCCTCAACTGCAAGGTAATAAAGGCAAGGTGGAAGTGGGAGTGAGGAAACACACAGGGCATCGACAGTGCAGCCTCTTGAAGAGGCAGCTCCAATTCCCCTTGAATCCAAGGCCAGGTTGGATGGAAATTGGAGAAGCCTGGGCTACTGGGAGGTGTAGCCTCCAGCAGCCCATGGCAGGGGGTGGAATGAAATGAGATTTAAGGTCCTTCCCAACCCAAATCATTTTGTTACTCCATGAATTTGAGCTGTACCCTCAAAAGAGATAATGTGCTGGGCCAACTCCTGTGGTCCCCAGGAGCAGGACAGGGAATCAGGCTGGCTGCACTCAGACTGGGAGAAAAGAGGTCCCTGTTTACCTCTGCAATCTCCTGGGGCAGACAGTCTGCACAGCTCTGCAGGACTTTGATGATCTTTTGGTGGTGGGCAGGATTTTCAGCAAAGCAGATCTCCAGCTGCCTGAGGAACTTCCGGCTCTTTTCAAAGGCTTGCTGCTCCTCAAACTGGCCAAAAGAAAAAGATTCACCCTCATGCTCAAGCACCTATTCCCAAGCATCTCAAATTGACTTAAACAAGCTGTAAAATTCCTGTCCTGGTCTTTGTTTTCTGTTGTATTGATGCCCTTCACAAAACTGGGAAGAGGCAGAGGAAGAGAAACAAAACTTTGTATAACCAATACTTACATGAGCTATTAAGTTTGGCTTTGCACATAGGATAGGGAAATCCAAAAAGAATGGACCAGATGAAACCCTCTGTCCTATGAAGTGGAAGGCAGATTTGGAGACAGGGGAACCACTGTTTGGTGTATCTGCACATTGTCTATGCAGTCACAGAAAGTGGGAAAAGCTGATCCTCCACAGCCACACTGAGCAGGACATTTACAAAGAACACCAAACTTCACAGTTCTTATTAAGAAAAGCAGCAAGGTAAGCAAGTGATTTACCAGCTGTTTGCCTTTCTTGCCCTAGGAAGAACTCTATCCTTTCACTCCCAGAAGCTTTTATGTTGCTTAAAATCTGGCCTCCTTCTTCCACTCTACCTACCAGCCCACACTCCAAAGCTTGCTCTGGTAAAAGAAAGGCAGCAAAATCTGTGAGCAGCTGTGGCCAGTCGTGCAGCAGTTTCTGCAGAGTGGCATAGAGATCGACGGCTGTCCGTTTGTCTGTGCTGATCTCAAACTCGTAGATAACGCGCAGGAAGTCTTCGTACTTCCCCGGGATGTGCTGCAGGGTCTCACGGACCTGGGGGAGCAACAGGGCTTGGTAACATCCAGGAGGAAAAACAAGTTAATCACAGAGTATCTTGTGTTGGAAGGGATCTTAAAGATCAGCTCATTCCAGCCCCTTGCCATGGGCAGGGACACCTTCCACTATCCCAGGCTGCTCCAAGCCCTGGACATTTCCAGGGACAGCCACAGCTTCCCTGGGCAACCTGTGCCAGGGCTTCCCCACCCTCACAGGAAGGAATTTCTCCCTAAATTCTTTTAATTGAGCAATTTTTGCTCTCCTCTACTCCAAATCTACATGGTGCTTGCAATTCTGTTGAAGTCTCTTCCTTACAGACCAACCTAAACTGCTCACAAGAGAAGGGATCCCAACCCAGACTGTGAAGTTCAGGAATTCAGATGTGGACTGAGTGCAGCAGCTGGGCACCCCCAGCCCCTGACTCCTTCACTTCCAGCTCCCCCACTCAGGACAGGGGAGGGAGGAGGAAGAGCAAAAGCAGGAAAACTCTCAGCTCAAGAACGGGACAGTTTGGCAAGTGAAGCACCACATGTGGGGTGTAGGAAGAAATAACTCCACACCAGCCAGAGCAGTATTCCCAGTCAGAACTGGCATTCTGTGGGTCAGTTCTGTGCCAGAGAACCCCACACCTCCCATGTTCCTGCTCCTGGACTGCCTTACCCTGGTCAGGTAGGCCTGGGCAAAGGCCAGGTCCTTCTGCTCCCGCAGGGGATCCCTCTCCAGGATGTCCTCATCATACAGCAGCAGCAGCTTGGAGGTGTCTTTGCTGGCCCGAGCCCGGCCCCGCTTGTTCCTGGTTCTGTGCGAGCTCCTGCTCTTCCCAGGGGCTTTCAGGTTCTCTCCTGTGGAGGAGCACAAGGTCAGCTGGTGGCAGAGGCACCCCATGGCTCTGCCAGGGCAATATTCCAACAGAAAAGCAGCTTTCAGAGTCAGTGATAAATTTGTGTCTGTGCTCCTTGGAAGCGTAGGAGAAATACACTTCCCATGAGTCAAGCTGGCCAAAATCCTAAATTTGCTGTTTGTTTCCACAGCATCTGACAGGAAAAATCTTCGGGTGGCCACAGCCACGCGTCTATCCCAGCTTTTCTTGGAATTAAAAAATCCTGCATACCAGGGCAGAACAACCATGAGGGGAACAGAGACAACACAAGCCCCAGAGCTGGCTGTTATCTCTGCAAATTTTAGCTCACTATTTACATAATAGTTAGTATCACAGATAAATACCTGGTGTCACACAACAGGGAATGAAATAGGGTACCAAGAGGGGTTACATCCAGATTTTTGTGGCTTTAGGATTAGGAATCTGTTGATCTAATGGGCTGAGGTCCCCTCCTCAAAGTTCACTGCTCAAGTTCATTTACCAATTGCTGGACTTTGTTTCATACCCTTTTCTCCAACATGGTCTTGTCATACAAAATTCAACTCAGCAAAGATTTGACTATTAAATATTGTTCTTCTACAAGTATGAGGTATTAGCTGACACAAAGCATAAATCTGTCTGCAAATTTTTGAGGCACTAAAGACCCTCGGCTCACATACAAGGGAGCTGTGACTGGGTCCCAAAGTTATGTTTCCAGCTGGAAAGCACCACTTGGCTTAAACACATCTATGAAATTAAACCCAGACAGGATCCCCCACTGTTTTGTTTTCCCTGCAGAGAGCAGCTCCACTTCCCCACTCCCTGTGTCCACAAAAAACCCTAAAGAACTCACCTGCTGGCATCCAAAAACCCCTACAGCACTCACCTGCTGGCATCCTGTGGGCTTCCACCTGTGGGGAAGCTGCCTTGGCCATCGTGAAGGCAGATTTAGGCTCCTCTGATGTATCACCACATATTTCATCATCTTTCTGTAAACTCTCTATTCCTTCTCCTTCTTCCTCCTCCTCTTCCTCAGGCTCGGAGTTCTCTTCCTGGGAGTTCTCTTCTTCAGAATCTCCTTCTTGGCTTAAACGTCTCTCTGTTGCAAGCCAAGTAAGTTTTTCCATTGTCTCCTTAGAAAGCAAATAATAACAAAAAATTACATTGTTTTATTTTATTGTGTGGTTTAATATCATTCAGCAATTTCCTCACTGCATCATGACTCCAACAGCCAATTTCATAGATCAGCACCTGCCCAACTAAAGGATTCTGTTAAAGAACAGAATTCAAACCCCTCCAGAGCTGCCTAAAATTGTACCATGCAGAATTAAATTTCAGCATTTGCCATTCAGCAGATTAAGCCTTAAGTTAGAAGGGATTCCTTAATGATTCCTTAACGATCATCTTAGCTCTTAAAGGCTTGCTGGAATTGTGACCTGGAAAGTAATTTTTACTTAAAGTACTTCTCAGAGACCAGCCTCATTGAGGAGTCCTTGCAGCCCAGCAGAGTGTAAAACTGCGTATTTGCAATATATTCCCTCAGCCTGAGCTTAAAAACCTGCTCAGGAAAACATGGAGTCCAATTTCTGTGTGATCAGCATAATGCCAGGCTACAGAGTTATCAGCCCACCTTCCCAGTGGGATTGGCCCTGACTCCATAGGGTGTTTCAGGATACCCACAGTTGCCTTTAAGGGTTTTAAAATTTTGTCTTTACCTGCAGTTCTGGCACTGACAGAATGGACTCCTCTGAGGCTGATGACATTTCCTCATCCTCATCTTGTGTAAAATCATCAAAGTCATCTTCTTCCTCTTCTTCTTGCCCTTCCCTCTCTCCTACAGCCTCGGGGCCGGCTGGTGTCCCTACAGACTGACCATCAATGCTGGATGAGTCCTCTGGTCTTCCTGGGGGGCTGCTGAACTCTGCCTCCCCCTCTGCTGGGTAAGGGAGGTTCTTTGGAGAGTCACTGCTGGCTGGTGGCCCAGCAGCACCCCCTGCCTCCCCCTGCTGCTCCCCCCGGGGCGGGGATGGCAGAGCCTGGCACTCCTCCTCTCCCTTCTCCTCGCAGGGAACGTGCTCCTTCTTGGGGTCATCCCCACAGGAACACGCAGCCTCCATGTTCAGCTCCTGGCCAAGGCCCAGCATGAACTCCTCCTTCCCTTCAGCACATAAAAGATCCCTCTTCTGGGCCAGGTTTGCTTCTTTGGGAGCATCACTTGAATCTTTGGATTCGATTTTCACCGATTCATCAGGATCTTCTAAGTGAGGCAAGAGGTCCACGGGCAACGGCTGTGACGTGTTCCCATCTCCCTCTCCCACTGCCCAGCTGCAGCAGTCACCCTTGTTCCCCTTGTCCTGAGTGCCCTCGTGGGAAGTGGCAGAGTTTGTCCCACACTCCTCTTTGGGGGACACGGCAGAGCAGGGAACAAAGAGCTCCGGGGGCTCTGCCTTGGGCTCCGCCGCGGGAAAGGCACCAGGAGCAGGGACCAGGGTCAGCTGCTCCTCCCCTTCACCCACAGCAGGCGCAGACAGACCAACAGGGTTGGGAGAGACAATCAGTGATGGGATAGAGGAGGTCACCAGAGGCTGATTTAATGGACATGGGAACGTGGATGGATTCACCAGCAGGGTTGTGACCGGAATGGCCTGAGTGCCTCGGCCCACTGCCGTGTTGAGGGGCTGGATCATGTTGCAGCCATTGCCAATGTTAACCACCTTCACTGTAGTGGCAGGGACAGTCAGGATGACAGGGGAGGGCTGGATCAGAGGGGAAGGTTTTATCAGTGGGGCAGATCTTGTCCCTTTTTTCCTCTGGTAGCCCTTACGCACACAAGGCTTGCGCATTTTCGTTCCGGGCAAGGTTGGCAGCATCATCTTGGGCTGGAAAGTCACCGGCTCTGAGGACACCAGAGCTGGTGGGACAGCAGCTGGGAAGGTTTGTCTGGAGTCTGGATGGGCAGTGGAAAGCACGTTCTGGAATTCCAAGCCATCCCCACCTCCCACCACTGCTGGAACGTTCAGGGACTGCACCCCTGGCACGAGCGGTGCCGGCTGAATGGGCCGAGGGACCTGGACCCGGACCTTGCTGGGGGGAGCCTCTGACTGGGACAGCTCCACAGTTTTCTGGATGTTGATGGGGTTGGAGCTGGGCTGCAGACTGAGACTGGGCCGGATCAGGACAGGCTTCACAGCTGATGACTTCTGCACCCTCCAGGGCCTCCTGGAGAAACGGTTGCCCAAAGGCTTCAGGGTCAGCACGAGCCCCTTGGGCATCAGCAGAGGATACTTGTCATCACATTCCTTGTCTGAAGTTTCCTTTTGTGTCCCCGAAAAGCCAGATTCTGCATCAGGTGAAGCTGCTGTCTCCTTGGCATCTTCTGTCAGCTGCTTCAATTCCCCCTGGATTGAGGGCAAGCTTGCCTGAAGGGAACAATTCATTGGAATTTATTATTTATAGGCTATTCCTGCATTCCTGCCTTCACACAGCAGCACAGAAGGCAACAGACAGCAACCTGCTTCTACAAGTGGGTTTTATTTCCTTTATACTGCTGCATATTACTCAACAGTACTTTAAATTCATGAGTTGCATTGCAAAGCCTTTAGGAGACTCTGAGATCCTGAGAAAAACAAGACTGAACTGCTTTATAAAGGTTGCTTTAGTAAACACAAGATTTTGCGGGAAGGAAACTTCCCTGTGTAACAGGGGGTGACCAAGAGAACTGGATTTTATGGCATCTGAGTCCAGTTGTTCCCTTGGGCACAGTCCTCCCTGACTGACTGATTTGCAGGCATGGTCTCCGTGCCTCCAAGGAAAAGCCCCCAAGGAAAATCCACACAAAACCCAAGTAAAACCCACCAGAAATGAACAAAACAACAATCCCCCCGCTGCTCTGGGTGGAGAAATCCCTGGGGGATTTCTGCAGAGCAGCAGAAAATACCTTTAACCAGAAGGGCAGGCGATGCTCCTCCCTCTCCACGGGCGGCTTCCACTCGTGGGGTTGGATTTCCTCACAGCACTTGAACAGCACAGGCAGCTGCTTTGTCTTTTTGTAGTACTGTGGGGACAGGAGACAAGGCAACTGTGCCCAGAAACTGCTGGGATGGAGGACTGGGCTCTGTGCAAGTGTTCATGTGACTAAAGCAATTCTTTCATAAGGTTCTACCCACAGAAACATTAAAAATCAATAGCCAAGGCTGAACAGGAGCTCACTGCCATCCTGGCTGCTCTCACAGAGGTTCAGACAGATGTGCAGGTGTTGTTTTATGGTTTTGGTTCTTACTCTCTCCTTAGCAGTTCCCAGTAGCTTATGGGACAGGATTATTGTCCAGCTGACTGCAAACAGCATTTTTCTTTAAGTTTTGCTACTCAAAAGGTCACTTGTATGATTTTTTTGTCAGGATTATTGAGTTGTACCAGGACTATCTAGGCTCTAGAGAATCAAAACAGTAATCTAAGCACTTGCCAAGTCCAGGGGCTGAGGTAAATAAAGGATAAATCCTCACAGCTAACCAAAAGATGACACTTTATTTTAAGGAAGTGTCAGCACAAAGCTCTCTGGAACACAGAGCAGCTCTGCCCTGCTGGAACAAACCCCAGAGGTGCCCCTTACCCTGATGATGTTGTCAGGGGCTCGGTTCATGTTGAGATTCTTGATCCTCACAGTCAGCTGATGGGCAGTTTTGGTGGGCAGGAGGTATTTGCTGATCAAAGGCTTCGGAAACTCCGTCCCTTCAAAATGTTTCAGCCCTAAAGCCAACAAGCTGGACAGGGAAAGAGGGAGGGGAGATAAGAAACCTCTCGGGGAGCTGCTAGGATGTGGCACAGTTCTAACCAAGCACTGCAGCCCAGAAATTCTCCTTAACAAATGCCATTTCCACACATTTTGTACAATAATTGAAGCACCTACTTGTCCTCTGCCTTGGTGAAGGTGATCTTGTCCTGGTGAGAGTTTGCTCTCAAGGAACAAACTGGCAGCAGCTCTGGGTACATAAAGACTTTCCTTGTTGCCAAAATCCAGGCCACTTGCTTTGGCAAACATGAGAGTTCACTTGCTGTGAAAAGCATTAACAGGTAAGAACAGTTGTGTATGTGGATGAATGTTTTTCCCAACTCACTTCTTTCACAGCTCACACTGTTTCTTTTACTTCTTTCACTGCAAAAAAATAGACTTTCTTCCTGTTTTTAGAATTTGCAGATTTCCTAGTTTT
Organism: Acrocephalus scirpaceus scirpaceus; assembly: GCA_910950805.1. Taxonomy (NCBI): domain Eukaryota; kingdom Metazoa; phylum Chordata; class Aves; order Passeriformes; family Sylviidae; genus Acrocephalus; species Acrocephalus scirpaceus. Next base: position 1,384,809 of record OU383801.1, read on the forward strand.
TCCCCCTAAGTTTACATCAGCAAAAGGTAAAATTCTTTTCCCCTTCTATCTTTTTTTTGCTCTGTAGCAAGGCAAAGGCCAAGTGGCCACTCTGAGCCCCCCCAGAGCATCGGGCACAGCCCAGGAGGGGACACGAGGCCGGGGGGGACCTCTGCCCAGGGGGGCCTTTGCCCAGGGTCCCTCCCTGTTCCTGTGGCTGCTCCACCATCTAAGGGCTGGAAGGAGGCGTGGGGCTGAGCTGGGAGGGAACTGGTCTGACTGGGAGCAGCTGGGAGTGTGGAGGGTCCAGCAGGACCCTGCTGGGTCACTGTGAAGGGGCCTCAGTCCCAGCAGTGACAGTCTGGGGGACCCCAGAGATGTTCCAGGAGTTCAAACTGGGAATATCCTTTAACACATGGAATAACTCTCCCTGCCAATGCTTTCCCCAAGCTGTCCCCTCACTTACCATTCTTCTTCACAGCTTTCCGAGGGCTCCAGTCCACTGGGACCTGGGCATGGAAGTCCTTGATGAGCTGCAGGGCCCCCTGCAAGTTGCAGGGCTGGAACATGGTCTGGAACTTGGGGTTGAGGGGCACCCGGAGCAGGGTGGAGCTGTGGGCAAAGCTCCCAAGCTCACTCTGCAAAGTCAGGCAGAGAAACACATCAGAGAGAGGCCTTCAAGTGCAAGGCAGAGAACAAACAGACATAATGCAAAAAAGTGCCTTGAAAGTCTTCATTTGGGGCATTACAAATCCAGGGATAGAGGGTTTACTGTGAGGGTGGGGAGACCCTGGCACAGGGTACCCAGAGAATTGTGGATTCCTCATCCCTGGAAGTGTCCAAGGCCAGGTTGGACAGGGCTTGGAGCAACCTGGGGCAGTGGAAGGTGTCCCTGCCCAGGGCAAGGGTGGAACTGAGTGAGCTTTAAGGTCCCTGCCCACCCAAACCATTCTGGCATTCTAGGACTTTTCTTTTTTTTTAATCCCTGCCCTTTCCAGAACCTTAGTTCTCAGTTTAATGGGATCCATTAAATAAATTAATCTCTCTAAGTATGCCCAGGGACCAGCAATCATTTGAATTCATGGATCTCTGGTTTCAGGCATTCCTTACCAAAAACATCTGGGTGGTGCTAGCTTCTGAACTTAGAGCAGGGTTGAAACTTGCCAGGAGATGGATTTGAGTCAGAAGCTGAACATGCTTGAGGAATAAAATCAGACAAATTGTTTATTTCACTTTATCAGAAATCCAAGAAACTGGAAAGCATAAGTCCAAAAGCACAAGAAATAATTCCTGGGCACTGCAGAAATCTCTGACTGACTACCAAAAATCTGGTAAGCAATAGAAAACTGAGAGGAAATATCCACTGGCAGGAAGATTATTACACAAATTTTGAACATAACATCTGTTGAAGTCTTCGGGCAGCTTCCCAGTTTTTGTGCCAAAGTCTCACAATGACCAACACAGAAACTCGTTTTCTTACATAAATCCGTAACTATTTCCTACATAAATACATAACTATTTCTTTAGCAATAATGATTTCAGCTCTCAGAACTGCCCATTTCTGAATTTCTACAGTTTTGTGTGGTGGCAGGAGGGAAAAAAAAATCCAAACTAGATCAAGAATAATATTCTTAGACAGTAATAAAGAAGTTGGTGAAAACAGAGTTTTGACAGAATGCAGCCAGCCTAGGCAACATCTCACATGAGAACAGATGCCAAGAAATGAGCTCTACTTCACTCAATTCCAACCGTCTTTCCACGTGAAATCAGGCATGTGAATATCACCTAATAAAGCTCCAATTCACATGGAGCTTTTCCAATTAATTCCTTGAGGGAAGCAAAGCCCTGCTGTGCCCTTGGCTTCCCCTGCCCCTCACTGTGCACAGCAAACACTCCTTAGATCAGAGCATCTCTAACACTGATTACCTGCTGCATTTGCTGCTGGAGCCTCTTTCTCTGTGCACTGTCCAGAACAAGGCTCTGGAGGGGCTTCTCATTTGGGGGTTTTGATTTCTCAGTCTCTTGGGATGCTTTCATTGAGGACTTTCTCATTCTCAGCTGCTCCAGCTGTTCCTTCACTGTCCGGTGCTGCTTGTTCAGCAAATTGGCCAGAGGCTCCTCAAATCTGTTGGAAACCAGGCAGAGCAAAATGTAATAAATGTATGATTTAATAATGATTCACGTTTACTTAGAACATTTTACTCTGTATCTGGCTTGCACAGTTCAGGGATGGCCATCCCTGTACTATTCAACAATAACTCCAGCTTGAAAAACCTGAGTTATTTACACATACAAGTCTTTTACTGCACCCCAGCACTGATGTAGTTTTGGGATACAATGTTTCAGCTGCTTATTCCAGGGACACTTAAAAGCCTTTTCCTCCCTTCCCAACCATCTGTGCTCCACTCGTGTTCAGATGCTCTCCCCAGCACTCAGGCTATAAACCAATTCAGAATGCATCACCTAATCTTTAATTTTTACCGTCAGCAAGGGCTGAACCCAAGGTATTATAAGTGGCATTTTATCACCTGGAATGCCTCCAGAAAGATCCCCCACTGCCCCAAATCCTGCTACTTCATTAAAAAATTATTACCCATTATGCTGAGAACTCTACCAGAGATCCTACAGAAAGAGCTACTCCTGTAGCAGAAAAGAGGATGCACATGTCACCATCCTTTCAAAACCAGTTCCAACTTTATTCCTCATTTCATTTTATTTATTTTAGCTACTCCAGTTAATACCCTGATTTCTGCTGGTGATCAGCTTCCCTTCTGTAACAGGCCTGAAGTCAGTTATAGAATTGTTCCATGATGCTCCTAATGCAAGGTATCATATAAACAACAATAAATCCAGCAAATAGGTATTTTTGCCTTTAAGAATCCTGCATATAGATAAAACCAGGGAAGAAACAACTGTGAGAGAAGTGCCCACCAAAGAAAAATTAATAAAACCACCCATTATCAAAGCCAAATGCATACAAATGAGAGAGCAGAAAGCTGCCTGGATTTCAGTTTGTAGCTGGTTTTAGAGCTGCTGCACTCCCCTCTGGCACTGCTCAGTCCAGAGAGAGCATCCAGAAACTCCAGCCTTCATTTTAGCTCCTTTCCCAAACAGACACAGCTTGATCTTGAGCTGATCTGCCCCATAAACAAGGAGACATCACTCTTCCTACTGCTCCTCTTTAGCCATTTGGTAGCTGGTGAAACCCAGTGGAATTACTACTTAGAGAGAGATCACAGAATCATGGAATGGTTTGGGTTGGAGGGACCTTAAAGATCATCTCATTCCACACCCCCTGCCATGGGCAGGGACACCTCCCACTATCCCAGTGTGCTCCAAGCTCTGTCCAACCTGGCTGTGGGCATTTTCAGGGATGGAGCTGCTTTAGCTCCTTTCCTCTTCCAGCTGCTGCTGTGTATAAACCAAAAAATGACAATCCAATGTCCAAACCTCACAGACATGTCATTCCTAGCCCTCAGCTATCTCAGGCAGTCATTTTCCTTAGAAAAGGCCAACACACATCCAAGCTGTTTAATTAAAAGAGTAGGTGACACAACAGCTCCTCAAGCATCTCCTGCCATCACAACAACGTCAGGGCAGCAAGGGAAACTTGCTCTCCCCTTAGCAATAAAAAGGGAAAGGAAATGATCATTTTCTGCAGTGATGCTACATCACTACAGCCACCAGCACAGTGCAGAGCACAAGCATGAGCAGTGGCTGCCACTGAGGTTGGGACAATATCTGCACAGGTGCTGCAGAGCTTTGATCCCACACACAGCAGATCCAAGGTCTCTGCCCATTTCCTGGAAGAACCACCCCATCTGTGCCACCTCCTGCTCCACTGAGCAGTGCCAGTGACAATTTTGCATGGACAGACCATGAGAGGACATGGGAATGGTTTTAAATTAGAAGATGAGAGATTTAGATTAGATTTTGGGAAGGAATTGGTCTCTGTGAGGGTGGGGAGGCCCTGGTACAGGGTGCCCAGGGAAGCTGTGGCTGCCCATGGATCCCTGGTTGGACAGGGCTTGGAGCAGCCTGGGATAGTGAAGGTGTCCCTGCCCATGGCAAGGGGTGGGATGGGATGAGTTTTAAGCTCCTTTCCAACCCAAACCATTCCATGATTCTCTATAGGGCACAGAGGCTGAAGAAACAGGAACAGAATTCCCCACTGCAGCCCCTGCCATGTTGGGGCCCATTCACATATCTCTGTTTTGAGCTGAGATACAGAACAGCACCAACCTTAGTGCAGGCACTCCTGCTCTTTCTGTCACTTCATTGTTTTCAATTTTCAGATGCATCACAATAAGTAAAGTCAATGGTGACAAACAGAAGAAAAAGGATGAATTTAATTGTCCAATCCCATGAAGAAAAATGGCTCAGAGCTGTTTCAGAACAGTGGCCTGAGCTGCCAAGAAAATCTCTCTCTTTGGTGGCTGCCATGGGTAACCAAAAGCTTTTCCTCAGAAGAGATCAGAACCATAAACAAATGTTCCTACCTGAGGGCCTGTGGGGTGTTAAAATTTGGCCGAGACTCTGTAACAACATCTTCATCTTCTGGTCCTTCATCTTCCATGTTGGAGAAGCCCATCTCATCCTGGAACTGGCAGCAAACATGGAGCAAGTCAGGAAGAGAAAGCTCAAGGAATAAATTTACCTTTGGCTAATTAAGCTCATGATGATCTCAGCACACATCCTCACTTCAGGAAATCCCTGCAGACCCTCACTTCAGGAAATCCCTGCAGACCCTCACTTCAGGAAATCCCTGCAGACCCTCACTTCAGGAAATCCCTGCAGACCCTCACTTCAGGAAATCCCTGCAGATATTCCTTCCTAAGGCTAGATCGACTCAGTTATGGCAGAGCCCTTGGCACACACCCAGCACTGAGTGTTCCCAGAGCCACCCTTTCACATCCCATGTCACATCTGACAGCTCAATTCTTCAGTGCTACACTCACTAAGTTTATCACTTACTGTCTCAAACAGCTCCTCCATCAGCTCATTCACTTCCTTTTCTGCAAGTAAAATGAAAGAGAATTATGAAGATTCCTTTTCCAAGAAACACTCAGCAATCCTGTCATAATATCAACTCAATTAAGGAATTTCCCTCACAAAGGGAAATCCTCTTCTTGCGAACAGAAGACGAAAAAAGAAAGGCCTCTGATAATTCCTTTTTTAATGCTGGGCCCAAAAAAAACTTGACCTGAGATTGTCTGGATTCTAAAATATCACATAAAACCTCATTTTCATGATTAAATTTAAAGTTATGTTAATCAGCAATAAGACCTAAAGCAAGTGTGGCCTGTTGCAAGGATGGCAAGTGATATGTTTATAAAACTAAGCTGAAGACTGTGAGGATGTGAGGACTTAAAAATGTAGTTAAATTCAATCACAAGGCAAGCATTCAAGTCTGAACTGCCTGAGGCTTTCAGGATGTATTATCACTAATTTCAGGTTGTATTGTCACTTTAATATTGTTCTTCAGGCTGTGCTGCACCTGAGCACAGCAGCTCTGCCCAGATCCTTCAGTGTACTTCCCAGAGAGCCAAAAGCTGGTCAAACCAGCATGCAGATCTTCATTTAATATCCTACACAGCAAAAATCCTTGCAACAAAACACTTTTCCCAGTGAATTACTATTGCCAGCAAGAAAGGAGGGGAAATTCCTGGGGAACTTACTCGTGATTCTCACAGCACGGTCATTCCTGAAGTCTTCTGTGTCTGGTTCATCCAGATCTTCCAGGAAGTTGTACTCAGGGTCATCATCATCATCAGCTTCATCTACAAAGAAGCAGGTTTGGAGCTGTCATTACCCTGCCCCAGCACCGAGCAGCTGCCAGGAGCAGAAGCTCTTTGCCCATTGTCTGCCCTGTAGCAAAGAGGGCTGGAATTACTGCTGGAAATAAACTCTATTTCTTTCATGGGAGTGTAGTGGTTTCACATTCACCAATTTTGACTTTTTCCCAGCCAATGCACCAAATATGTGATGGCTTCAGTGTTTACTTTTTAGTGAGATATGACTAGGAGAAAATAAAAAGCAAAACAGGCCTGAATTTTAAAAGTTGCAAAGGTATTTTACACACACTAAAGAATGAAGAAAAGGAAAAAAACCATTGAAATTTTAAAAAAATTGAACCCTCAAAACACTTCTCTTTCCCCCACAAACTGCTCACTTTCTCACAACCAACACAGAGAGACCCATGAGCACCCAGGTGAAAGGCTGCTGATGGGTGGGATGGCACAATCTGCAGAAACTCCGGGTGGCTGCAGATTTGACACTGGGGCCACCAGACTGGTTTTTTTCTTGTGGCAAATGTCTCCATGGGACACTAAGAGAGACTCCTCTCCCAAAGTGATGCAAGATTATGTTTAAATGGTGAAACTGACTGAAAATCATACTTTTGTCTCTCTGTGTGGTTGTGGGAAAGTGAACAGTTTGTGGGGGGAAAAGAAGTGCTTTGAAGTTTCATTTTTTTTTTCTTTATTCTTTAGTGTATGTGTTAATAAAATCATCTGTTTACCTTAAGTTGGGTGTGTTCTGCCTTTTTCTTCTTAATCCTATCTCACAGCAGAAAAACATTTAGACCACTACACTAAATTTAGCCAACAGAAACAGGTGAATGTGAAACCACTACATAATTGGTGTTTCTGCCTGGTTAAAATCTGCTTCCGTGACCCCTCCCATTGGCAGCTTCCCAAGCTGCTTATGGGTCTTGAGACTAGACTGAAATATCCCTTCAAATCATGGGAAAGATACGCATTTAGGGAGATGTTGCTCAAATTTGTGTGTGGATTTTGAACAAAGGTGTTTGTGATAGACTTAGTGATATTGATCTTATGAGATGCTTGAACAAAGATAGAGATGAGAAGTCCTCTGTGCTAGTGAAGAAGTGAGAAGATATCTCTGCTCCTTGAGATGAGGAATCCTTTGTTCTTTGGAGTTATTCATCTTTAAAAGGTGACACCCTAATATGCAAAAGCCTAGACCCATGACTACTCTGGGATCTCAGTTTCAGCTAAATTTAGAAAGAGTCAAGTAGTGTAATTTCAGTTTCTGTTTGATATTCAATTTGCGCAACTGTAAGCAACCAGTAAATACAGGAAAAAAAGGAAGCTGGGCCCCTGAGCTTGTTCCCGTTTCTTCTCAAAAAGAAAAGAACTGTTTCTACCCAAAAAACCTGTGCCCCAAACAAGGAGTAGAACACACTGGGATTCAGGTGGATCAATGGTGAGCATCAGGGGTTAAACCACCACTTCCCTTTGTGGTTGCCAGTTCCTGTGTGTTGCTGAGTAAATATTTACAAGTGAGACACCTGAAGTTTAAAAACTCTCACAAAGGGCCATGGGGAAGATAAGGAAAGCTGATTGCAAGACTCATGCATGGGATTAAAAAATTAATGGTTGCAGACAAGAATATCATGTATAAATAAAAAACAAAGCTTCAGGCTTTCAACATACAATCATGGAATGGTTTGGGTGGGAAGGAACCTTGGAACACAAGCCCTGTGAGGAACGACTGAGGGAGCTGGGGTTCTTTAGCCTGGAGAACAGGAGACTCAGAGGTGACCTTATCGGGGTCGGTCTCTTTCTCCAGGGAGCAACTGACAGAACGAGAGGACACAGTCTTAAGCTGTGCCAAGGGAAATAAAGGTTGGATATTAGGGAAAAGTTTTTTAAGGAAAGAGTGATAAAGTACTGGAACGGTCTACTTGGGGAGGTGGTGGAGTCATCATCCCTGGATGGGCTTAAAAAAAGACTGGATGTGGCACTTGGTGCCATGGTTTAGTTGAGGTGTTAGGGCTGGTTTGAACTCAATGATTCTGGAGGTCTCTTCCAACCCTGTGATTCTGTGATAATCACCTAGTTATTCTCTCTGCCATGGCAGAGACACATTCCACTATCCCAGGCTGCTCCAAGCCCTGTCCAACCTGGCCTTGGACACTTCCAGGGATCCAGGGGCAGCCACAGCTTTTCTGGGTACCCTGTGCCAGGGATCCCCACCCTCACAGGGAAGAATTTCTTCCAAACACCTCATCTAAACCTCTTCTCTGTCAGTGTGAAGCCAATCTTCCTCATCACTCCATCCCTTGGGAATTGTCTTTCCTGATGTTCCTTGTAGCTCCTTCAGTTTCTGAAAGGACACCCCAAGCCTTCTCCAGGTTCAACATTCCCAATTCCCTCAGCCTTTCCTCCCTGCAGAGCTGCTCCATCCCTCTGTTCATCCTGGTGCCTCCTCTGGACTGACTCCAGCAGCTCCATGTCCTTCCCGTGCAGGGCCCCAAGGCTGGAGGCAGCTCTGCAGGGGTGTTCTCATCTGAGCAGGCCAGAGGGGCAGAATTCCCCCCCCTTTCCCACACGGGGGGATCAGCCCAAGACTCAGGAAAGATTCTGAGCTCACATACAGCCTCCCCTTCTCCCAGGGCTGCTCCACCTGCTCATCCCCAACCTGGATCTACCTCCCAGCTGCAACACCAGCACCTGGGCTGGTTAAACCACAGAACCCCCACTCCCAGTGACCCCCCACCTCCACATCTGCCAGGTACCTTCGTTCTCCACGTCATCGTTCATGAGCCCCCCGAGCCACCGCTTCCACTCCTCGTCATCGGCCGTGTTGGGGTCGTACATGTCGGGGGTGATGTCGGGCGCGCGCAGCTCGGCCTCCAGCTGCCCCAGGGGAACGTCCTTCAGCGGCCGCTTGGAGCGCGTCCTGAAGGCGATCAGGCTGTCCTCCAGGGGCTGCAGGGACAAACAAAGCCTTCCTGGCATTTTCAGCCCAGACAACCCCAGAAATATTCGATTCCTGCCGCAGAGAATCGTTTACTTCCACAGGCTGACAAAGCTGAGCTTTCGCTACTCTGCCTGTCAAGCTGCTGTTCTTAATAAATATATATATAAATATATTATTGTTCATTTATCAACTCTTATCTGCCACCCAGGAAGCAGTTTCCACTAGCAATATTTGATTCTTTCATTTATGTTTTACTCTGACATTAATCTGGAGCAGCAGCCCAGCACTGTCTACCCACCTCAGCCTTGCCCAGGAACAGAGCAGTAAAGCTTTTCCCAGTATTAAAATGGGACACTGGGTCTCTTGAGAACCAAATTCCTCAGCTGTTAACAGCAAAAATTGTGCCTGCAAAACATAACTAAGCCAACAGGATAATTTTCAAAAGGAAAACTATTTTCATTAGTTATGTAAATGTTATAGAGTTACATTTAACAGCTGAAACAACAGCAGTGGGAGACTTATGAGCATAAATAGTGTCATTACAAGAAACTAAAAGTCTGTGTCAGTAGCAATATTTTTAACAGCTGCCTCTGAATGCCCTGCACACTATGGAGATTCAATTTCACAGAATCAAAGACCCATGGAATGGTTTAGATGGGAAGGGACCTTTAAGATCATTTTGTTACATCCCCTTGTCACAAGCAGGGGCACCTTCCACTAGCCCAGGCTGTTCAGAGCTCCACTGATTACCTGAAGTTACGGAAGGAGAACAGAATGCAATAAAAGGATGAGCAGAGAACACCAGAAAGTTGCAGAAAAACCCCAGAAAGTCCTCTCCTCTCTAACAAATTTTAAACCAACAAGCCCAGCACCGTACCTGGTAGGAGTCCATGCAGACAGGGCTCGAGGCCAGCTCCTCATCCACTGCGTGCAGCTTCTCCATGAAGGTGCTGTCTTTGGTTTGCTTGGGTTTGGGAGGTGGTGGGGGTCCCATGGGAACCACTTCAGCACTAATGTGTCTAACAGGTGTTGTGACTTTGTCCATCTAATTAAGAAGGCCTTTGTGTTAAAAGATTTTATTCAGAACAGAATTTTCCAAGGACAGAGTAAATTTCTTTTTCTGCTTGACCAGAAACGGGACAAATGCTTCACAGAAGGACATGGATTTTTTCCTATTACACTCACTTTGTTTTTCAGAAAGTACAAAGAAATACGAAGATTTGCTGGAAAGGAGACATTTAGAAGATTTGAGTATCAGTCTCAACATTACCAGAGCTGATAAACCTGAACACCAATTACTGTGGCAGAATCCTCCCAGAAACAAACTCATGGTGAGTAGAATGTGGAAATATCAGTATAATATTGCTGGTTCTGACCCCAGTGTCAGTTCCCAGAAGCTTTCTGATTCTTGTTTGCTGATCCTTGGCCTGTATCACACAGCACCCACCATTCCCTCTGACTGTGCACAGTCACACAAACACCTTTATGCTTTTACCAAACTCACTATCTGCTCTCAAACCAAGCACAGGAAGCCATTCTTTAGCACTGCTCAGAAATTATCAGAAAAATAATCATTATCTAAGGAACTGACAACTGTTTCCATTCCCAGAGCTTTATTTTAGACTCCACCCTTCCTGCAAGGAAACATGGCAGTGGGACCCATAAGCCACACAACAGCTGGAATGTCCCCACAGCTTCAGGAATTGATATGGATTTTTTGGGGTTGGATTAATAAATTAAGAACAACAATTTTTCCTTCAGCTTTACCTCACAGAGTGTCCCTCCCTCCTCATCAGAGGAACGCCTTGTTCTGGACCTCTTGGCTCCACGAGGAGAAGAAGCCGTGCTCTCCACATCGCTCTCCAGCAAGCTCTGCAGGGCAAGAGATGCAGGACGCTCTCAAACCATCATGCCACAATCAATAACTGCTCCAAATAACATTTCAAAGACTCTCTTTCAGCCAAATGAATAGTAGAGCATTGAAGAATGATTACTGGAAGGTCCTGGATGACATACAAGTGTCCATGTGTTAAAATAAAAGTGTTCTGACTCAGAGCTCTGTGCTGAACACACAGACCTCTGCACAAGCTGTATTTACCTCTTCTGCAGTCTCATCCTCATCTTCATCATCAGGCTGGTATTCTTCATCAGAGGAATCATCTTCCTCCAGGGGAATGTCCACAAACTGAGGTGGCTGCACACAAGAGAAAGAGGGTGACCACTGTTAACAGGCAGGAGGAGGAGCTGCACTCTAAGGGTGCACAGCCAGAGCAAATGTTTCAAACTGAGGAAACATCCTGAAGCTCAGAAAGGAAATCCTGAAGAAACCAAAGAAATAAATTACTAAAAGATTGGCAAAGGAAAGCAAGTGGTTTGAGCAGGTGCAAGAACAGGCACAAATTGTTTATTATTTATATGATGGAAACTGCATGAGCAGACACCAGCTCAGAGATGGTTTTAGTACACGAGTCTGCTCCAGCCCTCCAAAAGATCTCTGCCTCAGCAGGAAGCCTCCAGTAAGGTCTCTCCTTTCCCAGCAAGAATTCACTTACCTTCACCTCATTTGCCTTCTTAATTGGAGAAATATTCCATGTTGGAATCACCTAGGGACAGCAAAAACACTTGGGCTGTGTCACACAGGCAGGGTCAATCTCATCAATCTAAGGAGCACCTGAACTTGTGACCTTGATCTCCACAGTGGCCAAGCAACAACAGAGCTCAAACAAAGCCTTCAAATCTCCCATGAGATCTCCAGGAAGCGACTCCAGGACAATGGACACTGGGAATTCACTGACCTTCCCAACCCTGACCTGGCTCTGTGCTGCCCAACTCAAATTAATACTTTTTTTAAACACTGTCTTAAGTGATTCTTTTCATTTCAAGACTCAAACCACATTTACGCTTCTCTTAAAGGGTCACACAGCCAAAGCCCCTCATAGAATAACAGGACAGGCTGAGCTGGAAGGGACAAGGATTGTGAGTCCAGCTCCTAGCCCTGCACAGACACCCCAACAGTCCCACCCTGTTCTGGGAGCGGTGTCCAAAGGCTCCTGGAGCTCTGGCAGCCTCAGGGCTGTGCCCATTCCCTGGGGAGCCTGGGCAGTGCCCAGCACCCTCTGGGGGAAGAACCTTTCCCTGACACCCAACCTAAACCTCCCTGGCACAGCTGCAGCCATTCCCTGTGTCCTGTCACTGTCACAAAGAGCAGAAGTTGGAGCTGCCCCTTGGGCAAGGGGAAGGTGCAACAGGAAAAGCAGATGATTTACTTACCCCTCCTTTCTCCACAACTTCCTTCAGTTTGGAACGAGTCATTTTGGGCTCCTGAGAGTTTAAAACAAGACAACAGCAACAAATTCAGTCCTTTCCTTAATGAAAGATTTTCCCCAGCAACTCTTTACTATGAAGCTTTTCTCTTTTTTAAATTCATTACCTTTAAATTAACTACCTTTCAGACATCACCACAGTGACCTCAAAAATAACTCCTCACATTTCTGTTCCATAATTTACACTCAGACACTACTCACTTCATCCAAGTGGCAAATCTGATAATGAAAACTAATTATTATAACAGGTAAATTACTTATTTGTCCTACCTCTTCTCCCCACATCCCATTATGGCCCAGGAAGGCAGAGCAGGGAAGGCCCTGTGCACTTGGAACAACTGAGAAAACAAACTGAGCAAGCTTTTGACTTACAAATAAAGGAATATCTTCTGTCTCACTGATGGCTGCTTTCATCATGGCCACCACATGTTCATTTGTGATCACTTCCTAAAGGAACACACAAAACCAGGATAATTATTAAAGAGAAACAGACAATATAACAAGTGTTAGAATAAACTGCCTGGAAATATGATGGGGAAATACTCAGTGTACAACAGGTTTTGTAATTACACCGTAGCAAAAATGATTGTTCAGAGATCAGACAGTAAAATTTAAAGCAGCACAGCAGTGATTAAAACATTTGCACTACATTTTCTGTGAATGCTACCCAGAATAAATTCCCAGCAAAGAGAAAGAAAATAGTCAAAACAAAAGCCCACACCAGTTTCCCTGATATCAGTAATCAGTCATGTCATGTAATCAGTAAAATGTGCTGATCCCAGTCACAGGAGAAATGCTGCTGTGAAGCTGCAAGAGAAAACCTACATCTTGATTAAATTTCAATCTTTAAGCACTCACAGGCTCCCAAAACAAGGGTGTAAATCTCTGGAGAAAGTATGGAATAATAGCCAGTCTTTAAAACATTGTGTTACTGCATTCCAATAACACTGCACATGTTTAGGAGAAATGGGGAAAGCAGGAGAGACACAGTATCCCAGCCTGCATTTTCTGAATGCCTCCATAATGCTCCAGGGAAGGCAGGTGACTGTGAGGAATCTCCAGCCCTCCCACAGCAGCACATGATAGAGAAACGAATTAATTTGGGGCACTTGCACAGAATCCACTGGTGAACCATGGCAGTCCCCAGGTTGTTTGCCACAGGGATAGCAAAAAAGGGAAAATATCTGAGATTACCTGGATTTGAACAATTCTAGTTGCAAGGAAAACAAAAGGTACAATTTTTGATCCTGTGGGAAAATAAATACTATTGCTCTCCAGATCACACTTTGGGATGAACTGAAAAGATTCAACAGAGGTGCAGAGTTAGGGATTCACTCCAAAGCTGTGACAGCACAAATATTCTTCTGGGAGCTCCTCTCTAACTGAAAGTTCTGTGATGGACACTAACTAAAAGTGATGCATTTCTGTCAGCATCACTAGAAGTTCATCAAAAATTTATGATGAAACAGCTCATTCAAAAAAGGAAACAGAGTTCACAGCCTACACCTGCTCACGTGGGCCCAGAAGGATCATTTTAGTTCAGTTATTCCTGCTGTTGCTGCTCAAAAAAGCAAAACAGGCCCAGGTGCCATTGTAAACACGGGTAAGTTGGGATCAACATCTGCTGGCAAAGCAGGGTCCAGGTGAGTGGCACAGACACCACGTGATCCCATTTTCACAGATTTATTCCCTCTTTATAGATTTGTTAGCAGAGATAAGGATGTGGGGGCTGAGCAAGAATCAGGAACCCAAGAGCACCATCACTCCCCAGCAGGCTGGCTTGCAGCCCAGGCCCCCACACTCACGTGCAGGATGTTCCTCACATTGACCACAGTCAGGTTGTGCTGCTTGGCTCCATCTTCCAGGGTGCGGTCCAGGGACTCGTCCAGTTTGATATCACAGGACAAGGAGCCTTCTTCTTCCAGGCTTTTCCCTTCTCTTTTCCGTTTGGTTGCCTTCCTCCTCCTCTTCCTCCTCTCGACATCCTCACCATCCTGCTCCTCTGAAAACCAGCAGAAAGGGAATCTAAAACCTCGGCTGCTTCACATCCAGCACATTGTGAGAGGACGAGTTTGAAAATAAACACCAACTAGAATTCTACAGCTACTGAAACAGCAAAGCTTCCATCAGCTGATGTGAGATCATCCAAACAGAAACAGCCATGAGAACTAGAAAGTTTTTGAATGATGGATTCAAGTTCTGCAGGACCTGACTGAGTTACTCAAGCACATGAAGGACATGCAGTTGCCTCCTCCTCCAGAATGATTTAGGCCTAGCAGCCTTTTGACACCTTTAACAACATTGTAAAACTCCAGGTACCACACAGCAAGAACAGGTTACAGTTTCCAGGACTTAGAAACTGTTTTCCTGCTTTGCTGACTCAGAGAAAGAGAAGAGTCATCATTTTCTCTGAAGCAGAGCAGTGATTTCTAGTAGGCAAAAATTGTACAGATCAACTCCAGCAAGTTCCCCTGGGACACCTGTACTTTACTGAGACACTGAATTATGGATCACAAGATGAAAACTTTAAAAAACGCCTGCACCTACACAGCCCCTACATCTTGACAATTCCAGAGTTTGCTGTATCAGTCACAACATTTATCCAGTGGAATAAACAGCCCCAAATCCAAATTTTCCTCATCACTCTGCTGGGACCACTCACCAGCTCTGGTGTTCTTTGGTGGCTTCATCATGGTGGGATTTCTGGCAGTCACCTGCAGGGAGCTTCTTCCTGGAGACTCTGGCACTGCAGCAGGGTATTCACTTGGATACAGATCCCGCTGAGAACTCACTTCTACTTCTGTGTACAGCTTAGGGATTTTCCCTGGAAACAGAACCCAGCTGTAGCCAGATACACCACAGGGACACACAGAGCAAAGATAATCCACCAAAGTCTGTGCTACACCTAACCCTAACAAAATTATTTTAAATTCATTTTCCATTGAATTTCCCATTCAAACACATCAAACCAACTGCACAAGTCTAACTCAGCTACAGGTAGTGATGCAGCAGCAGCTCCATCCTGCTGGAAACAGATCCAGGCACAGAGATCTCATTCCAGCTATTTCAGCCTTGCTCCCGCACTATCAGCTGGGCACAGCCATGCTCAAACCCACCCCTGTCACAAGAGCCAACTGCCAGAACCTGGTGATTCATTCAAAACATGGTTGTAGTCCCTGTTGTACAAATGCAACTTCCACAGGAGGGACAGGCACAGCCAGGGGGTGATCCCCAGTTGGAACAGCACAGTTGGCTGCTCCCCTGGGATGCATTTTTCCAGCTGTGGGCCAATGAACCCATAAGGCTGCAGGGGTGGCTACAAACCCTTCACCTCCTGTTCTGGGCAGACCCACAGGTTTCACAGTCTAGAAAATAACTGGGAACGGTCCAGTTCCACCTCTTTCCTTAACACAAACTCAGCTTTCAGTCAAATCAGGGAGTTCTTCACAGCAGCACAAGAACCAGAGACAACAATTCTCACTGAGAAAGAAAGAATCCATCAAGTCTGAATGACCACAGTGGGTCACATCTGGTGCCACCTCCCTGATCACACACGGCCATCCCAGAGCACAGGGCACAGGACTGTGGCCAGATGGGTCTGGGATGTCCAGGCAGGGAGGCTCCACAGCCTCTCTGGGCTCTGCTCAGAGCTGGGCACTGCCCAGGACAGAAGTTCGGCCTCCTGTGCAGGGGCAGTTCCTGGGCTCAGTCCCTGCCCGTGGCTCTGGTGCCATTGCTGGGCCTGGAGCAGAGCCTGGGCCCTGCTCTGCCCCTCCCTGCACACAGGGACAGCCAGGGCTGAGGGCCCCTCTCAGCTGGAGCTCCTCTCCAGGCTGAACAGCCTTTCCCAGCGAGAGAGATGCTCCAATCCCTTCATCTCTGGCCTCACGAAGCTAATAAACAAGGCGAGACTGCCCCTTTCCCACACAATCACAGAATGGTTTGGATGGGCAGAGGCCTTAAAGCCCACCCAGTGCCACCCCTGCCACGGCAGGGACCCCTTCCACTAGCCCAGGGTGCTCCAAGCCCCCTGTCCAACCTGGCCTTGAACATTCCCACGGATGAGAAAACATCAGGAAAGACCTCATTTTCATTCTAATCTATAACACTTCCTAGGGAAAAAAAACCCAAACAAACCCAAAACAAAATAAACACCACAAAGTCCCAGGGCTCTAAGCCGCCGCCCATCCCGGTACCTTCCGCCGCCGGGCTGCCGGGGCCCGCAGGGAGCTCCTGCCCGGGGCCCGGGGCCGGTCTCCCGGTGGGTTTCCTCCCGCCCTTCGGCGAGGCCTCCCCGGGCCCCCTCCCCGCGGGCCTGGCGGAGCCGCCGCCATCAGCAGCGCCTGTCGCGGCGGAACCTCCGGGCTGCTCCGCGTCCTCCCCGCGCTCCTTCGGGCTGGGAGGCCCCGCCGCCGCCGCTCTGCGCTTCTTGCAGGGCAGCATCTTCAGCGCCAGCGCCATGGCGGCCGCGGGGCCGCTCCGGGGCTGCTGCGGGCCCCGCTCGGGCCGCCCGGTCCCGCTCGCCGCGCAGGAAGCGGAAGCGCCCGGGGCTCGCCCTGCGCATGCGTGGCCCGGGCCGGTCCCCGACGGGGCCCCGGTGAGGCGGGGCCGGGGGGGACACCGAGCGCGGCCACCGCCATCTTCGCTGGGCAGCGCCGCGGGACCCGGCCCGGCCCCTCACTCACAGAGGACACACCCAGACACACATACACACACACCGGCGGCGCCGCTGCCCGCTGCAAGCCCCCCGCCCGCCTCTGCCGTCGGGGGTCTCCCCGTGGAGCAGAGCGGGTCCGCCCGGTGTTGCCGCCCTCGGTCCCGGTGCCGTCGCCTCCCGGTGGGAGCGGGGCTCAGGCACAGCGGGCACACGCCCCACAGCTCCGTGCCCGGAGCCCCGACAGTTGCCGAGTCACCGCCGGGCGGGGCCGCCGCGGGCGGGGCGGGGCCGGGCGGGGCGAGCGCCGCAGCGGGACCAGTCGGCAGCTCCTGCATCCCGGCCGCGAGAGCATCCTCCGCACCGGGCCCCGCACCCCCGCGGCCCCGGCCTCGGCGGGGCCATGGCCGAGATCACCAGTGTCCACCCCGGCTTCGGTGAGTGGGGCCGGGCCGCGGCGGCCCCGGCTGCGGCCCGTCCGCTCCGGCGGGGCCCCGAGAGGCGCCCCCGGGGCCGGGCCGTGCGCGGCGCCTTCGGCCCCGCTCTCGCCGCGCGGGGACGGGAGCGCCGGTCCGGGGGCCTCCGCACCCGACGGCTGCGGCCCCGGCCCCTCGGCATCCCCCGGCCCCGGTCCCTCAGCATCCCGCGGCCCCTCGGCATCCCCCGGGCCCGCTCCCTCAGCATCCCGCGGCCACTCCGCCCCCGCCGGCCGGGCGATGCTACTCCCCCCGGAGCCGCCGCCGCTCGCCGCCCGCTGCTGGGGCGGTGCCAGTGCTCGGCCGCGGGAGCGGGGCCGGTGCCGGCGGTGGGTGGCGGAGCGGGGGCCGGTGGCAGGTGCAGACCGGGCCGATGACGTGATGTCTGTGCCGGGCCGCGCCGCGCCCCGGCCTTTGTTCGCGCTCCCCGGGGCGGCTGCGGCACCGGCACCGGCGCCACAAGGCGGGGCCAGCCCGGGCCACCGGGCGATGCTCGGGCGGCGGCGGCGAGCCGGGGCGGGGCGGGGGAACCGGCCCGGGCGGAGCCGGGAGCCGGTGCCGGGAGCGCCGCGGGGGCGATGGAGAAGCTCCAAACCCCGCTGAGCCCCGTGCGGGCCCAGCCGAGGATCGCTCGGCTCTGGGATGCTTTTTGGTGCAGCCCCGGGGTGAGGAGGGTTTGGTGCAGCGGGGGTTCCTCCAGCGCTGAGCATCCAAAGCGCTGCCCCCGCCTGTCCTGCAGCACCCACTGACCTTCCCCTCCCACCCTCCGGGCCCTGGGCACGGTACGGGTCCTGCATTTCCTCGGAATCCCGAAGTACTCGGGGATATTCCTCCATCCAGCACCGTTTATCTCATGGAAAACGGACCCGCTTCCCTCTTACCTTGTGTTTCTTGAGATCTGAGAGCCACGTGCTGTCACCATTTAACCATTGGCCACCATTGGGGTATCCTTAGCAAACATTGGGTTTAAAAGGAGGTTTTCGGTGATTTTTGATTTTGTTTCGGTCAAATTGCAGCGTCACATCAGAACAAAGACCTCTTCCACAAAGTTTGGATGAAAAAGCAAAGTTCTGTTGTGTAGGAGGGAGGTGTCAGGCTGTGCTGCCATTTCAGGTGGACATTGGGCGTGGGGAGTGCTCTGAAAGCTACAAAATCTTCACTAAAATTTGGTTTAGGCAGCTTTAGATCAGCATAGCGTTCAGCTGTAGGGAATTACGGAGACAGGACTAATGGATGGATGGATGGAATGATTACATAAATAGGAGCCTTCAGCCAGGACAAGGGGGACTGGGAGTAACTGAGGCACTGGATGAGACACAGCAAACCTCAAGCCATGTCATGAGGCTGAGGAGCTCTTTGCCACAGAACGTCATGGGAGCCAAATCTAAGATTTGAAATAATATTTAGAGTTGAAATAACTTTTAGAGTTATTATAATTCAGTGAGAGAAAAAAATTATTTGGTGCTTTCTGGTGTCACTGTTGGGTGCTGCTTCTGAAATTGTCCCATCAGGGGTGCAGGAAATGAAGGTACAAGAACTGATCCTGTGAGGACACAGTAGAAACAAAACACACCAAGAAGCAAGAATAAGAATAAGAATAAGAATAAGAATAAGAATAAGAATAAGAATAAGAATAAGAATAAGAATAAGAATGGAGTTTCAGCATTTTTCTTACACATCCACCAAAGCCTTTTAAGCTGAGTTGTCTCCAAATGAGCTGCTAAACACCATTTGCCTCATATCAAAGAGGGAACATTAAATAACAAACTGAAGTTTGGTTTTTGGGGCGATGTTTTGTCAGTATTATGAATTCTTGCTTTAGTTAATTCAATCCCAGGTTCTGCAGTGAGACCTGGGACAGGTTTCTCTGTGGAATCAGTCACCACAGCCAAAGATTCCAGCTGCAGGTCAGAAAGGCTTCTGTCTAACTAAAAGTGGAGTTAGAAAGGCTTCTGTCTAACTAAAAGTGGAGTCTAACTAAAACTGGAGTTTTCCAGTTTTGGGAGCAGGCAAAATATTTTTCCCTGAGTCTGTCAGGTGCTCAGTTTACAGCCTGTTAGCCTCAGTAAATGATGATGTGGGAAGAATAAATTCGTGGTGCTCTCTGTAGCTTCAAGGACGAGGTTAGAAGATTATTTCCTCCTGTTTGTGGTACAGAATTAACAGGAAAATGAGCCAAGTTTACCTTTTTTTAACCATCTGTCTCATTTGGGTACAGCCATGATTGTCATGACAAGAGTGTTTGGTAAAGGAGTGGTTTGTACGATTTGTGAAAGAAAGAGACATAGGGTTAGAGGACTTGCTGTTTATTTGTTTGTTTGCTGGCTTCCAAAAAAACAAAAGAAAATGGCTTTGGAACCAGGAATACAAAAATAAGTTACATGAAGAGCCTGGCTCTGCTTTCCTAAAACTTCCCACCAAGAAACTGAAGACAGCAAAAAATCCCCTCCTTTTCCTCCCCTTTTAAGACTGAATGACCTCAGCTCTTTGTGCATCTCCTTCTCTTCCATGCACTCTCCATCCTCCATCCTCCATCCACCCCATCCTTGCAGTGCTCTCAGAATTGCTGGAGGGTGTCAGTGCAGGGTCCTGGGGAGCTCAGCACCGCTGGTTTCATTCTGTGCCTCAGTAAAACTTCTCCAAAGTCATTCATTAGCAAATAAGCAGATAAAAATAAATGTGGGGTTTATTTATTTATTTATTTATTCTGCCTTGCCATTACTGATTGACACAGCTGGCGTAAAATCTAGAAAATATCAGATAATCCCTAAATCCAAGACCAGGATTTTCTGTCTGTTGGTTTGGACACTGGATTTCCATGGGAGATTTCATGTTTACCCTTGGCCTCAGCCACAAGGGCCAGGGCAAATCAACCATTTCAGGGCAAAGGGATATTTTTAAAATTGTTAATGAAGAATGTCTCAGATCCAGCATTATGGCCATATTTATTACTCCCTCCCTGTTGTGAAAATAGAATTGTGTAACGTTCCTGAACAGGGCATTAAAAAAATAAAAAGAAAATGCTCCCTGCACATCAAGAGCCCACGTTCCTATGGAGATGCTGGTGATGCAGGAGCTGGGTTTGGCAAGATAAGGCAATCAACAGTTTGAGATCCTTAGCTCATGGAACACAGGTCAGGCATGCCTTAGGAGTGTGAGAAATAAATTCAGAAATAGAAGCCATGTCTGGGGAAGCTGTGATAGGCAGATCCCAGACTTAAGAGCATGACAGGACCGTGTAGATGTGCAGCCAGGTGTGCTGGGGCCCCAGCTTGCTCTTCACTGCCTTGTCTTCCCACAGATGTGTCTCCCGTGGTGGCAGGACTCATTGGAGCCACTGTCCTGGTGGTTTCTGTCTCAGTCACAGTCTTTGTGTGGACATGCTGTCACCAGCAAGCAGAAAAGAAGCACAAAACCCCCCCGTACAAATTCATTCACATGCTGAAAGGCATCAGCATCTACCCGGAGACCTTGAGCAACAAGAAGAAAATCAACCGGATCCGGAGAGACAAGAACGGCACGGCCAAGGAGGGGGGCAGGGGGAACCTCCTGGTGGATGCTGCTGAGTCTGGGCTGATGGGCCCCGACAAGGCTCCGGATGGGCCGCCCCGCGTCGACCAGCTCCCCATCAAAGTAGATTATGGAGATGAACTCAGCCCAGATCAAAGCCTCACTCCGGGAGGGAGTAAAACCTCCTCCCCCTCTTCCCCAGGCGACGACGTCATGCTGGGAGACCTGACTTTCTCAGTGGACTACAACTTCCCCAAAAAGGCGCTGGTGGTCACCATCCAGGAGGCGCACGGGCTGCCCGTGATGGACGAGCACACCCAGAGCTCCGACCCCTACATCAAGATGACAATTCTGCCCGACAAGAGGCACCGTGTCAAGACCCGCGTCCTCCGCAAGACCCTGGAGCCGGTCTTTGACGAGACCTTCACCTTCTACGGGATCCCCTACAGCCAGCTGCAGGACCTGGTGCTGCACTTCCTCGTGCTGAGCTTCGACCGCTTCTCCCGGGATGACGTGATCGGGGAGGTGATGGTGCCCCTCGCAGGGGTGGATCCGAGCACTGGGAAGGTCCAGCTGACCAGGGAGATCCTCAAAAGGAACATACAAGTAAGTCACTTCTGTGTAGGGTGACTCTGTGCCCTGTGTTTGATCTCAGAGCTTTTGATCTGGGAGCCCCCGTGGTTTTCCAAGCAGGGATAATGCAGATCCTCAGCCATGAAGCCTGTTTTTCCCTAGATGCATGTTTTTGGCGTGATGTGGCTGTGGTTTTAGTTAGGCACTTCTCTGCTGTGTGGTGATGGCAATTGGATAAGGTTTTGTCACTCCTGATGCACAAGAATGATGAATGTTATGGTGGATGGTGCCAAGAAAAAAGGCAAATTCCCATCTCCAAATAAAAGCTGATGTGATAACAGGACATCCATCTGCAAACCTCACTGAGAGGGAGGTTTCTCTCATCTGACCAGTTTAGACCCCTCTGCTTGGAATTATTTACAGCTGAATTGTGGCTGTAAAATGTGTCAGCAGAGCCTGAGTGGATTCCCCTGGTCCTGGAGCAGAAATCAGCTCCCAGGAATCCCACCCGAGATGGGTTGGATTGGGAACAAAATGCAGACATCTAAAATTTGGGTGAACTTAAGCCCAGTGCAATGAATCCCACTCTTAGTGTCTGGTGTTGTAAACAAAAGGATGAGCACTCTGGAGCAGATGTTTGTATGCTCAAGAGGAGGAGGAGGCAGAGGAGGAGGTACTTCAGATTTTAATCTTCTCACTCAGTTGATTTCTGCTGCCCATCTCCAAGGTTCAAAAGCAAAAGGCATTTGGGCTCACTTATTGCTGCAACATCTTGGAAATCATTGCTGGGCTCTATAAAATCCTTCCTTATGTCCTAGAATGGCATTATTTAACTTGAAATGTTTTTACTTTACCGGGTGTTTAGCATTTTTTTGGTATTATTTATAGGAGATTCTATGTCAATAACCCCAACAAAACAAGAGTTCTGGTAATTACTTTGCTGTTCCTCAGTTCTAGGGATGCTTTACATTATGATAAAACATGTGGCTGGTTCAGGGTCTTTAATATTTTTTTAGTGCATTGACTGAATCTCTTAGAAGTAATAGATTAAAAATAGAGGGGAAAATAGATTTAAATATAAATAATTTTAATCAAGGATGCAAATTATTTAACATTTGTTACTAATCAGAAATTGATTTACCTTGGTGCCAGATGTGCATGCTTGAAAAATCTGCATCATTCCATGGTGCCAAAACAGCCATCACTGAACAAAGTCTGTCAGGAGGTTTCAAAATCTGGGATACAGAATTGCATTTAACACCCAGTAATGACCCAGTGACCCAAGCCAGGCCTACATTCCACCCTAGTGAACGTTCCAAATAGTTTCTAACTGACAATCACAGACTGAAAATTACTTGGAAGCAGAATCCCAGAATGATTTGGGTTGGAAGGGACCTTAAAGATCATCTCATTCCAACCCCATGCCATCGGCGGGGACACCTTAAGAGCAGAAGAACCCCAAAACTCTTAATAACATCCTCACCCCCAAAAGAATCTCTCCTTGGCTGTTGTATTCTTCTGTATCCAAGGAGCCAAAGTTCCAAATATTTCTCTTCCAGGCCCAGGAATTTGCTCATATATTTGTTCTCCTCTCAAAATTTTGCAGGAGCAGTAAGTTCCCTGCAGCTGGACTTCCATGGTCCTTGTGAGTCCCTTCCAACACAGGATAGTTATCATTCTGTGATTGCATGCACTTGAAAAACATGTGTTAAACACACAGAAGCCACTCAAATAAAAAGAAAACACCCAATGAAAATGAACATTTTCCAGGCTCTGCATTTTTCCCACTAAGCTGAGTAGAGGAGCATTGACAGAACTTCACTTCAGAGCACAGAGTGGGGCATTTTCTGTTGTGCTTCACTCTTCTGAGAGGAGAAAAATCCGTTCCTTGGGGCCTCACTGACCCTTTGCTCTGCCAGCTGCCAGTCCCTGATGGGGCAGGTTTGGGAGAGAGGCCAAAGTTTCAGCAGCTCTATGACTGACACCACACGAGTTCCCACCCCGGCTAGTGCTGTTCACCTTGACAGCAAATAAACTTCATCTCAATTAGTGCCAGCTCAGTGGAAGTTAACACACACCATCTGGAAACCAAAACTAATTATCTTAATGTTATGTTAATGCAATGTTACTCTTTGAAAGGATGCACAGCAGGATTAACTGAGATCTGAGATAAAACCTGCTCTGGTTTTATCTTCTTTTCATCTTCATCCTGAAGCTTTGCAGGCTGAACTGAGGGTGAGACTGTTAGGACACTCCTGAAGAGCCTGAGGGGCTCAGCTACTGAAGCTCCACAAAAAATCAGTGGAATTTGAGCTCCTAAACCCCTCAGAGCCCTTTACTAACAGATCCCCAAAGGCAGCCTTGGCCTCTCCTCTCTCAGGTCTCACCAGGTTTCCTCTCCTAGGAATGCAGAGTTCCAGGCTGTGGGGATGCTCATAGGTGTGGGGTGAGCACAGGGTGGTTTCCCTTCTGCAGCTGAGACCCCAAGAACGACCTGTGGCTCATTTTCCCACTCTGTAGGCATTTAGCACAAAGAGAGGAAATTCTGAGGACCTCCAGAAATTGCCTCTGTGTCTAAGACCACCTTGTCCTAATGAGTTCTATGTTTCACCCTGCCAGAAGTGCATCAGCAGAGGGGAGCTGCAGGTATCCCTGTCCTACCAGCCCGTGGCACAGAGAATGACCGTGGTGGTGCTGAAAGCCAGGCATTTGCCAAAGATGGACATCACCGGCCTCTCAGGTAGAAGCTATTTTCTCCAGCTCTGAGTGTGTGGGAAAAAGATAAATCTCCAAGTTCACTTGCAGGGCTTTTCCCTTGTTTCAGCTCAAGATTTTCGCTGTTTACACATTTTTCCTCAAATTCTTCTTAAGGGTGATGGATTGCTCCGAGTGCTCCATCACTCACCTGTAGGTGGTTGTGCAGAGCAGCCCAAATCCTTTCTGCTGGGAGCCCTGGCTGGTTTATGCAGGCAGTGTTTGTGAAGGCAGCAGCTCTCCCTGCTGGATCCAGAACAGCCTGAATCCATAGGATCCATGGAATCCATGGGCCAAGGCCAATGGTGTGAGGAAAACTGGGAACAGCCCCGGCTGGCAGGGGCAGGACATGAGCCCAGGTGTGCCCAGGTGGCACAATGGCACCTGGCCTGGACCAGCCCCAGCGTGGGCACAGGACCAGGGCAGTGCCCATCCCCTGTCCTGGCACTGCTGAGGGGCTTCAAATCCTGGGGTCAGTTTTGGGGTCCTCATTTCAAGAAAGACCTTGAGGGGCTGGAGTGTGTCCAAAACTGGGGAAGGGGCTGCAGAATTCCTGAGGGAGCTGGGAAAGGGGCTCAGCCTGGAGCAAAGGAAGCTCAGGGGGGACCTTGTGGCTCTGCACAACTCCCTGACAGGAGGGGACAGCTGGGGGGGTCGGGCTCTGCTCCCAGGGAACAGGGACAGGAGGAGAGGGAACAGCCTCAGGCTGGGCCAGGGGAGGCTCAGGTTGGACATCAGGAGGAATTTCTGCATGGAAAGGGTGCTCAGGGCTTGGCAGGGGCTGCCCAGGGAGGTTTGGAGTGCCCGTCCCTGCAGGTGTCTGAGGAGCTCCTGGAGGTGGCACTCAGGGCTCTGGGCTGGGGACAAGGTGGGGATTTGGCACAGCTGGGACTGGATGGGTTGGGAGAGCTGTTCCAAGCTCCACCATTCCATGATTCTGTGGCTCTGTGGTCCTGAGCAGCACTGTTTCCATACCTGGCTGTGTCTGCCTCAGGCCCTGCCCCTGGAAGAGGAGGGGGACAAGTGTGACAAGGAGCAGTGACAGACTCAGTGCAGAGGAGCAATTAGAGACAATTCTGGCCTGGTGTTTTGGGTGTTTCCATTTTTGCTGCTTTTGCTGGGTTTGTTCTTGTGATGTTTGAAGAAAGGAGAAGAGCAGCTGTTCTGGCTTTCCTATTTCACAGATTTTTCACACTCCTGAATTCCCTTAGCAAAGTCTCCTTCAGGATTATGGGGAAATTGTTGGAATCAATTTGAGATTCAGTAACAGCCTGACTAAGAGCAAGCATAGTCCTGGTTTTGCAGCTTTCTCCTGGGCACCTCAGAGGGAATGCAGACAAATGCAGACTCGGCTTAATTATTGTAGGCCCTACATTTTACTCTTTCTTTAAGAGCAAAAAAAAGAAAAAGCTGTGCATGTGTAGTCTCCAACCACAAGATAAAATTTTCAGTGATGTTCTACCTGCAGAATCTTGTGACTAACACTGTTTATTTATGATCTTTGTATTATGCATAAGGCCATTTCAACTGGGTAAAAAAAAAGGTGAAAAAGAGGCAGTGCCATCTGGGCAAGGGCCTTCTAGCTTCAAAACTTGTGTGGAATGAAAAAAAAATCCCTTAGTGCCTGGTATCTTGATTGTAGTCCTCCACCAGCGTCTGCATAAAGAGCAGCTGCCCGAGGGCTGGGGGAGGCTGGGGGGAAAAGGGAGCCTTTGTTTTAAACTTTATTCTTTCCCAGTACCTTCTACTGCAAATTATTGAAATTGAATTATTGCATCGACCCTTTGTTGAGCTGTGTCCTAAACAAGGGTGGGGTGGTCAGTCTGGGGAACAGAGGGATTTGGGGTGACTTCGTTGTGGCCTTCCAGTGCTGGAAGGAGCCAACAGGGAGAGGGATTGTTTCTGAGGGCCTGGAGTGGCAGGACAAGGGAGAATGGCTTAAACTGCCAGAGGGCAGGGTCAGACAGGATATTGGGAAGGAATCCTTCCCTGTGAGGTGAGTGAGGCCCCGGCACAGGGTGCCCAGATTTGCTGTGGCTGCCCCATCCCTGGCAGTGTCCAAAGCCAGGTTGGAGCCACCTGAGGTGGTGGAAGGTGTCCCTGCCCACGGCAGGGGTGGAATGGGATTTTTGAGCCCCTCCCAGCCCAAACCAGTCTGTGCCAGTGATTCCCAGCCTGTGCTGGAGCCATCCTGGGCCGTGTCATTGGTTCCTCCCTCTCCCCCCGGCAGACCCCTACGTCAAGGTGAACGTTTACTACGGGCGCAAGCGCATCGCCAAGAAGAAGACCCACGTCAAGAAGTGCACTTTGAACCCCGTCTTCAACGAGTCCTTCATCTATGACATCCCTGTGGATCTCCTGCCCGACATCAGCATCGAGTTCCTGGTGATCGACTTCGACCGCACCACCAAGAACGAGGTGGTGGGGCGGCTGATCCTGGGCGCGCACAGCGGCAGCGCGGCGGGCGCCGAGCACTGGCGCGAGGTGTGCGACAGCCCCAGGAAAGCCGTGGCCAAGTGGCACAGCCTGAGCGAGTACTGAGCTCAGGCCCACCCCCTAGGACAGACTTAAACCTTGTTTTAGCTGTAGGACTAAACTACTTTTCGTTGAGAAGCAGCAGCTGATTGGTTCTCTTAGTGATGTGGTTTTTGCAGGGCACTAAAATTCTAAGGAGCATTAAAAAAAAAAAACATGGGGAATAAATAATAATAATAATAAAAAAAAGGTACCACGGATATATATAACAGTGTAATCACGCTATTGCATGCCTACTACAAACTGAAATTAGTATAACTGCCAATATCAAGTTGCAGGTTTTAATACAATTATCTGTCACTATGGAAGTTGTGTTTGTGCCGAGCTGTCTTTGCTGGTATTCACCAAGATTGGCCTGTCTTCATTAGGCTTCTCCCAAAGTTTCTGAATTCTGCTGTTTAACCTCTAGTTTCTTGTTAGTTTTGCCTGCCCATTGGTTCTTGCAGTTCTGTTCTGTGCTGGTTTGGGAGTCCCAACCGCGTTTCCATGTAGAGCTGGGTTAGAATTCTGCACTGGCACAAAAGGAAAATACAGGGAAAATGGCACTGGCCTCCAGAGAAGTAACAATTCCGTGTCAGGCACCGAAATCCTTGTTGTTGTGATGTACTTGGGGGGCTGTGAGGTCCCAAAATCTAAGACTTGACTCTAAAATCCAAACCCCAACCAACTGATCCCGTTGCTTTTGCCACATGGGGCTCACACAGGCAGGCAGGATCTCACAGACTGTAGGAACTGGGGAAAACCTGCTCAGTTTCATTTTATTTAATCCTGTCTGTGCATGAAGGGCCCAAGAAAACCCAAACACAGATGTGTCATTGATTGGTAAGGAAACTCTTAAACATTAAATGTCAAATTCTACCTGGCTGATAATTTCTGTTTAAGGGCAAAACAAAGCTGAGATAGGAAAAGGTTCTGGAGGCAGAGCTTGTCCATGAAAAGGTGAGAAAGCTTCCCTTCATCCATGTTGGAGTCAATTTGCATTAGACATCATCCTTCAGTCACCTAAGAGCCAGCTCCCAAAAGAGCAGTAGACACAGGGCAAAGCCTGGCACTAAAAATGTGCCAGACCTGGAGTTTCAAGGCAGCTTGGAGAAATCCTGAAATCCTGACTGACTTCTGAGTCTGGAAACCACCTGCAAGGGGAAAGATGGCCCTGACCAGAGGGACCTTGAGCACCTCAGGCTGCTTTAACCCTGCAGAGTCAGGACTTTGGAGCAGAAGTTCATAAAGTTTGGCAGCAGCTGCCTGAGGTCTGGTGGTGCTCACACAGCCCTGGAGCTGCCTTTGGATGCAAGCAGAGCATCCTGGCATGTGACTGGATTTGGGTATTCTGTCCACAGCCCCGCCAGGGCACAGATAAAGGTGCTAACTGGCAGCAAATAATTCATGGTAATCAGTGTTGGTGAATTGAGCAGAAATAATTATAACTAAAATTGTTTCTGTGCTCTCTAACGGAGATGCAGGAGCAGAATTTGGTTTGCAAAGAGGCTCCTTGACAGCCCCAGGTTTTCAGGAAACCTTTGGTTGCTCCCAGGCAGCCAGTCTGCTCTGAGCCCTGTGGGATGCAAATAGGAATGCAAATAACAGATTATCATTTTTTAAAAATTAAGATCATTTACTTACTTTCAGGACTTGACTACTGAATTTTAGATCCCTGTTGGAAAAAAGATCCTTTTCACCTTCTCTCCCCTGAAATGGGAATAACTGAGCGAGGCTCTCCTGGTTCCCCAGGAGGCACCAGGGCAGCAGCAGCTCTGTATGAACAGATAGCACTTTGTGAGCTGCCACCACTTTGGCATCTCTTCCTGAGGCATTATTTTTGGAAAGCTGATTTTTCTCACTCACAGCCACTCACTGGCCCTCCCTCCCAGGCTGCGGCTCTGTCTCCCAGCAGACACAAGCGTGGACTTTTTTCCCCCTTCACCCATCCCCATGACCAGGATTTCTGCCTGAGGTTGTAGTAGATTTTATCAGTGTCTTAAATGCTTTCTAGCTCAAACTCTGTGGCTCAGAGCCACAGCCCAGAGAACGAGTTCCCCTTTGGAAATTGCTGTAGATCTCTTTCAATCCTATGTTTTTGCACTAAGCAATTGCGTTGCTGCAATTCAAGCAAATGTCACGACTTTTCCTCGGAACATGCTTTCCAACACCACTCCAAAGATCTGATCAGGACTAACAGCAGCAACAAAATTCCCTTCTCCCCTCGGTGTGAAAAGCATGACTAAGCCTAGATGATCTTAAGATTCCTTTAGTTGCAAAGGAAAGATGAATTTCTTGTCAAGGAAACATGCTCAGGGTAAATAGACTTAGGCTATCGGGCAGGTAGGAGTAGCTCCAACACTCTTCTGGAATAATAGGAAACTGAAAATGTGCAGATATATATTTTTTAAAACATAAAATAGACAGTAAGTGACAGCGGACTCACTGTAAAATCTCCCAGGTGTGGTTATTCTTTACCTTGTGTCTTCTATTGTAAAATGAACTTGGACAGTTACAACTTTGTGTGAAAAAAAAATAAGAAAAAAGGCAAAAAACCTAACTCAACCTGTGTGAAACTGCATAATGCTATAAGCTAACCTACATTCTGTAATGCTACCTTGTATGTTGAATTTGTTAACGCACATTGAGCGTGCAAATAAAAATTAAATCACTTTAATTTTGCTGCCTTTGCCGTGTGTGACCGTGGGCAACAACCAACACGACTGAACACTCCAAAGATTTGCTTCTATAAATATGCATTTCTGCTGAAAATATGCACAGGAAAAGCACACACAGAATAAATCTCAGTGGAATAAAGAAATGCAACAGAATCCTGGCACATTAAGTATTAAATTAAAGGAGGTCTGGAAGAGAGAAGGATTCAGGGTGACCTAATTGTGGCCATCCAGCACCTGAAGGATCCAACAAGGAAGATAGAGAGAGACTATTTGTAAAGATCTGGGGTGACAGGACAAGGGTGAATGGCTTCAAACTGACAGAGAGGAGGTTTAGTTTGGATGTTGGGAAGAAATCCCTCCCTGTGAGGGTGGGCAGGCCCTGGCACAGGGTGCCCAGAGCAGCTGTGGCTGTCCCTGCATCCCTGGCAGTGTCCAAGGCCAGGTTGGACATTGGGGCTTGGAGCAGCCTGGGACAGTGGAAGGTGTCCCTGCCTATGGCAGGGGTGGGATGGGATGGGCTTTAAGGTCCCTCCCAACCCAAACCATTCCATAATTCCATGATAACACTTTTCACTTAAGTCTTAGCCCATCCCAAAACGTTCAGTAACCCACACAGCATTATAATTTGGTATAATTTGGCATAATTTGGCATGAACAGACATCATTAAGTTGAATCTAAATGGGAAGAAAGGACATTACATGGGCAGAAAAAGAAGCAGTTCAACTCCAGGGTTTGTAACTCAGGAACATTCCTGGACCCCTGGTCAAACTGAATTCCCCAGGAATGTTTTTGTCCATCCTGCCCCATGCAAGACACAGCAGTCTCCCCTCAAGCGATGGGATTTGGCTTCTGGGGCTTGTTTTTCTGCAGCTGCCCATCAACACCACCCAGAACAACATTGCTCGGCACAGAGCCACAGCTTTAGAAAAGGCCAAACAGCCCCGGGCTGGGTTTCCCCAGCAACAGATTCCAGCTTTAAGCCGCTCTCTGCTCTCCTCGAGAGCTCCCCAAGCAGCAAAGAACCGACTTCCAGAGCTGCTTCAGGTGTCTCAGAACAGCTTCAGGTCTCACCTGCGAGGAGCCAGGAGGTTTCAGCCCAGGCTTTACACAGAGATGGGTGATGACCCTGGAAAAGGAATGTGGCCAGTACAGCATTCCTTGGCACTCGGCGGTGAGGATCACAGAACGATGATTTGGGGTTGGAAGGGATCTTAAAAATCACCCAGTCCCACTCCCTGCTCCCGGCAGGGACATCTCCCACTATCCCAGGTTGCTCCAAACCCCATCCAGCCTGGCCTTGGACACTTGCAGGGGTTGGAGCAGCACCAGCTGCCCTGGGATGTCACAATGTCCCCTGCTCTCGTCACCTTGGAGTGCCTTGTGTGCCTGCTCCAACATGCCCAGAGTTAACACTAAAATCTGACTCTCTGCAGCTCTACCTGGGACAAGGGCAAAACCAATCCAGGTGCAGCAGGGACTGTCCCATCCCCTGGCTCAGCAGGGACAGGCTCAGCTGTTCCAGTCAGCCTGGGGACAGAGGGACTGCAACACACAAATTTATTGAGCTTGGCCAGAGTTCTGCTCTGGAGATTTAATTCCAACGTTTGCTCACCAGTGGCAGCCAGAGAAGGTGCTGGAGACACAAAATTACCAGAAACCAGCAGGATTCTGCAGGTAATGAATGACCCACAGGACTCAGAGATAATCAGGGTGACCTAAATGCAGCCTTCCAGGACCTGAAGGAGCCGACAAAAAAAAAGATGGAGAGAGATTATTTGCAAGTGACAGGACAAAGGGGAATGGCTTCAAACTGCCAGAGGGGAGGATTAGATGGGATATTGGGAAGGAATTGTTCCCTGTGATGGGCAGGCCCTGGCACACGGTGCCCAGAGAAGCTGTGGCTGCCCCTGGATCCCTGGAAGTGTCCCAGGCCAGGTTGGACAGGGCTTGGAGCAGCCTGGGACATTGGAAGGTGTCCCTGCCCATGGCAGGGGGTGGAACTGGGTGGGATTTAAGGCCCCTTCCCACCCAAACCATTCCAGGATTCTGTGACTTGTGCAGGCATTCAAATTTGATGCCAAATCAAACAGAGGTTTATTTAACACTGATATTTCCCTTTCATTTCCACGTTCTCTGTACCATGACTGATCAGGGTGCTCCATCCCTTTCAGTGAGTTTTCAGGGCACTAACCAGAAAACTATTTGGCTAAAACTATTCAGCCAAAGTGCACAGTCACTGATTATCTTCTACTTATTGTGCAAAATGTGAAAGGGAATCTCTCTTCATCCTTCTCTGCTTGACTCCTGCATCCAGCGCTACAGGCCTTTAAAAAACGGCGGGTTTCAGGTTCTTATCCCATTCAGCCGAACACAAACAAAAGGATTTGCATCATAAAAAGAAAAAAAAAAGAAAAGGAGAAAAAAATAAAAAGCGCGAACAGTATGGGTTCGACAACCCATGAAAAGAGAAATGTTTTTGTGGAGAGCATGGAAGCTCAGCCTCGACTCTCTTCCCACCTTCCCTGGCTCTGCCACTGAAACCAGCGGGATTTTGCTCCGCGCTTGGCTCAATTGGGTCTCTCCACCTCCAGCGCAGCTCCTGCCTTATCTAATTCCCCGCAGGACCGCGTTGCCAGGGCGATGTGAGTCACTGCCGATGGCAGCGCTGCCTCGGGCTCTGCCGGCATTTCCTTCGAGCAGGAGGCACGGAAAGCTCCGCGTCCCTTCGGAGCCCCAAAGCCGCGGGGCTGGCGCTGCCCCGAGGGTCCCTCGGTCCCTTCTCTCACCCTCATTGAGATGCAACAGCTGGATCTGGGCTCTGGCGGGGCCCCTGTGGAGACTCCGTTATTGTCGGGAATTGGAAAGGATCCAAAAAGTAAAGCCAAGAAAGACCCTCAGAGCCTGCAGAGGTTGCACAGGGATTCCTGTGAAGAGCAGCTCGGGGAGCCTGGAGGAAAGGAGGCTCAGGGGGGACCTTGTGGCTCTGCACAACTCCCTGACAGGAGGGACAGCCGGGGGGGTCGGGCTCTGCTCCCAGGGAACAGGGACAGGAGGAGAGGGAACAGCCTCAGGCTGGGCCAGGGGAGGCTCAGGTTGGACCTCAGGAGGAATTTCTGCATGGAAAGGGTGCTCAGGGCTTGGCAGGGGCTGCCCAGGGAGGTTTGGAGTGCCCGTCCCTGCAGGTGTCTGAGGAGCTCCTGGAGGTGGCACTCAGAGCTCTGGACTGGGGACAAGGTGGGGATTGGGCACAGCTGGGACTGGATGGGTTGGGAGGGCTTTTCCAACCTCCATCATTCCATGATTCTACAGAGCCACCACCTGAAGCTGCCGTGCTGTAACAGAGCCTGGGTGTCTGAGCTCCCGGTCACTGCTGTGCCACAGACAGGGCCTGACCACCAGGGAGAGAATTTATTGGGCCCAATGTAACAGCACAGGAAAGGAAAAACAGACCAAGAAATAAGTAAAACATTACCAGCAGAAAATGCCAAAGAAAAAATCCCCAAACCAATGCAATAAATACACACACACAAAACCCCAAACCCTGAAAAACCCAAAGCAACCCCTTAGTCCTGCTCAACTCCTCCAGCTTCTCCCCAGCACCAATACAAACCCTGTGGTACCACCAAGAGCAGAACAGTAATTCATCTCTTCCCGGTGACTCATCCAAAAGGACTCAGCAGCCACGTGGGGATATCCCGTTATTTCCCTTATCACCCAAGGAAAGCAGCCAGCTCTTGGAAAAAAAAACCAATTAGCAGTGTTCCCAAAATAACCCAGAGCACGAGGAGCCTGAGAGTCCTTGGGAGGCTTGGGGACACTGACCACGTTTGGCTGGGAAGGGGAAGGTGTGACCCAAGCCACCACATTCCCAGGACACGCTGATTTCAGCTGGGACAGGGCAAAGGCTGGACCCATCTGAGCCCTGAGAAGAATAAAAAACCCAGGCAAAACTGGTTGGGCACTTTATGTAACCTCGATTTTTACAAAAATTTAAGGAATGAACTTTCCAGGGGCAGCTCCTCACTTGGGTGTTTGTGCCTGAGACAATGTGAATATAGAGACACAAAAGTCCAGAGTTCAGGTCAAAGTTGTGTGAGTCCTTCCTAGTGATGAAGGGAACAAGCAGCAGCTCAGAAGAGCAAAATGCATCAAGTGTCTCCCAGAATGATGCTGTTCCAAAGAGGAATTACAGAGCTGAGATCCATGCACTAGAATCTCCTCACAATGCCCAGGGATGTGTCAGTCCCACCTGGGATGGATATTCAGGTCTCCAAGGAACTCCAGGCAGCAGGAAAATAAATGAAGGTGTTGCCTCATGTCACAGCACAAAGCCTGAGCTGATATTTTCAAGTCTTTTTTTTTCTTGTCTAACAGAGGAATATCAGAGCTGGTGGGGGAAAAATGTTTGGGAATGGTGAGGGGAAAAGACTGAATAGGAAAGAGCCCTTACACAAAAGAGGCACAGCCCAGGGGGAAAATTCCAGCAGTGCCCGTAGAGGATCATCCAATCCCACTGATTGCTCCAGGCAGAATCAGTGTCTTGTCCACAAGCAATCTACAGATTTTTCTCTTTCTTTAATAATTTCTGGTATTTTTTGCAGAGATTATCTGTATTTCTGAGTAACTCAAACATTGTGCCCACATGAGGACTCTAGAGAATTATTTCACTTTTTCTAATGCTGTCTGCACTTGAATAGCTGTAATACAGGAGTGGAAAAAAAGAAAAACAACCCACTCCAAAACCTAAAGGCAAAGAAGATAAAAAGATGAATGCAAGGTCATCTTTGAGATGTCCTGGCAATATTGGCTTCTCTGTTTCATGCATATCGGTGACACCCTGTTTATGCACACACTGAGCTTTAGGCCATGTAATTCTTTCCTTTTTATCCCTTCTCAGTCATCCCAAGGTGATGTTTCCCCATCCTGAGCTTTGGTAATGTTTCAGAGTTGTTTCTGTATTTTTAGGGTTTGCTCTATAGAACCATAAGAGGTTGGAAAAGACCCCCCAAGATATCTGGAGAAGGCTCAGGAGTGATGCAACTGTGGCCTGAAGGAGCTGACAAAAAACCTGGAGATAGAATATCTAAAAGGGTCTGGAGTGACAGGACAAGGGAGATGGCCTCACAGTGACAGAGATTTAGATGGGATATTAGGAAGGAATTGTTCCTGTGAGGCTGGGGAGGGCTGGGATGGAATTCCCAGAGCAGCTGTGGCTGCCCTGGATCCCTGGCAGTGCCCAGGACTTGGAGCAGCCTGGGACATTGGAAGGTGTCCCTGCCCATGGCAGGGGTGGCACTGGGTGGGATTTAAGTCCCTTCCCACCCAAACCATGCTGGGACCCTCTGACCCTCCCAAACCCAACAGCAAAAGCCTTGGACAATGACCTCAGGCAGCTCCTCCTGCCCTGCTTGTAGCTGACCCTTGGAAAATCACCACACAGAGAAAAACAACAGCTAGAAAATGTTCATATTTCAACAATTTAGCACCAGACTCACAGAATTTTTAGGCTTTGCACCACTTAAATGCTATGAACCAACTCCTTTTTTTTCACGCAAGGGAAGCATATCCCAAATTTACAAACAATGAACTTTCCTCCTTCAGCACTCTCAGGCTGAACAACCCCACCACAGACTGACACATGTAATGCAAAGGTTTGTATTAAAAATTATATATATTGTGTCAAATAAAACAATCATTCTGTGTATAAACAAATTTATACATGACAAAAAATAAAACTCTTTGAATAACACTGTGTAAAAAAAAAAGTGCTGGCTGCTGTTCTGCTCTATGAGTTCTAGAAGCAACAGGCTCAACAAAGGCATTAGTAAACACCTAAACTGCACTGCAGAACTCAGGTAAGGCACAGAATTCAGTTAATTAGGGGTGAAAACAGTCCTGTACAGCATTCAGCACTTCTGCCAGGCTCCTTTAGCTGTGCTCTGAGAGCTGATGGAGATTTTAAGGAAAAGCACTGGAGAATGCATCATCACCATCAGGCCCCACCTCTGAAACACCTGACAGACCCCAAAAATGCTTTAAAGCCACTTCTTAGCTCATTTCTCCTCCTCTTCCTCCAGTTTTTCGCCAGGTGATGTTTTTATCTGAGTTTTAGACAGCTTTTAATGCAACAATGAGAACATCAGTGAAGGCTGAAGGGATACACACAGCCGCTCACACAGGAACGTGGAAGAGTCTGAAATTCGGAATAATCTGAATTCTCCTCAGCCTTTTCCACGCCATTTTTTGATTCTGTATTGCTGCCAGAGCAGTGTAGCACTGGGAGACGAGAAATGGAAACCAATTTAAATGTTCAGCTCATCACAAAGCAAACGTAAAATGTGGCCCCCGCCACACTTCTCATTTGTTTAAATCTTCCACAAAGAAAATATTCCTCAAACCAACAGGCACAGGATTTCCAGTCCTATCTTTATAAGGAGTTTTTCTACATATATATATATATATATATATATGTGTGTGTATATATATATATATATTTTTTTTTTTTTTTTAATCCTCACCTCCTTTACCAATCCTTTCACATCTGGGTTTTCAGTTTGGATGGCACTGTCCTGTGCAGCACAGACAGCACAGATCTGAGAGGTGATCAGGAAGATCACTTAAGTTTAATCTGTTCTTTCACTCTCACACTGAAGGATTCCAGGCACTTGGTTCAGAGAAACTGTTTTTAACCACATCTGAGTCACCCAGCTGTGATTTGTCCTATTGTTAAACAGCAAAATCCAGAGGAGCACCAGGCACCTGATCCCAAAACTCCTGTAAAATCAATCAGCTTGAGGGCACAGAGTCCCTCCACATGTGGAGGATCTGCCTCACAAGCAAATCGTTCTTTATGAGCATCAGAAACTGCCCCAGCCCTGCCTGGAGCACCTGCACAGGTGAGGTCAGGGAGGGGAGGAGCTGCTGGGCCTGTGCTTCCCTGCTCTGCTCCAGCAATGCTCAGACTGCACCGGGAGAGCCTGACCAGGATCAGGGAATGTCAGTTCTGGGCCCCGACCCTCAGGATCAGCCATTTTTTCTGCAAAACAGTTCCACAGAATAGCTAGGAACGTCTGTCAGAGACTCGCACTCCCCAAAGTCACTGCTTCCTTCAGGATGACAAAAAACTGACCAAATAAGCCAGTGTCCCATTCCCACCAGGATTTGTAACAAGCCAGGAAGCTCCAAGCTGTGGTTTCTCCAGCACATCACACCCCACGTGCTGTGGCAGGAAAATCCCACACGTTCCTGCACTGCTGCCAAGTCACAGCTGCCACAGGAACCACAGTTTGCCTTTATGACAAAGGGTGACGGAATTTGGAAGGGGCTGCTAAGGAGGTGAGGAGTCACTGTCCCTGGAGGTGTTTCAAGGACTGGATGTGGCACTGAATGCTCTGGTCTGGGTGACAGGGTGGTGCTGGGTCACAAGTTGGACTCGATGATCCCAGAGGTCTTTCTAATTTAAATGATTCTGTGATTCTGGCTTGTTTACAGCCCACCTACAGCACTGCTGGTGAACTGATCACTTGGACGAACTTGCACACAAGTATTCCACGTCAATTTTCCTGGAAAGAAATCTGTTCCATGAGGGCACACGAAGTTCAGCCCAGCTCTGCTCCGTGACCTCCAAGGCCATGACACTTTGTGAATGCCTGTTCAGCCTCTCACACTGTGCATTGTTGCTCTGGAGAGCAGCAAAATCCTCCTGTGCAAACAACATGGATTCAGAGAGGCTGGGTCCAACTCCAGCAATGCTTTCCAGGGCGCTGTGACTAAGGACAAACACTCCAAAGTGCAGGGCCATGAACCCATCGGCCTTGGTGGCCAACACGTGCTGGGTCCAGTAAAAAATGACAACAAACAAAGTACAACTGTCACTGGGTCTGAAGTTCAACACCCAGAATCAAGGCAACATGGTTCTAAACAGAAACAACTGGCACAGATACACATTCCCTCACAAAGTCCCCTCAGGTGTCACACATCCTGTCAGCGTTGTCACCGAGCTGCTTTGGTTACAAAAGGTCACAGCTTTTGTCCTGTTTTGCAGAGGAATTTTCTGTTCAAGTGACCGAATCCTTCTTCCTCCGAAAGGGCGACTTGAGTCTTTTCCAGACGCTGCTTTTGGGCTTGGATCT
The DNA here is from genome assembly GCA_910950805.1 of Acrocephalus scirpaceus scirpaceus. NCBI lineage: Eukaryota > Metazoa > Chordata > Aves > Passeriformes > Sylviidae > Acrocephalus > Acrocephalus scirpaceus. The sequence goes on from OU383801.1 coordinate 1,422,130, forward strand.
CTTCTCCATGGCCATCACAGCCTCCTTCTCCTTCCTGCGGATCTCGCGCACCAGCGCGTGGAACACGTCGTCGATGTAGTAGCGGAACGCGGCCGATGTCTCAAAGAAGGGGCAGTTGAATTCCCGTGCTAAGGCAGAGCCTTCCTCTTTGGACACCTGGAAAACAAGTGCACACCTCAGTCAGGGAAGCCAAACCCCAGGAGTTCATTCCTTTGCCTTTCCCTGTGTTGCTCACTGTCCCTCTGCATGGACACTCCAAGCCCCAGGATGGATCGTTTGCACCCAGCTCCAAAGGTTTCTCTGCAAACCTGTTCTGCTTTCACTCATCACTCATGAGATCTGAATTTGTCACTTCGCTGGCAATGCAAGAGACTCTTTGGACATTCACAAAAATTCATTCACAAAAAACAAACTTCAAAGAATATTCCTTTTTTTGACCTAAACCTACAAGCTGTCTGATATGAGCAGTCCTCAGCCCTGGTAGTTTGGCGAGTTAAGGAAGCTCCCTTCTCCTTGTCAAAAGCTGTTGTGTTTGTCAAACTACTTCCCAGACCCATGAAAAACCTCTCTAAAGCTTTCTTGCTCAGAGCCCCACACAACCTGAACACTCCAGGAATGGGGCAGATACAAATTCTATGGGCAACCTGTGCTAGGGCCTCCCCACCCTCACAGGGAGGATATTTTTCCCAGAATCCCATCTAACCCCTCAGTCAGTGGGGTGGGAAACCATTCCTCCTTGTCCTGGCACTGCAGGAAATTGTAAATAGTCTCTCTTCATCTTTCTTGTAACTCGTTCAGGTCCTGAAAGGCCACAGTTAGATCATTCCAAAGCCTTCGCTTCTCCAGTCTCAACATTCCCAGCTCCCTCAGCCTTTCCTCCCAGCAGAGCTGCTCCATCCTTCTGATTATCCTGGAGCCTCCTCAGGACTCTCTCCAGCAGCTCCAGGTCCTTCCTGTGCTGGGCCCCAGAGCTGGGGTCTCACCTGAGTGGGGCAGAATCCTCCTGTTCCTGCTGCCCATGCTGGGGGATCAGCCCAGGGCATGGGGTGTTCTGGATGCCAGCACAAGGCCAGGGCATTTCCAGCATCACATCTACCAGCAAATCAGGAATTACAAACAAAGTAAAGCCCAGGATCAGCTGAACTTGAAGACTTTGTTTCTGTGATTGCTACAGGCAGCCATTTTTCAGCACATTTCATGTGAAACCAGCACTGTTCTCATCACAGAGACAATACAACAAAACATGAAGGAAGGGACAAAACCCTCTTGTTCCACTGCATTTTCCAACAGGAGCAGCTCCTAACAGAGGGCTCCCCTCCCTGTGGCCCTTACCTGGCGCAGCTGGGTGAGGTCGGACTTGTTGCCCACCAGCACCACGGGGGTGTCGTCGGTGCGGCGCACGCGGTAGATGAGCTGCTTGAACTCGCGCACCTCATGGAAGCTGCGCCGGTCGGTGATGGAGTAACAGATGATGAAGCCCTCGCCAGCCCTCATGTACTGGTCCCTCATGGCCGTGAACTCTGCCTGGAAACACACAGTGGGGTTTTAGTTCCACAAACGTAACCACTTCCTGGTTTTTCTCACTGCCTGAGATCCAAACCCAGCTGTGCAAATACCTGCGCCTCAATGTCCCAACCCCACAAGTGTTTGGGATGGTCCCCAAGGCTCCCTGGACACAGAAACCCCACTGACACAGAAACCCCACTGCCACGTGATTCACCAGCCCACAGGTGGTTCACCAGTGGGGGAAGCAGTGCCACAGCTCCAGTCAGGCACTATCAGCAACACGATGCTCACGGGAAGTGACAAGAGCTCAAACCCCCTGGTTTGGAATAAAACAAAGTCATTCTTTATGCAGGATTCCTGTCCCTGCACCTGATCATTACAGGCTGCTTCACATACTCTCAATTCACCTGCGATTACTCACATACCTGTCCTGCTGTGTCCAAAATATCCAGGTTGGCAGGTTCATCATCAATGCGTATCCGGATTTTATAGGCATCCTCTGTGGATTCCAAGGACATCAGAAAGATTGGGATACAAGCACAAAACTCATCAGCCATCAGCTCACAAAGAATGCTATACCAGAACCACCTACCCTGGTAGGGGTACCTCAGTCTGACCTTTGAAAAATTAAATTAAATTTCCAATTGTTCTGGTGTGATTTAACATTTCACGTGCAAAAATCGTGCTGTTCCTGAGCCCACAGCCCAGAAATTAATTTTGGTCACCTTGGTGAATACAGAGGAACAACATTTTGTTTTTCTCAAAGCCAGAAAAGATCTGTGATTCAAGGGAAGAACTGGTCACCACCAACTGCTGATTTCTTAGAAGACATAATACATACCAATAAAATATATGAAGCATTATATATGTAAATGTTATATATGTAAATATAATTACACAGGCAAATATTTATTATTAAAACTATATAAAAACAATCTGTCTACAAATATACAAATACACAAATATTCTGACCCTCTCAGCCAGCACTCCCACACTTTAAGAAACCATTCTCAGCAAGAATTTGGCTTTTTTTCCCCGACTTTTCCCTCCCCTGGGTAACTGTTGGTTCAGGTTTCTCCTGGAGATGCTGCTGAAGTTCTACAGCACCAGAGTGAGTTGTTGAGCACTTTTATCCCTCTCAATTTCTCAAACACAGGGAACAATTTGGTCTGACAAGTGAACAGCAAAGAGCTGATCACAGCACAGAGTCTGGATTTTGTGAATAGACAACTAAAAATGGCTTAGCAGCAGTTTCAATCCCTGTCTGCCAACACAGACAGAGACAGGGCATGCCCTGAATGGATGGATGGGATAAAGATCAAAGAGCTGAAACTCAGGATTCAGCCCCACTCTCAGAACTCTCAAATCACAGAAACACAGAGAGGTTCGGGTTGGAAGGGACCACAGCAGATCACCTGGAGGGCCATCCCAGAGCACAGGGCACAGGACTGTGGCCAGATGAGTCTGGGATGTCCAGGCAGGAAGGCTCCACAGCCTCTCTGGGCTCTGCTCAGAGCTGGGCACTGCCCAGGACAGAAGTTCTGCCTCCTGTGCAGGGGCAGTTCCTGGGCTCAGTCCCTGCCCGTGGCTCTGGTGCCATTGCTGGGCCTGGAGCAGAGCCTGGGCCCTGCTCTGCCCCTCCCTGCACCCAGGGACAGCCAGGGCTGAGGGCCCCTCTCAGCTGGAGCTCCTCTCCAGGCTGAACAGCCCCAGCTGGCTCAGCCTTTCCTGGGCAGGGATCTCTCCAGGCCCCTCAGCATCTTTGTCACCCTCTGGGAGCTCCCTGTCCCTGCTGTGCTGAGGATCCCAGAGCTGGGCCCAGCACTCCAGAGGTGCCTCCCAGGGCTGGGCAGAGAGGCAGGATCACTCCCTGACCTGCTGGGAATGTTCTTCCCAATGAGTGATCAAAGATCAGTCTACAGTTAGATTTACAGATATCTTTGAATTGAATACTTTAAAGCAATGGGCTGTAACAGCTTGACGTGCCAATGGAATGAACAAGCAGAAAAGAGAAGTGATTTTCCTCACCAATGGTGGGATCGTGGTCCTCTGGGAACCGGTGGCTGATGAACTGCATGGTCATGGCTGGAAGCAGAAATCAGGGAACAACTGAGCAGCTCAGCTCACAGCTCCCCTGATCACATCGTTACCCCAAAGGCACGGCACGAAACCAAACCTGGGCACGGCCTGCACCGAGCGCAGGGGCTACAATCGGCCCGGGGATGCTCCGCCCGTGTCCTCGGGCGGGACGAGCTCCAGGGACGCGGCCGGACGCGGAAAGCGATGACCGGGACATCCCGAGAGGGGTCAAGACAGCCCGGCGGGGATACTCCGGGATGGGCCGGGACACTTCTGGAGGAGCCGTGATGTCCTGAGAAGGGACCGGGACAGCGCGGCGGGGACACCCGGGAGGGTCGGGACACCTCGGGAGGGGCAGCATCGCGCCCAGAACGGGGGTTTGCTCAGGGAACGCGGCTCTCCCCCGGCAGCTGCCGAGCCGAGCCCCTGGGGCCGAGCCCCCCGCGCTGCCACCGCCGCTCCCCCGGCCCGGCCCCCGCGGCGGCCGCCGGCGGCCACAGCCCCGCACTCACCGCTCTTGCCGACGCCGCCCGCGCCCAGCATCACCAGTTTGTACTCGCGGGACTGTCCCGGGGCGCCGCCGCCGCCCGGGCGGGCTCCGGCATCCATCGCCGCTGGCCCGGCCCCGCTCCCAGCGACACCGAAATGGCGGCGGCTCCTCCACCACAGCGCCCGCCCGGGCCCGCCCCGGCATGGGCGCAAAGAGGGCGGGGCCCGACGGCGGCTCGGCAGGGACACGGCAGGACACGGCGGGACACAACGGGACACGGCGGGATATAGCGGGAACACGACAGGACATAGCGGGGACACGGCGGGGACACAACGGGACACGGCGGAGACGCGGCACTCCCCGCGCCCGCCCGGGGCACCCCCGGGACTCCCCTCCCAGACCCCTCCCCAGCCTGCGTCTCCTTCCCCTATCCCACATCCCCAGCACCAAGGGACCCTCGGGTCCCCCCAGCCGCGGGGCTTCTCCAGCCCGAACCGCCCCCCAGCCCCGCACCTCCTGCGCCCCGGGGATGCCTCAACCCTTGGGGTCCCCCCATCCCCGAGGGCTCGACCAGCCCCAGCACTTCCCCACAGCTCCCTGGCCCCAGTGCTCTCTCAGCCCTGCATCCCCTCCCCACCCCTATCACGGTCTGCGGCTCCAGACCTCACCCAAAGCAGCAGCAGGAAGCAGAATATTTATACATTTATTTATAATGAAAGTATGGTTCTAATTATTTACAACACATCGGAAAGCCGAGGTTTGTACAGATGAGCCATCCTGGCTTTCCTGGCTGCAGCAGCAGCACAGCCCCTTCTCAAAACCACAGCTCCAGTCCCAACAGCAGCCCAGTGCCTTGGAGCAGTCCCCGTGTCACTGCTCCATGCAAGAATTCTGTCTGCACCAGCCCACTCCACTCAGCCCCTGGTGCAGTTCATGTCCAAAACAGTCCAAAAACTGATTCCCAGGTTCTGCACAGGAGGCAGGAGCTGCTGGACCCAACTGCTGCCCTTTGGGAAACCACTGTGGAACTTTCTGGCTCTGGTGGAATCCAGTGAATGAGGAATGAGGGTGAGCCTCTGGAAAATGAATTCCTGCTGGGTGGGAGCGAGTCCTGGGTGACCAGAAACAATTCAGTACCAGGGCTACAGTGCCAAGTCCACCTGGGGCAAAGCGGACCTACCCAAAAACCTGAGCATCCCCACACTCCAACACATATCTAGAATGAGAACTTCTGGGATTGGTAAAATCCCATTTCAAACTAAAACCAAGCCGAGTTACAGGAGACGTCTGAAACAAAACCCAAGACTTTTTGAAATGTGATGCTCAAGTTTTTCACGACTCCTGAATGTTCCTTCTCTCTGATGAAAGTCCAAAACTGAGGCTGAGTCATGAGTAGATCACTGGGGCTGACAGCAGGAGCACTCCAAAAATGCAAACGCAGAGTGAAGTCAGTGTCACTGACTCTTCCCTTTTTCTGGGAAAAATGGAAAATATGGCCCAAGAGGCTTCCCTGGTTCCTCTTTATAGCACTTCTCCCTTGCACAAGGGACTAGCCCCGTCAGGATGCAATTCCAAATATTCCTTTTTAAAATTGACAAATACACTGCCAAAATGAGGATTTTAAAAACAATGGGAGCCCTTCCAAGGGGAAATTGGCTTCTGCAAATGTAGAAACAATACGTCTTTGCCAAGTTCATTCTGGAATATACATGCATTATTGCTAGAGGGGAAAAATCAGATGAATGAAAACTCTTGTTCAGTTTTTATGGTGCCATCCAGAACGGCATCTGCTGTTTAGCTCTCTGTTGTGAGGATGGGTACTGGTACCCCAAACTCCAGCCCTGTGAAAAAGTACTTGCGTTTTTATGGCCACCGTGTTCCTCCTCTTCATCTGATGAATCTCCAGCATAGGCCACTAATCCAAAGCCCTTCTCTGCAGTTTTCATCTTCTTGGCTTGATGATCTAGGAGGGGAAAACAAAACAAGCCCCCACCAGCCCCCAAGAAGGAAAAAATAAAAACAAAACAAAAAGAGATAAAATGCCCCAAAACGAGTTAATAATAATAAAAAAAGATGTTAATTGTAAATTGTTAGTTGGACACCATTTTGAGGTCACAAGGCCAATGGTCATCCAAGGTCGAAGGCCACACGAAACAGCATCAGCAACAGCCATGTGATCCATCAGAACCATGTAAGAGAACAGAGAAACAAGAAAGAAACACACAGAAAAGGTAAAGTTAGCAAATGGCTCTCATCGAGGGCAATTTCACCGTTAAAGAGATCAACATGTAAAGAAAAGTAGAAACTTGGTTCAAAAGGAAGCTAACAGGAGAGCAGTGTCTGGGAGGAGGACTGCAGAGGAGCTAAGGTTAACCAGGCTGGGTGATGTCCCTGCAGAGCAGAAAGCACCGAGTTGCCTGCAGAGTTAAACAACTGCATGTCTGACCAAGTTCAAACCCTTGCTGAGTGACAGCCCTAGAAAAGATGAAATCCTGACAGCACTTGTGCTGTCTGCAGCCAGAAATTTGTGTGAATCCCCACCTGAGCAGAATTCCCCCCACACTCCTCAGTGCCTCTGAGGCAGCTGCTTACAATTCAAAGCCTCACCTGTGCCACTAAACAACCCCACCACATTCTGTGCTGCCTGATGGGTGAAAACTCCCTGTTCTTTAGTCCCTCACTTAATTAAACTCCTCCCATTTCATTTATTAAAGCTTTGAGAAGCAACCTGTGTGTAAAACCACAGTAAGCATCAGTAATTTTAGAGCAGTGCAATGTCACCTGCTTTGCACTTCAACAAAGAACAGCCAAAAAAAATCACCAGTTTAGACATGTGTTAAAACCAGTACCAGCTCATTTGGGAAAGGAAACTGGACTTACAAGGGTGTTTGGGAAAAGAAACTGGACTTGCGAGGGTGTTTGACCCATTGCACTCACCATGGTTGCCTGGTAAAGACCCCGCACCTTTTCTTTCTTCCGATTCCGATTTCATTCCAGTGACAGGAAAAGCTGGCGGAGGCATCAACTGCCTGTTTAAAGCAGTATTTTTTCTTTTTAAAACCAAGCTAAGAATCAAAGGTAATAAAACCCAAATTCAATCCTGAGGAGTTGAACTCTAAATTCCCTGATTCATGCAGTGATTGTACTGGGCTGGAGTGACTGATGCCCCTATCCGGAGCTCTGCAAGGCCTGTCCTCTCCCAACATTCTTACTTCCAAATGGGACAGGAATGGATTGGATAGATGGATGGTTAGAGGGGTAAGGAACTGGCTGGGTGGCCACGCCCAAGGAGTTACAACCACAGCTCAATGTCCAAGATGAAACCAGTAACAAGTGGTGGCCCTTGAGGGTCTGTGCTGGTGCCAGTACAATGGAACGTGTGACAGTGGCAAAATTCCAGACCCACACAAAGACTTAGGGAGGAGTGAAGCTATGAAAGAAATGAAGCTATTTTCATTCTGTAGCATCAAAAGGTAACCCTTGCATCCCTTCTGCTTAAAAAAACCCAACCCAAAATACAAAAAATTCCCCACCCACAACCAAACAATCCCCAAGTCACAGAAGAGAACATGAAACACATCTCTGAAATAAGCTTTGCATCAGAACCAGGAGAGCCTGGCCACGATTTCCTCACTCACCTGTCCCTCTCTCTCTCCTTTCCTGAGGAACTTGCTGGCTTCGATGCGGCTCCCTCGATTTCACTCTGACTGGAGAAGCCTGTACCTAAATTAGTCATATGAATGGGTCCATGCTATGAGCAGAAAAACACACGGCATTAGCAAATCTACAACTACAACAAAAGCTACAGCTCCTTAATGATACTGTTAGGAAACCCAACCTTTCAGAGCATATGGCCAGCTAGCAGAAGGAACCTCTAATCACCACTGCTACAAAAAATGCTTTCTCCTAAAAATAGGGAGGGCAGCCTGGCAGGAAACATGCCTGAGCACCACTCTGGAAGACTCCTCACCACCTACTCCACCTCATCAGTAGTTCAGGACAATAAAGAGAGCTGCTCCCTTCATGGATAACCTATTACCTCCTCAGTCAGCTAACTGTGAACACTGAACAGACCTCATGCTACAGGAATCTGCTCAAGATTCTAATATTAGCTCTAACACACAGGCAGTTCCTTACTGCCTCTAGGCAAAGCTTTTATTAAGGGCTTTGCCTGTGGCAGGGGTGTAGCATCAGAGAAACATTTACAGACACTCCCTTTGCCCACATGCAAATTGAAAGAACTCAAAATCATTTTTTCTCAAAATCATCTAACTATCTAAAAAACAAATAAATTAAGCTTTTAAACTAGGCTTCTTGAAATCCTCTCAAATGCAACCTGCAAGGTAAATGGGAAAAACTGGAAATTATTGTATTTCCCTCCCTCAAAATGCCCACCTAAAGACCTCAGAAATTCCAATAAACCCCCAAATAATCTCCCTTTAAGCCAAGCAGTCCCACGCTCTTGTCATGTCCTGACCTGGATGCACCACTCGTCTTTGAGAAGGGCTGAGGGTATGGAAAGCAGCTGGAATGAGTTAAACCACAGCTTTAGAGCAGTGCATCCACTCAGAAACACCAAAGTGTGGGTCCTGTGCTTTGGAACAACCACTGCCCTCTGCCCAAGGCCCTGCACAACTGCTCCAACAACCTCTGCTAACAGCAACCTCTCGCCAACCCCACTCTGCCTCAGTGAGGGAAGTAAAATTGGTGATTTTATTCCACCTGGTATCCCAGCAGTCCTGACTCTCTCTCATCAGGCAGTTCCTCGGTGAAGCGTCTCTTTTGGCCCTGGGGATGGGGCTGGACCTGTGGTTGGGTACCAGTTGGCATGGTGGTTTTTACTGGGGCAGCGGGAAGGAAAGGAGCGCTCAGTGGACTCTGCCGGGCACAAGTCAGAGAGAAAACACAAGAAAATTTTGTAATATGCATGTAAAGTATTCATTCAATGCAGTGTCATACAAAGGAGCAGAACACACAAATAGTTTCTTTAGATTATAAGAAAACTTAGAGGAAAATTCACAACTGAAGAGGTAAAACATTTCATTTAGAGAATGCTCCCACCTCAAACTAATCCCCATCTGTAACTTAAACTCATGGACCTACACAGGAGCACCACAGAGTTTGAGGATGCTCCTCAGAAATGAGCCCCCACCCCCTGAAAATGTCCTTGTTGTTAAGAGGGAATGTGAAAAATGCAGTAGGCAGCTGCCACATGAAAATTTAGTTACTTAGAAGGAAGGATCAGCGAAACAATAACAAAAAACCAAATCATCCCCCCAAAAAACTAAAACAAACAAACAAGCAAACCCAAACAAACAAACAAACAAACGGAAAAAAGAAAGCCCTAAAGAAGAATTCTGGAACTACTAAAGTCTTTTCTTGCTGATTTAGTGTCCAACTACACAGCAAAGAGTGACCCGGGCTGTACCTGGCCAGTGCTGGCTGGAGGCTGGACCTGAGGTATCGGGTACTGAGTCGGCACAGGTGGCACCGCCGTGGGCAGCGTAGGGAGGACCCCAGGAGCCAAGGGCACTGCAGGGGGGACTATCCCTGGCACCCCATAGGGAGGCTGGACAGGCTGCTGAGGAGGGGGAACCACAGGATAACCAGACTGGTACCCGTTGGAAGGGTAATAGGAGGGCTGGGAAGGGACGCTGTTGATTGTGGCTGGCTGGGTGAAGCCTGGAGGGAGAGGGAGAGAGGACATCTTAGTTCTGCCACAGTCACCAAAATGTTCAGTTTCATTCCAAATGTAAAAGAAGTTGGACTCTCAAGGCTGAGTTATTGCTGATATTTACCTGCCAAGGGAACTGCAGTGGTTATCTGGTTCACAAATCGGGAGTACTCAGCGTGAACCTACAAAGAATTTCCAAGATTAGACTATAAAAATGTATTTACAATATTAAGCTTTATGTAACTCCCTATAACCATGTGAGGGAATGCTGATTACAGAACACACTGTGCACAAGGACAGCAATAACCCAAACATAACAATCCACCCATCAAAACCCCAATAAACATCCCTCTGATCCTACTGGCCTCTGTGACAGATTTGTGTAAATGATGGGATAATCTTTCAAAGGAAAGAGAGTGGTAAATGAATTACTACAATAGAGCCTCAGAGAATAAAAGTTTCCAAATATTTTTCAAAAGAGACTTTGTAGCCCATACTCCATTATTATTATATTAACTAAAAGACTCTCCAGGAGTTTATTTTCATTCATATAAGAGAAGCTGAGAAATATAAGATTCTCTTTACATGTGAGAGATTTTCTAGAACTTTTTTGCTACACCAATTACTTTATCCTTCCTAAAGTAGACAGTGCAGCTCTGGACATCATGTAAAGCTAAAGCAGGGGAAGTTGGAGCAATGAGCAAAAAGCAGGTTTCTTTTATGTTTGCAGTCAGACATTCCCTTGTCCTCATCCCCAGTTCTGTTTAGGAAGCATTTGCATTATTTTCCCCCTAAAATTCCAGTACTCTTACTCCTTCCTGAGAAATGTTTATTCTCTGTACAAGATTTGGACAGCAACCCTTGGAAGGAGAAACCTATGAGCAAGTCAGACACATGAACAGCTTTGCTGCAAGCATTAAGAATTCTTTTGCCAAGCACACCCCAAAGGTACAAAAGGCTCTGAAATTTCATATTTGTAAGAGTTACTCACGGTTTGCAACAGGTTCTCACACAGCTTTTTAGCAGCTGCCAAACCTTCTGGCTTTGGGTGACTGAAAACATAACACAAAAAAACCTCATAAGAACAAATTTGCTGTCAAATTTGGGAGCTCCTTCTTTGCCCTATCACCATATGGTTACACCCTTATCACTTTAGAGACACCTCTATTAAAGTCAAAGCAGGTTCAAAAACTTATCTCATTTGCATTAAATCAGTCAAAATTAAGAATTCCCCACAGTGATTAAACATTAAGCAACATTCCTGACTGGCCACTGGGATTTTTATTGTTTTTTGGAACTCCCCCATACCTGATGTAGATGTACATGGGTTCAAAGGCTTCTCTGCCTGATGCTGGTTCTATGCAGCCTGAGCCTTTCCCTCGAAGAAAGACTTTGGCACCAGTTTCAATCTGAATGTGCTGCAAGTAGGAGCAGCCAGGCCCTTCCACCTTCTCCTTCACGTTAAATGTGGGAACAGCATGTTCCAGCCCAACAAATAACTTGTCCTGGACATAATGCATCTGTAAATGAACAGTAAGAGCTTAATATTTCACTCTAATCAGACGTTCACTTCACAGCAGGCAGACATCTCACTGCTGTGACAGACAGAAGGGTTCAGTGTCAGATGGTGCAGTGAGCCCTGTGCTTTTCTGGAAGTAGGACTGCTCTCTCCATCCTTTTCTTTTAGGAGGCCACTGTCACCCGAGTCTCACTCTCCAGACTCAGTTTTGCTAGTCCTCCAGATTTCACAACACGAGGTATGGGTGATTTTTTGGGGTGTTTTTTCATCTTTTGTGTTGTGGGTTTGTTATTTTTTTAAATAAATAGCACATGACATGTCTGCTTTGTAAAAGGTAGATCTTGTAAGCAGTGATATTCAATGAAATCCACATCAGTGGATCACTCACCCCTGACTGGAATGGAGGTTTTTGGCCAACAGTTGGAGTTATCTGGGTGATAGGGGCTGGCTGGTGATAGACAGTGACTGTGGCTCCGTTGAACGTCGGGCTGGAGCCCGTGGCTGCTTTCACCACTCCATTGGTAATGATCTCTTTGATTCTGTTAACAGCTCCTGGTTGAGAGAATACGAAATCCATTCTTATTCAGCTGCCCAGAGGAACCAAACTGTGACATGACAGTTACATTCCATATTCTGTGACAGGATTGCATCTTCCAGTGGGGCCCAGGATTAGCATCCTGGTATGGGATCACAAAGGATTCCCAGGGAATGGTTGGAGCTGTGTCGGGGAGGTTTAGGCTGGATTTGAGGAAAAGGTTCTTCTCCCAGAGGGTGCCGGGCACTGCCCAGGCTCCCCAGGGAATGGGCACAGCCCTGAGGCTGCCAGAGCTGCAGGAGAGCTTGGACACCACTCCCAGGGATGCATAGGGTGGGGTTGTTGAGGTGTCTGTGCAGGGACAGGGATTGGACTGGATGATCCCTGTGGGTCCCCTCCAGCTTAGGTGTTCTGTGAAGTATCAGAATTTCTTTTCCATTTTTACCCTGATAAAGTTTGGGCCAATGGTTTAAGGCAAAGCCAGCGTCCTGCACCAGGGAGGAACGACCCCAGACATCAGCACAGGCTGGGGGTGACCTGCTGGGGAGGATCTGAGGGGTGTCACCAAGCTGTCCCCCGAGCCAGCACTGTGCCCTGGCAGCCAGGGGACAGTGGCATCCTGGGGTGGGTGAGGAAGAACATTCCCAGCAGGTCAGGGAGTGATCCTGCCTCTCTGCCCAGCCCTGGGAGGCACCTCTGGAGTGCTGGGCCCAGCTCTGGGATCCTCAGCACAGCAGGGACAGGGAGCTCCCAGAGGGTGACAAAGATGCTGAGGGGCCTGGAGAGATCCCTGCCCAGGAAAGGCTGAGCCAGCTGGGGCTGTTCAGCCTGGAGAGGAGCTCCAGCTGAGAGGGGCCCTCAGCCCTGGCTGTCCCTGTGTGCAGGGAGGGGCAGAGCAGGGCCCAGGCTCTGCTCCAGGCCCAGCAATGGCACCAGAGCCACGGGCAGGGACTGAGCCCAGGAACTGCCCCTGCACAGGAGGCGGAACTTCTGTCCTGGGCAGTGCCCAGCTCTGAGCAGAGCCCAGAGAGGCTGTGGAGCCTCCCTGCCTGGACATCCCAGACTCATCTGGCCACAATCCTGTGCCCTGTGCTCTGGGATGGCCCTGCACCTGAGGAGGAAGATGGGACCACATGTGACCTTCTGTGGTCCATTCTTATAGGAGGCCTCCCTGTCACACACCTATTCTCATGGATCTTAGTGTGTTATCAGTGAGGTAAGACCCGTACCTGCCCACTCCCCCCACCTTCCTTGTAGTCTATCCGAAGTTTTGGTTCCCTGATGAATGCAGTACAGGGCACCTCAGGGATTTCTGAGCAGAGATCTCAGTATCAATGTTTGAATGGAGTCTGCTATCACCACCAAGATGTTTATAGCTCAAATCTAACACAGCCACTCAGACAAACCCTTTATCACAAACAGGGAGAGAAAAAGCAAAATGTTTTGTACTCACTGTCAACCAGCTCCCGTGTCTGACCCTGAACATGAAGATACAAGGGACGATCTCTGGAAAGAAGAAGTCAAATATTCAATTAAACCCACAGACAACACAATAATGGATCCAATCTAATTATATTACAGTCATTACATACAGAAAGTCTTCCATAAAAATCTGAAATGCCCTCCAGATGACAGAATACAAACTCCTTGAGTATCACAGTGCTCAAGCAAGAAAAGCTTTGTACTGAATAATGATTCAGAAGTTGATGATGACTCATAAAAGTTAAACCACTGAAAACTTCAGTTAGCTTGAAGTTGACCCACACAAATGGGTCACCAACTAAAAGCAGCAAGAAACTTATATTCACTAAGTTGCAGTGTTCTGTGGGGAGAAGTTCAGCACAGTGTAATCTGTCAGGGTGATGGTTGGCATGGTTGTTATTTCAGCCTGGCAGTACTAGGCAGCCAGGACCATCAGCATGGCAAATTTATTGGTGACCCTGCTCATGGAGAACCAACCAAATGGGAACTCCAGCACTTTGTCACCTCAGGTGAAAAGAAGCAGAACCTCCAAAAAAAGGAATACAAACCCAGGTCCCACTTTGGCTTTCTCTTCTGCCGTCATGAACCTCCCTCGAGTCGAGACAGCTGCTCCACTCAGGCGACTGATCTGCAAAACATGTACAAAGCCCAGTGGCACACCTGCCAATAACAAACAAGGCACTCACAGAATACCAGAACTTAAACAATGTTGCTGTAAAATAAAACAGAAATCATTAATAATGTGCTAAGAGACTGACACTGGCTCTGAAATCATCATACAACAATTTACTGAACAAGCCAGTAAACGACTGAACAAACACCTCTAGAAAACACAGCGAGTTTTCCAGAAGGAAACAACCACTGAACAGAGTTCACTGTGAGTTCTTTCAGGTTAACCTTATCTCCTCAGTTAACCTGACAGGTACAGCTGTACAGTGTTATGTAAGCTCAGAGCTCCCTGCCAAGACCCGCAAAGCTGCTGTGGGCGTGGGACTTACCTCGTCCTGCGTCTGACCCCTGGTCAGCAGGTTCCTGCATGTGAGGGGGACGTCGTTGATCTCCACCTCTGCCACCACAAGGTCATCTTTGCTTTTACTCGTAGCTGGACCTTTTCCCAGAGCCTGCAGCTTCAACGAGAACCGTTGCAAAAGACCAGTGGGTGGAAAGCAGTGATGCAAGAAAAACAGACTGAGCCCAGAGCTCGAGGGGCGAACGTCTTTCTTGTTCACCCCTCTCAGCTGTAGAAAGCAAAATCTTTACAGAGATTAGTGGAAAGCACATTGGACCTGCTGCTTGATCTGCCTCCTCACAGCCCTGAGCCCAAATAAACACACCAGCTTTATCGCCAGCACGTATTAATAGAATAATTAATATTTCTGTTCTGTGCATGATGTAGAACTGAGCTGTAGAGTTGCTCGAACAGAAACCAAAGCATTTCACACTTGAATTGGCAGCTCTGACAGAAATCTGAGAGGCCAATGAAATGCGTACTTCATATTTGTAGCTCCTGCTTCTCTCAACAGGCTTTACAGAGACAGAATTTAGAATTTCTCTTCAAGATCTGAACTCATCCACACTACACCCCCCCCCATCTCTTTTTAAGACAGGGGTGTAATATTTTGTGTCAGTCTAAGAAATAAAAAGCCACAGATACAAATTCAGAAGATACAGTGGAAGAGTTGGAAGTTACTACAAAGACCTTTTCAATGTACAGAGTTAGTACATTCTAAATAGTCTGAAATTAATTCTGGGCACATAAAGGTAAAACAAGACTCCACAAAAAAAAGAGAACCTTCCAGGATCACCCATCCACTCTCACAAATATCACTTGAAGCACTTGCAGGACAGCCACAAAGCAGCAACAGAGGCACTCCAGTACAGGGCACTGTTCTGACTTTAAACTGCTCCACTCTTTCCACACTTAAAAAAAAAGTATACTCATTAACCTGCAGCTCCTTAATTTCCATTCCCTCACAACCTGAAAGGTCATCAGAGTTAATTACTCTAGAAATGCCATCACTGAACATGTTCTGCCAAAAGCAACATAAGCAATGAAAGAACTATATGCATATTATATATACTTGTTACATTTAAAAAAAAAATCTGAGCAATAAAAATTGGCACCGCAAATGCACATTCATTACGTGGTTAATGGTTCCCAGAGCAAAACAGTTTGTCACAGGATGCCAGAGTGCCACCGGAGCTTGTGACAAAAACAGAGCTGGGAGAATGAGACAGCACCAGCATCTGCCAACTTTTGGATGTCTCAAAGTGACAGTCAGCAAATGGATTTTACTTCCATGGGCTCTGACTATGGAGGCTCCCTGAAACCAGGCCATGTGTCCTTAAAGCTGGGAATTCCACTCATTCTGGGCAGATTGTTCAGCACTGAGAAGCAAATCCCATCATTTCCATGTGGGATTCCTGACAGCAACACTCCAAGAAACATCTGCTGCTAAACCTCACACAGGAAAAAGGCTACTGGGGTGGTTCCAGCCCCAAAAGTGACAGAGAAGCAATTAAGCAGAATTCATGACAGTTTCCTACTCTTTTTTATCCCATGGCAAAATGAGCACTCCTTTGGATTTGGCCTCACAAGGCAAACCCCCAGACTGGCACAATGTGAAAAAGGAAATACAATACTATAAAACCGACTCTTCTTGTTGATTTTTTATTTCAACAAGTTTGGATGGAAATTGGGGTCCTCAAAAATGGAAGGGAGGGAGTCCAGAGGAGGCCACGGAGATACTCCCAGAGCTGGAGCCCCTCTGGAGCCAGGATGGAGAGCTGTGGGTGCTCACCTGGAGAAGGGAAGGCTCCAGGGAGAACTCAGAGCCCCTGCCACGGCCTAAAGGGGGTTTACAAAAAGGAGGCAGAAAAGACTTTTTACCAGGGCATGTAGTAACTGGACATGGGGTAACAGTTTTAAAACAACAGAGGGCAGGGTTAGATGGGATATTGGGAGGGAATTGTTCCCTGTGAGGGTGGGGAGGCCCTGGCACAGGGTGCCCAGAGAAGCTGTGGCTGTCCCTGCATCCCTGGCAGTGTCCAAGGCCAGGCTGGACAGGGCTTGGAGCAGCCTGGGATAGTGGAAGGTGTCCCTGCTCATGGCAGGGGTGGCACTGGGTGGGATTCAAGATCCTTGCCAACGCAAAGCAGCCTGTGATTCCGTGAAACTTGAAACACCTTCTAAACTTGGCTCTAGCACAGGCTAAGGACATGCAGAAGAGCAAGACAAGACTGTGACTGGAACTGGAAAAGTGGCTTTAAGTTACACTTGCTTTAGAATAGAAAACTCAGAGACTATTTAAGAGGAACACACAGCGACCATCCAGTCCAACTGTCTGAACTCATCAGGGTCAACCAGGCTCAGGGCTGGGCTCAGCAAAGGCTGAACAAGCTGTTTAGGACTTGGACATACAGCTTCTATTAGTAAGTTCTTTAGGCACCAAAATAATTTAGCCCCCTATTTTAAAGCAGTTGTTTCACACAGCAGTTTTTCCATCAGCTCTGCTATCTGGAAAACACTTCAGGAAAAAGACTTTAGGAGTTGGACTCGATCCTCGTGGCATCCTTACAACTCAGAATATTCTACGGCTCCCTTACAACTCAGAATAAAATAAGCTATTCTATGCTTCTGAGAAAAAAGCTTTTCACCTCCCTACAGGTGGCTTTGTTAAAGTCTTACAGCGGACTGACCTCACAGTCATCCACTGCTTTCTGTTTTGCTGAAAAACATTTTAAAAATTATTTTCTACTGATTTTACTGTACAGAATTTCATCGCCTCCCGACTCGGTGACAAATCAAGGTCCCCAGAACCCAACCGTTACACCCCCGCGCTCACCCACCTTGTCCGCCGTGCTGGGCGCCGGCTTCAGCTTCCCTTTGGCCATCAGCATCGCGTTGATCTTCGCCGCCACGGCCGCGGCCGCATCGAGCGCTCCCGAGGGCGCCGCGGAGCTCTCGGACCCGGCCACGGCGGCGCCGCCATCGCCGCCCCCGCTGGGGAACGGGCGCCCGGGCAGCGGGGCCGTGCCGGGGAGCAGGAAATTGGGTGCCGGGCCGGGCTGGTCCCACTTGCTGCGGCGCCTGGAAAAGACAGAAGGAGCATGAGGCATCGCCCGCCGGCCGCCGGGGCCGCCCGAGCCGCTGTGGCCGCGCCTCACCCGCCCGCGGCCCCCGCGTCCCGCTGCGCTCCGCCGCCCGCCGACATGGCCGACACGGCTCCCGGCCGTCACTTCCGGCCCCGCGCCCGCCGCGCCACGCCGCTTCCGCCCGTTGCCATGGGAACGGCGCGGCCCCTTCCGGCCGCTGCCGTGGGGGCGGACGTGGCACCGCGGGCTCAGGGAGTGATGGGGGGCGGGAAAGGAACCCCAAGATCACCTCGTCCAACCGACCTCTATTATTTCCACGTGTACTGTCCCAAGTATTATACCATTTTCCCAAAATGAAGTCTGAATATGTAACTTGCTTTTGGCCCAGCTGAAGTTTGGATGCGCCGTGTGCCATTTTATCCCAGGGCAATACAGAAATTACGGTGTCTAATGTAATTCTTAACACTGCTTGTTAACAACAAATCGTCCACACATTGCACAAAACCCGATTCAAACGGTAATTTCATAGCACTTAAATCAACCCCTAATAGCTGTAAAAGAATCCCAGAATCCCAGAATGGTTTGGGTTGGAAGGGATCCTAAGCTTCACCCAACCATGGGCAAGGACACTTTCCACTATCCTAGGATGCTCCAAGCCCCATCCAGCCTGGTCTTGCGCATTTCCAGGGATCCAGGGGCAGCCACAGCTGCTCTGGGCACCTTGTGCCAGGGCTTCACCATTCTCACAAGGAAAAATTTCTTCCCAATATCCAACCTAAATTTCCCCTCTTTCAGTTTGAAGCCATTCCCCCTTATCCTGTCCCTCCAGTTCCTGATAAAAAGTCCCTCTGCATCTTTCCTAGAGCCCTATCAGATCCTGGAAGTTGCTATGAGGTTTCCACACGATCTTGTCCAGGCTGAACTTTTCCAGATCTCCCAGTCTGTCCCCCTAGGGGAGGGGCTCCAATCTTCTTATCAACTTCGTGGCCTCCTCTGGACCTGCTCCAACAGCAGTGGTATCTGGAAATATTCTAAGAAGCGCAGGGCAGGGCAGCAGGGACGAGGACAGATGTGGGGCTGTTGTTGTTTTAATGCATACAGGCTGTTGGCCCCAGCCCAGCCTGTGTGCATTAAAACACAAGGAGCAGTGTGAAAACAGCAGTGTGACCCTCCAGGACACAGGACCCTACTCCAGGAATCCAGGACAGACCAGTGCTTAACCCAAGGGATTCTGAAGCATTCCATTAGATGAAGAAAATCAACCTCTGCCTTCATCTGGAAAAGACAGCGACTGACTTGGACACATCTTGCCCGCAGTTTTGCCAGATCCCCTCCAAAGGCCCTGAGAATTGGGATTGCCCTGGAGGAGAGAAGGGTTTAAGGTGACCTAACTGTGATGTTCCAGTACCTGAAGGGAACTCACACTAGAGATGGGGCAAGGCTATTCGCAAGGGCCTGGAATCACAGGACAAGGGGGAATGGGTTCAAATTGAAAGAGGGTAGGTTTAGAATTGATATTGGGCAGAAATTCCTCCCTGTGAGGGTGGGGAGGCCTGGTACAGGGTGCCCAGAAAAGCTGTGGCTGCCCCTGCATCCCTGGAAGTGTCCAAGGCCAGGTTGGATGGGGCTTGGAGCAGCCTGAAATAGTGGAAGGTGTCCCTGCCCAGGGCAAGGGGGAATGAGGAGAGCTTCAAGGTCAATTCTAACCCAAACCATTGTATGATTCTATGATTTTTTTCCTGAATATTAGGGGGTTAAAGAGTATTTTTAGGATTTCAAGAGTATGAAATTACTAGGTGAATCAGGTTTCATACAGCATGTTGATGATTTGCTATTAACAAAGTAGTGATGAGGATGCTTTTATGTTAGACACTATTTCTGTATTGCCGTACTCCATCTCCATCTAAACTTCACTTGGGCCAAAAGAAAGTTACATGTTTAAGCTTCACTTTAGGCAAATGGCAATGGATAACAGATCTAGAAAGAACAGAGGCCATAATTTTGTCCAGATACTAGAAAAGAAGTTATGAAGTTTTCTTGGGAGTTGTGGGATTTTTTTGGCCATGGATTCCTTAAGGCAACTAAGTCTCTGGCTGAGGCAACCAAGAACAAAAAGATTGAATCCATTGTCCATGCAATGGATTGTTCTTGCTGCCTTTTTGCTGTCCCCGTGCCAGTGAGGGCTGGAATTGACATCAGGCACTGGGACTGTGTGACATTTATCAAGGGCAAGTGCTGGATTCTGCAGCTGGTATGGGGCAACCCTGGATGTACTGACAGACTGGGGAAGGAAAGGCTGGGAAAGGATCTGGGGGTCCTAGTCGGTGGCTGGCTGGATCTGGGTCACCGTGTGTCCTGGCAGCTCACAGGGTCACCGTGTCCTGGGGGGGATCAGGCCCAGCATCGCCAGCTGGGCAAAGGAGAGGATTGCCCTGCTCTGCTGTGGGCTGGACCAGGCTCAGCTTGAATCCTGTGTGCAGTTTTGGTAATGTAAGAAAGGCATTAAGCTGTCAGAGAGTATCCAAAGGAGGCAGCGAGCATGGTGAAGGGTCTGGAGGGGCCATATGAGGAGCAGCTGAGGGCACATGGTCTGTCCGGCTGGAGGAGACTGAGATGAGACCTCAGGGATCTGCACCTTCCTCACAAAGGGCAGATCCCTGTGACAGCACCCCAGGGAACAGCTGCAGTTGTGTCAGGGAGGTTTAGGTTGGGTATCAGGAAAAGGTTCTTCCCCCAGAGGGTGCTGGGCACTGTCCAGGCTCCCCAGGGAACGGTCACGGCTCCAGGGCTGCCAGAGCTCCAGGAGCGTTTGGACACCGCTCTCAGGGATGCACAGGCTGGGGTTGTGGGGCTGTCTATGCAGGGCCAGGGGTTGTAATGGATGATCCTTGCGTCTCCCTCACAGCTCAAAATATTCCACAATTCCCTCACACCCCACCCCCCGCCCCCGAAGGTGCAGAAGCTGCGCGTGCGCAGTTTGCGCGCGCCGGCTGAGGGCGAGCCCCGCTCCCGCTCCTGCGTTTGCGCACGGCCCCTCGGCAGCGCCCGCTGAGGGCGAGGGCGGGAAAAGGCGCCCTGAGGGTGAGCAGTTCATTCATCTCCCTTGCTCTCACCTGATATTCTCCTGCAGTTTTTCCTCGATTATCTCTCAACTCACCCACACCTCACCGCTGAGGTTTTGTTGCCCGCCGCCCCCCGCTGCTATGCAGTATTCTGTCTTTGCGCTTTCATCCTCAGTTTCCCTTGAGGAAGCAGGTGGTGTTTTCTGGGCTGAGGCTGCTGGAGAGCGCCTCCTTCCTCGCAGCGGGGCCGAACTCGGGCGTGTATTGTGATCGTGATATTGAGGAGTTAATGGAGGATTGCTGAGGCGAGCTCGTTGCCCTTCGTGGTCCGGAGCTCACTTTTAACTTGGGAAGGGTGTTTTCCATGGCCTCAGGCGTAGGTGCATTTGATATGGCTGAATTGAGGGGAAGGCTTGTGTGCGATCAGGCTCAGGGTGGTGAGGGTTCTGTTTCTCCCATACTCATTTAAATTACAGATGAAAACAACTCAAGTTTGGGGGTGTTTGAAATGGGGGGAGCCTTCTCATAAGGTCCTTTGAACATCTGGTAGGTTGGGTGCCACTGAAGAGCACTGAAGAGAATTGCCTTTGGAGGTTCATATTTCATATAAATACAGATATAAATGTTCTAATTATTGCATCCTGTTGCCTCAGGGGAGGCTTGTGCTGCTGTGAAAATTAAGAATCTGATACCGGGGATGTTTAGAGGAACTGTCCTGCTCTGTTTTGTGAAAATTATGCGTTTGTTTGAGCTGGCGAATTGTGCAGGAGGTGTTTGTAAATCCGGGGAATGCTCTGGAGAAGCTGGAGAGCTTGCTGCCCTTCTCCTCATCCAGATGCTAATGCAGGTGTTTCATTGACAGGTGCAGGAGTCTCTGCAGAATGGCAACTGCTCAGAAGCAAAGGAATTCCGTGGTATGGTTTTGTTTGTGTATTTCAGCACAGTACTGAGAAAAATACGGGAGTTTTGGCTGGAATAGTGCACCCAGGTGCTCTGTAATATTTCTTCACGTGAAAATAGCAGGCTAATTCAGTCTTTTATTTATGAATAAAGAATGTATAGAAAAAATTACAGAAAAATAATCTGAACTTTGTTGTCACGCACTTGGTAGAGACCAACTGTGTCCTACAAATATTGTAACACCAAGTGTAAGGAATGTGCTTAACTTTATAAATCACAAAAGTCATACTTCTCAATTAAATTAAAAGTAAGGCGCTGAGCAGGATTGACACCTGTACGGGTCTGTTGCTCTAGGTTTAATTGGTTTCTTTCTGTGATTTTCAGAGTGCAGTTGTATTTCCCAAGAAAATAGCCACGGAGCAGCAATCCCTGATGCTGGTGAAGAGGCTCCTGGCAGTGGCAGTGTCCTGCATCACATACCTGAGGGGAATCTTTCCTGAAAGTGCCTATGGAACCAGATACATGGATGGTAACGGGCTGTTTCCATGATAATTTGCAGGAGCTGTTGTCATGGAGTTGTTTTTATAGCCATTTCAGTGCATGTAATGGAAACTTCACTAATGAATTAATTAAATTTTGCTATTGCTGCTGCTAGCTAAGCATTAAAACTATGCTTACACTTCTCAGTAATGTTAATTTTAATCTCTTCTTGGTATGTACTTTTAGGTAATGAACTTTTCATTTGCACTTTGTTCTAAGTAAATATGTGTGTGTGGTTTTTTGTTTTATTTTTGAGATGTCTGTGTCAAAATTCTGCGGGAAGACAAGAACTGTCCTGGCTCTACCCAGCTGGTGAAATGGTAGGTTGATTCCAGCACACAGGTAACACTTCCTCAGCATGTAAGTGCTCAAAGGTTCCTTCCTGGTTGTTTGTAGATACAAAGCAAAAAGTTCTCTTGCTGTGAGCGAGCAGCCCACACTTCTGTCATGGATGTAACAATCATGTTTCCA
This sequence comes from Acrocephalus scirpaceus scirpaceus, assembly GCA_910950805.1. Taxonomy (NCBI): domain Eukaryota; kingdom Metazoa; phylum Chordata; class Aves; order Passeriformes; family Sylviidae; genus Acrocephalus; species Acrocephalus scirpaceus. Next base: position 1,444,483 of record OU383801.1, read on the forward strand.
GAAAGGTTTTCAGCTCAGGGCTTAGGAGAGCACAAATCTCTGTTTACAGGGTGACTGTACTTTATTATATAAATAGTAAATATATAATACTATGTATTTGTATACTTCATTCATGTGGGTGCTCATGAGTACTCAAGAGTGCACAGAAATCCAGAGAAACTAGAGAGTGGTTCCTCTCTAGTTGATCAGGAGACTCAATGCCACCATTTTGCTCACGGATTTTGTGAGAGTGGGTCTGTCAGGCTTCTTGTTCAAAAGCTGTGCCTGCCAATGACAGTCTGCCTGCTTGAGCACTGCAACAGCTGAGTGTGACTCTGTCACCTGGGGCTGAGTTACTTATTCTGGTTTTCTTTCTGCTCACAGTAACTGTGAGGTCTGTTCCTGGTGCTCTCCTTGCTTTCTAGAAACCTCTGTAAGGCCTTTGCCTTAGTTACATATTCCTGTATTTTGTTACCTCCATAAAGGTTCTTTCCCCCTTTTCCCCACTGCACACAAGGTGTGGGAGGGATGCTGGGTTCATCCCTGTCAGTGCTGAGGGGTTCAGATGTGAGTGCTGAGAGTTGATGTTAAAGGTGGAATCAGCCATGTGCTGTCACAAAGTGAGGGAGGGGAAAAGCTGGAATTTCCTCATGGATCTTCTGTGGGTGAGGAAATGGAAGGGTCAGGGCAGTTCACCTTCCCCTCCCAAGAGTGAGGGCAGTTCACTGTAGGCTGTGGAGGCTGAGCAGGACAGGCTCCCTGGTTTTGTGGGAAGGGGTGTGGTGCATGTTGGGAGTTCACAGGTGAGTGGCCTTGCTTGCCCCAGCATCATGTACACATCAAATCCAGTTTTTGTTTGCTGACTGTAATTGAAAGGGACGTCAGAAAAAACAAAATAGGGTAAGTTTTGATTCCCTGTTTGACTGTTGTTTGGGTGTTATATAAAAAGGAAATGGCAACATCTAAATAAAGATAATAACTCCTTTGTGCTTCAGCAATGTTGCTGTTCAGCTGAATTACTGATTTATGATGAAATCATGGAATGGTTTGGGCTGGAAGGGACCTTGAAGCTCACCTTCCTCCAACCCTCTGCCATGGATGGGGACACCTGCAACTAGACCAAATTGCTCACCTGATTAATGAACATATGTGTTGGAAGATGTTTGAAGTATTGCAATATGTTTTTACTGATAAATGATTTACCTACAGATTATATTTTTAATTATTCTTTCAAGAGATTGGGGTGATTTGGTGTTACAAAGATAGTCATTGCTTGCATCACTGCTAATTAGATAGAATAATGGAATAAGTGTTATTTATTGCTCTAATAGAGTAAGAGTAAACACAAGAGTTTCACTTTTGATGCTGTTTGATTTAGTGAGAAACAAATGAAAATTAGTGGTAGATGGCAAACATTATTTGGTTTTTGCAGGATGTTAGGATGCTATGATGCCTTGCAGAAGAAATACGTAAGTCCTCATTTCAGTTGTATTGAAATGTTTAAGTCCGTTATCTGCCAGTGTAGTTGTAGGACTGCTCAGGGAGTAGCTGAGCTCAGTCAGCTGCAGTGTGGGATGCACAGGCATTTCTGCATAAAATTCTTGTAAACAGCAGCACAGAAAGCCAGGGATCTGTAGGTGTTTTCTTTTGCAGCTGAGTCCTCTCCTCCACAAAAGAGGAGTGAAAAGGAAGAGGCTTTTCTTCCAACAGACCTTAGTTGCCTATGTTGGATTCCAGAGCTAGAGAGACAAAGCAACTTGGCAGCAGAAATGGGCTATGAAATATATTTAATGTTCTTTTTTTTCTTTCCCTGTTTATGTTCCTGACAGCTGAGACAGATTGTCCTAGCAGTGAGTATCTCTGAAAGCCAGGGACATGTTTTTAAGGGACATTCTTTGAGGGTCATGCAGTTCTCATTCTGATTCCTCCCTTTTCTTTAAAAATACAGGTCTATACCCAACCAGAAGATCCTCAGGTAAATCTGTTGCAATATCTCATGGGATGACTGATGATAATATGGATATAGTGAAATATGTGTACAAGCAGGAATATTTAACATGTGCATTTCTATAAAAAGGACACGTTGGAATACCAGGTGTAAAAATGACTGGAGTCAGTGGGAATTGCCATGTGTGGAACTGCATTTGAGCATCCAGTGTCAGGTTATTCTCAGGCTGGTGCAAGAAACCAAAATGTCACTGCGGAGTGAGATGTTCATAATGACACCTCATCCTGACTCTGCCTAACAGATTTTTGGGACTTCTTTAGAAAACACAAAACCCACTGGCTGTCACCACCATGTTCTGTGTGTGGAACATTTTCATAGCAATTGAAACTGGAATATTTTGTGCTAAAAACATCAGCTGATATTTCAAAATATTTTATCGTGGTTATTCCTGGAAAAGAGTCATCATTTTTATAAGCTGACAGTTTTGCGCATTATTACTGTTAATTGTTAGAGGATTAGGAACCTGTGTACAACACATGTAAGTGGATGGGAGTTGGGCTGTAGTTATTTTCTTTAAAGGTTAATAGATTACTGAGCAGAGCTGCAGCAGGAGTGTTTAGGATTAGTTTAATAATTACTGGCTTTGTTTGCAGACAGTCACAGAGTGTTACCACTTCAAGTTCAAGTACACCCACAATGGGCCACTCCTGGATTTTGGCAGGTACAGCCCCTGGGACTGCTCCATGGCCTTACAGTCCCTTGGACACACCTGAATGTCAGAATTTTGCATTTGATCTGCAAATCAAATTTGATTTGTTTGGTGTTTGCTTTTTAAATTCTGCATCTTGAGACTAATTTTATCAACATACACTACGAACTTAGACTTGCTAAAATACAGTTAATTATTTTGTCTGATTATGTTCATAACTTTAATATCCAGTCAGAAGATGATGTTCAATGTCAGTCTGGTGCTCTGTGACCAGGATCTTTGAGATACTCTGTGTGTGGGGGTGAAGCTTCACTCCAGATTTACTTATCTGAAGATATTGAATGTTACATGGAATTCCTCATTTAGCAGAAATTATAGAAAATACACCAAAACCACAATAGAAGTGTAAGCTGTACTTAGCAAAGCTAAGTTGTGATACATGGCTCAGCCGTGGTGGAATTCCCATTGCTCAGATAAGCTCACTGTGAGGACACTGGGCATCCCCAGCCATGGGGAGGGGATCCCCATGACACTGGCAGAGGGCAGGTTTGGACTGGATGCACAGGGGAAATTCCCCCCTGTGCAGGTGGGGAGGCCCTGGCACAGGGTGCCCAGAGCAGCTGTGGCTGCCCCTGGATCCCTGACAGTGTCCAAGGCCAGGTTGGACACTGGGGCTTGGAGCAGCCTGGGATAGTGGAAGGTGTCTGTGCCATGGCAGGGGTGGGATGGGATAGGCTTTATGTTCCCTTCCCACCCAAATAATTGGTGATTCTATGAATCTGCTCCAGCCAATTGCTCTCTTCTTCAGAATCCTTTTTTTGTTTGTTGTTTAGTTTTTACACTTTTTGGGCCAGACCATAGCTTCACTTCCCCTGTGTCAGTCTAGCAAACTCAAGGAGATGTTCAGGGGCTTTTAATGAGCTTGGGGAGAAGCATTTGAGTGGGACCCCACCAGCTGACCCACTCAACCTCTATAACTTCGTCTAAAATGAAGGCCCCACTCAGCTCTCTGTGTGCTGAGATCAGGTGACTTCTGGCAGCAGCAGTGGGCCGTGGCACCCTGTGCTCCTGCTGGAGCTTTGGGGACACAGCACTGCTCCATGTCTCCTCCAGACCCTCTTCCAGTGCAAGGATTTACTGCTTAGTCACAGCTACAGGGAAATGGCTTATTTTAAGACAAATAATTGAAATACAGTTAGTTCATACCTGACAAACTCCTCTCAGCTTCCCTCCTGCGTAAAACACTGCTTAAATTAAAAGAGAAAAACCCTTGGGCTGGGTTTATTTCCTTACCTGTGAAAGGGGTTGTAACAAACACTGGGATGTCACTCCTCGCCACAGCAGGTTGCCATTGTGGAACAGCATAAATTCATGTCAAGATTAATTTGAAAATAGGTGTGAAGCTGCATCTCTGGCCCCAGCATGGCAGCAAATAACCAGCTAGAGAGGGGTGAGGTTTGATCCATCACAGTTGAGAGAATGCTGCCAGGAGACAGAGACACACAACTCCTGGTACCTGCCCTGCTCTGCAGGTCCTCAGGTGCTTCGGCTGTGAGGAGCTGGGGTGCAGAGGGAGAGGTTTTAGCATCGAGGTGGGGTTTGGGTCAGCTTCTGGTGGAATGGGAGCATGCAAATGTTGTAGCTGGATGCCAGGAGTCCCTTGGGCACCAAGTTTTTTATCATTACCCCTTTGTGTCCAAGTCGGTAGAGTGACTTTGTTTAAGGGAAAGCAAATAGGTAGGACTTCACAGAATTGGGACTTTCACAAGTACCTCTGTCTTTGCAGTTGGGTATTTAAGCACAGTGTGATGTAGGATAGAGCAGTTGGTGCCAGGTGCTGATCCCTAAACTCCCCTGATGTCAGTGGCTCATCCCAAGGGGTGGAGAACATGCAGCACTCAGGCACGGTTAGGAATTGCAGTGTGTGTGGTCTCAGACCTCAGGCAATAAACAGGATGCTTCTCATGTTTATAGTCTGTTAAACAGTTGTCTCTTAATACTAGAAACAGCTGTATCAAAAATAATCTGACTACCCTGTGTGTTTTTAGCAAGGACAAGAAGTCAGACTCCACCATCAGCTGTGCGGACACCAAGAAGGCTAGCATCCTCCTCATCCGCAAGATCTACATCCTGATGCAGAACCTGAGCCCCCTGCCCAATGATGTCTGCCTCACCATGAAGCTCCTGTACTATGATGAGGGTACATTGCCATGTCACCCTGATTTATCAGCTGCTTTCAGACTCTGGAAAGCAATGCAAAGGAGTATTTCAGTGTATAATCTTTGTGGTTGTTGGGACTTGTTAAATGAGGTTATTTCACGTGTGGCTGTTTCTCATGACAGTTTAGAATCTCCAGGGGGAAGGTATGTGGTCTCACTGCAGGAACACAATCCTGGCACTGGCTTCATTGGATTTGGCTGTGTTTTAAAACACTTGGAGTTTCCCAGGGTATGTTTGGCTATAGCATAAATTCCCAGCCTGGTTCTAGTTTTTGACTGTCCAAATGTCTGGCTCTGCTTTTGGAGTGTGTTACTGCCTTACAATGACAAATCAGAGCTTCTATTTTCCCTCTCTGTATCTACTGTTTCTTCCAAAAAGCTTTAACTGGGGTTTGCCTGTTGTGCAAAGAGAAAATAATTTAATTTACTCCAGACTGAATATTGATTACTCCCCTCCCCACACACTTTTTTTTTTTTTGCAGTAACTCTCTGTATTTAAAAGGGAAAAAGAGTTAAATTAGTTTTGCAAGAACAAGTTTCATTCTAACACATTTAATGAATTTTCTCTGCAGTTACACCCCCTGATTACCAACCTCCAGGGTTCCAGGAGGCCAAGGACGGGGGCCTGATGTTTAATGAGGAGCCTATGTACCTGAATGTGGGGGAAGTGCCAACGCCTTTTCATATGCTGAAACTGAAAATTACAACTGAGAAACAACGCATGGAGAATGTTGATAAGAATATCCTAAAGCAGGGGGAGACTGCTGAGCTTCTCCAGGTGTGTGGCGTGAGCAGAGATGATCCAGAAGAAGAGAGCCCGGACATGAATGTAAGAGCACAGACTTTGTTTTGTGTAGCTTTTTGGGTTTTTTTTCTGTGGCATATCATCTAGAAAAAGGCCATTATTGTTTCACTGTGTGTAAGCCATAACCCCCTCTATTTTCAGACATGGTTGAGCAGGACAATGTCTTCAATCCATTTTTTCCTTAATTTTACTGCTCCAGTTTGCAGCCTGTCACTGTTCAAGCAATGCCTGTGCACGAGGAGCAGCAGGGTGAGCAGCAGAGGGACAGCTTGTGCCATGGGGACACTGCCATGTGTCCCAGCACAGGGCACAGATGGAACCTCTCGTCATCCCATGTCACAACCACTTTTTTCAGTTTATTCCACCACAAATCCATCTCATAGGTGTGTCCTTAATCATCTGAGTAGAAACCTTCTTCCCTTGGGTGTCTGCAGTAAGTGACAGACCTGTTTCTTAATCTAGGAGGATCCTGTCTTGGATAATGAAGTGGAAGATAAGAATCATGTGAATATTTCAGAAGCTCAAGGTAATATTTGTATATATTTTTCAAGTCTCTGAGTTCCGCCTCTTTCCTGATGTTACTTAAACAAAACCCTCAGTTTTCTATATTCCAATTTTCATTATTTTCTTCACATATATGACTGTGCCTTTGTTTTCTATCAGGGCTTCATTCTGTGAAGCTCATTATTGCCGACCTGGGAAGCAAAATTCTCTACAAAAACCAGTGGTCTGAGTCTGTTTGGTTTTTTTAAAATTTCAGCTTTTTGGGCTTCAGTTCAGCAGAAATCCCACTTTTAGCCACCTTTTCCCCTGCAGTAGCCTAGAATCCCACTGTGCACCCCACACCTTAAGCCCTCGGCTATGGAGGAGTTGAGAGCATCGGGGTTTTGTGAGTAGAGGAGCTTTTATGTTCTGGTAGCCCCTGTGAAACAGCTCCAAAGGGAGCTGCTCGTGGCTCTGGTTTGCTGCTCCTGGTGCAGTAACTTCACCAGGCTGGGTTTTGTTTTATGAACGATTCGATGTTTGTCCGTGCTGCTTCCTCTTTGAGTGCCTTTTCCAGCTGATTGTGCTCTGGGGACCTGCTGCCCTTTCCCTGTGTACTGCAGCACTTTGATAATTGCAAGTAAACTTCTTTGCCATCCCAGAATAGAATCCCAGAATGGTTTGGGTTGGGAGGCTCCTTAAAGCTCATCCAGTGCCACCTCCTGCCGTGGGCAGGGACACCTTCCACTATCCCAGGTGGCTCCAGCCTGGCCTTGGGCACTTCCAGGGATCCATGGGCAGCCACAGCTGCTCTGGGTACCCTGTGCCAGGGCCTCCCCACCCTCACAGGGAACAAATCCTTCCCAATATCCCATCTAACCCTGCCCTCTGTCAGGGTAAGGCCATTCTCCCTTCTTCTATCCCTCCAGGCCCTTGTCCAAAGTCCCTCTCCAGTTCTCCTGGAGCCCCTTTGGGTACTGGAAGGAGCTCTGAGGTCTCCTTGAAGCCTTCTCTTCTGCAGGCTGAACAATCCCAGCTCTCTCAGCCTTTCCTTAGAGGAGAACTTTAATAGGTACAAGTTCTAGCAAAGTATTTTTGTTAGTATGAATCACACAAAATGAGTTTCCACAAGTGTTTTTCCTAACACTGTAAATAAAATCTGTCAGTAAATAACTGTCCTGGCTCCTCCAGCCCTGGAACATGCCCTGGAAGTTCCCCACTGCTGGCTTTTAATCAGAACTCCAGGATGTGGAACCAGACTGTCTCCAACTCAAAACATGAGACACCAAATTGTCCTCAGGGATCTCAGGAGCTTCCAACTCAAAACATGAGACACCAAATTGTCCTCAGGGATCTCAGGAGCTTCCTTTTCAGATTTTAGATAGACCAGGAGGAAAAGCAGAGGATGGTTTGTGTTCACATTTCCCAGTTTAGCCCAGGGGCCTGAAGACTGAACTTTGATGCCAAACAGACTGAAGAAGGAATTGCTGCTTGTTGATCTGCTCCTCTTGGAGGGCCTGTATAGAAGCATCCAGACAATCTGGAACCCATTTGCTGTACAGAAAGCATTTCAAATGTTGGTTTCGGGTTTTTTGAGAAATAACATGTGCAGCTTTGCCAAACCAGCTGCCATTTCTGTGCTGTTCAAAAATAATGGTGGAAATGTGTAGGAAAGAGCACATGTAGATCAGAATTTTTGTCTTGACAATGCTAGTAGGCTGCAGAACTGGAATGACCACATGAAGGTGTGTCTGATTCTTCTAAAAGGTCATAAAAGTTCCAAAACCATGCAAAAATCCAGAAACTTTCTTGTCCCAGGGAGTTGGAAAATGTTTTATTTACAGGAACTACAAGACACAGGGAAACACATTTGTCACCCTGAAATTCTTCTGTTGTTTCCACAGCTGATGCACGGTCACCCATTCACCATTCCATGCTTTTATCTGTATCCTAGAAAAACAGCATGAATTAGGAACAGCAACCAAACTGTCTGGAACTGCTTGTTCCCCCTTGAGGACCTATTCCTGCAGCTGCAGGCAGTGATGGGGGCTCTGCAGCTGGGATTGCTGGTTGGGTGTGGCTGGGGCTGGTGGGTTCAGGAGGGGCAGGAGCTGGGCCAGAGGACAGGGCTGGAGGAGCCAGGAGAGTTTTTTCCCTGTCCTGCAGCTCCTGAGGCCTCAGGCGTGAATCAAATCCCTTCAGCAGTGTGAAGGAGCTGAGGATCAAACCCACGCTTGCAGAGATCCTGTGTGTAAACCTGGGCTACTGCAGTTAGCTAGAGGTTGGGATAGGAAGTGGCTGAGTTAAAGAATAAATTCAAAGCTTGGTGGAGTTAAGAATGTGCTGGACATAGAGAACTGGAGCCCTCTGGAAGCAGCTGCTCCTAGCAATTATAAAGTGTTCCCTGGGGCAGAGCTGGTGTTTGCTCTGGGTTGTTGGTGTGCTGTTGTTAACAGCTTTATTTAACTCTCCAACTCTTTCCTTCTTTCAGAAAATAATTCAACTCATGAAGATGGAGCTGGAGGGGTCCAGACTCCTCCCTGTGTTTCTAATCCGCAGGTATGAAAACTGTGTCCTGTCACCTTCAGCTTTTACTGGAGCTTCTGTGAAGCTCCTTCCCCCTTTGAGTGATTCATGGGTAATCTGCTGAAGCCTCATTTCCCACAGTCACTATTTCCAGCAACAAAATTCCTTTACATTTTACTTCCTGGTGTTTTCCAAAACTATTCTAAAGCACTGACAAAAGGCTGTTCCTCTGTAATACAGCTCTCAAAACAAACAGATGCTGTGACTTACTGAGTGAAAAGGGGGTTGTAATTTCCATGTTATTAAACTGCCTAACAAGAATTCCACTGCTAGTTCTAACAAACCAAAGCTTGTTTAAAAGTTGATTAAAACTTAAAAATTCAAGTTTATAACTCAGGTTATATCCTCTGCACGTAGAAGTTGGTGGCATTTATACATGGAGGACTGCTTCACACAGGTCCTTAAGATTTCTTAAAACAGGATAGCTGTAGGTAAGTGTGAGTGATTTACTGTATAAAACCAGCACATGCTTCTCTCTGCCAGGGCCCTCCAGCACACCCAGCTGTAAAAACTGACTTCCACAAGTTATCACCATTTAAATACTCCCATATTTCAGTTCTGGCTTAGGCACTGCACAGAACAGTGAATGCCCCAGCACTGGGCTCTGCTGTGGTCTCCAGTGGGTATTTTTTGCTGCTGTCACGAGGCAAAATCTGTTTTCTGATTTCAGGTTGATCATTTGACCCGTAAAACGTCTGAGCTGATTGTGTCAGAGAGCAAGACAAGAAGTGGAAAGATATTCCAAAGCTGCATTGTTAGTATCAGTTTTCCTTTAGTTCTCATCATTTCTGTTCCAAACAGTGAATAAAACTTGGAGCTTGAATGCATTTGCTATTGACAGAACTAAATTCTCATCACTTCCTAAATTCCCATTCAATTCAACACTGTCAAAAAGAATTCTGTCCCAAAGAGTTAGAAGGTCATTCAATGCAGGTAACACAGGTTGAGAAAGATTCCTTAGTTTTAGTTGATATCCTGTTGGGAATGCTTTTAGCCAAATTCCCTGCTGGTTTGATCCATCAGTCAGGGGAATTTGTGCCAGCAGAGATCCCCAGCACCATTCACTGAGTGCTACCTTATACTTCTGCTTGGGAAACACTGGGCCAAAATGGTCACCTCGCCTCTGTGAGTCCTTGATTCCAAAAAAAATCCCTTTTATTTGCTAAATCAGGTCAGTCTGGCAGGCAGTGCTGCTTGTGGGGACCCAAATCCTTCCCACCTGGCACAGCTGGAGCAGTTGTGTCCAGGCTGGAATTTGACATTTGGGCCCCATGTCTGTGCTGCTCCTTCACTGACTGAGCTTGGCAGCTGCAGCTCTGGGAGGCTTTGGGAGCCTTCACCAGGTATTTGGAATATCGGGAATGCTGAATGAGGGGCAGATCCTTCTCCAAAACCTCTGGGATTAATTTTTCTCTCTTCTTTTATGCAAGAAATTGTTCCTCATGAGGATAGGGAGGGGATGGAATTCCCAGAGAACCTGTGGCTGCCCCTGCATCCCTGAAGTGTCCAAGGCCAGGTTGGACAGGGCTTGGAGCAGCCTGGGATAGTGGAAGGTGTCCCTGCCATGACAAGGGTGGCAGTGGAGGAACTCTAAGGTCCCTCCCTGTTTCCAGCCTCTCATGTTCAGTGCTTTTTCTTACTCAGTGATGTGACGAAAAAAGAGAAAGTTGTTCTGTTTGTTCACTATCCCTGTGTATTTTTCAAAGAGCACAGTGGAGCTAAAGGTTCATTATCATCTTTTCATGGGAGAGTCAGAACCAGCAGCACTGAGCTCTCAGGAGGTTTTTGGGTGCTGAGCAGCCTCTGCAGGGTGCAGAGCCCTCCTGGTGCTGCTCCCTCTCCCAGGGCTGCTCCTGGAATGGGACTGTGCAGGGGAGCAGCCAGCATTGCCTTGGAATCATGAGAATCATGGAATGGCGGGGATGAAGGGACCTTAAAGCCCACCCAGTGCCATCCCTGCCATGGGCAGGGACAACTTCCACCATCCCAGGTTGCTCCAAGCCCTGTCCAGCCTGGCCTTGGACACTGCCAGGGATGGGGCATCTATGGAATAATCTGTGCCAGGGCCTCCCCACCCTCACAGGGAACAATTTCTCCCATATCTCCAACCTCAATTTCCCCTTTCAGTCTGAACCCATGACTCCTTGTCCTGTGCTGCAGTTCCTGATGGACACAGCTCCTTGATGCAGTTGTGGCAGCAGAAGTACATCCCAGCCTTCCTTCAGTTGGTCAGTTCTGCCAGGAAATAGTATCCAGATGTTCCTGCACACCCAGCACATCTGGGTAGGGGCTGGGGTGAGGCTGTGGATGTGTCACGTCTCTGTCCTGCTGAGGGTGGGCTGTGCCCTGCTCTGACCCCACGGAGCTCCTGTAATTCCATGCCTTGGTTTTTCTGGCAGGTGCAGCTGGCTGAGCTCTCCTCCAGCCAGGATGTGCTGCCCAAGAGGAGGAAGCTGAGCGAGCCCAAGGAGCAGTTTTAGCCGCCCATCTCCCGCTGGCCCGAGTTCTCTTGGACATTTGGTTGTTCGTGTGACTGTTGGGTTTTAAGGATCTGTTCTGCTCCATTAGCAGTCCCATGGGAGTGTGTTTTAAGGAAGGAAAATGTCAGGAAGCCCAGCTGAAGAATTCTGAACTCATTTTGTGTGGGACCAGAAATGGAGGAAATTCATCCCCCCGGCACAAGGTTTCACCAGTGCCTTTGGGCTGTGGTTCTGAGCTGAGGAACTCACCCAGAACCTGCCTTGCCCTAAAATCTCTCCAGTTTTGGGGTGATTTCCAGAGCTTTCCAGAGGGCTGGGCTGTCAGTTACAAGCTGTTACAGTTTTGAGGTTACAGTTTTTGCTTTTCCTGCCGGGACAGTTGGAGGAATTGGGTGCTTTGCATTTCTTCCAGACCAGAAGCACCATACTCAGGTGAAAAACCAGTCCTGTCCATGCCTTAAATTCCAGACTCCCTGCCAGAATGCAGGAATTCCTGATGCCAGTATCCATGCCACGAAGAGCCCCGGCAGTGTCTGTTCCAAGGTGTGAGAGCACTGGGAGAACCTGGGTGTCCTTAGAACGATTTATGACACGGTTGGACACGGTGCCAAGTCCTCCTCCGACACCAAAGCGTTAATTGTCCGGCTGCCGTCAGGGAATGGGAGTGAAGCCGTTCCCGCCGGCGCGGGCGGGGACAGCTGAACGTTTCTTGACGGATTTGACTCTTCAATTAAGAATGTCTGTTCATCATCAGAACTTATTAAACGGCGTTTACCTTTGGCAGCAGCGTGTTCCGTTACCGGCGGGACGGGACGGGAGCAGAGACAGGAGCGGGAATGGGATGGGACGAGCGGGGACAGGACTAGAGCGGGGAAGGGATGGGACACGGAGCAGGACGGGACAAACAGGAGATGGATTGGACATGGACGGGACTGGAACGGGGATGGGAACGGGATTGGACACGGAATGGGACGGGACTGGAGCGGATGGGAACGGGATTGGACAGGGAACGGGACATGGGACGGGACTGGAGCGGGGATGGGAACGGGATTGGGCACGGAATGGGACATGGGACGGGACTGGAGCGGGGACGGGAACGGGATTGGGCACGGAATGGGACATGGGACGGGACGGGAACGGGATTGGGCACGGAACTAGACATGGGACGGGACAAGAACAGGAACGGGAGCGGGGCAGGACACGCGGACGGGGGCGGAGACACCCCCTGACTGACAAGAGGAAGTCCCGCCCCTCGGCCCAGCTCTGCCGCATTCATTGGCTGCTCTGGCCCGTGCGGGCTCCCATTGGTCGGAGCCACGGTGTGGGCGGGGCCAGCGGAGCCCAGGAAGCGGCGGCGGCTCCGCGGAGGCTTTTCCTGCCCGCGGCCCCGGAGCGGAGCGGGCCGGGCGGACCCGGCGGGCCGCGGTGAGGCCAGGCCGCGGTGAGGCCGGGCAGCAGGCGGGGGGCGTTGGCAGCCCCCGACCTTCGTGCGGGGGGTGGCGAATCTTCACCCTCGGGGCGCTGCGGCGGCGGGCGGGATGCAGCGGGGCTGGTTCGGTGGGGCGCGACGGTGCGGGCCGGGGGGGTGGGATGGAGCCGGGCCGGGGTTGTGAGGTGGGACAGAGCCCGGGGGTGAGGCAGAGCCGGGCCGGGGTAGGGAGGCGGGGGTCGCGGGCGGTGGGATGGGACCGTCCCGGTACTCTGCCGGCGCCCCGCATCCTCTCCGGGTGCGGGACCCGCGGGGCTCGGGGGCTCTTCTGCCCCTCGGGGCTCCCTCCAGAACCTGGGGCTGCGACCGTCCCAGCACATCGAGGGGTGACGGCCGCTCCCTGTCACCACCTGCGACACCGCCCTGGGAAGGGGGAGCTGCAAATCCTGGGGTAGAAGGGGCGAGCGTCCCTTGGTCTGATGCGAGTGGGTTTGGGTCTGGGGGCTCAGCACCGTCACTGTCCATCGTGTTTAGCAAACCTGGGCTTTCCCGTGCCTAGCTGCAGCTGGAGATGACGACCCTCACGCACCGGGGCCGGCGGGTGGAGGGCAGGAACTCGGACAAGAAGCCGGACAGCGAGGAGGATGCTGCTGCGGACAGGGACCTGAATGAGGACGATCCTGATGACTCCAAAGACATCCGCCTCACGCTCATGGAGGAGGTGCTGCTCCTGGGGCTGAAGGACAAGGAGGTGAGGCAGGTGTCTGATGACATGTGGGCAGTGGTGTGGCAATGCTGTGGTCAACCTGGACTTGAGGCTCTCAGGCAGCAGCAGAAGGGATCAGATGGATTCTTCTCAATGCTCTTCCTTAGACTCTTAGAACCTGCTTAGAATCCACAGACTTATGGAATGGTTTGGGTTGGAAGGGACTGTAAAGCTCATCCAGTTCCAAACCCTTGCCATGGGCAGGGACACCTTCCACTATCCCAGGCTCTTCCAAGCCCTGTCCAGCCTGGCCTTGGACACTTCCAGGGATGCAGGGGTAGCCACAGGTTCTCTGGGTAACCTGTGCCAGGAGATGGCAACCTGAACTGTGGACATGGCTGGTAACTGCTGTCCCACCAGCTCTGCCTTGGGGACAGTGGCAGGAGGTGAGAGGTGCCCTGGAGGTGTTGTGTCACTGCCTTGTGCAGAGCAAAGGGGGGGTTGTTCTTTCCAGGGCTGAAGCCATGGGTAGAAAGAGCCTCACCAGGTTTATCAAAGGGTGAACATCCTCCTCTCCAGACCCAGTGCACCCTCCTGTCCCAAAGTACCAGCTGACACACAGGGACACTGTGGGCACTGCTCTGCTCTTTAAAAATTAATGTGGAAAAAACCAGAGGTGGCTCTTGAGGAAAGAGGCAGAGGGCAGCAGAGTCAGCTGGGCTGGGGGCTGGAAGCAGGCATGGACTGAGTCTGGACCCACAATGGAGAGGGAACAGAAGCTGTATCTCTGGTGGCTTCCTGGGCCAGGAGTGGTGATGGGCAGCTCCAGGGGGATGGGGCTGGGTAGGAATGTCAGTGCTGGGAGCCTCCTCCTGTGTGCCTGTCACTGGCTTTCCTTGGCAGCAATGGGGGGACTGCAGAGCTGGTATTCCCGTAGGGCTGTTCCCTGTGGGAAGGAGATCCTGGTCAAACAGAATTGATTTGTGCTTATCAGCTGATAGGAACTAATATATCAGCTCTGCCTGGAAGGAGGTGTGGGCAAGGGGAAGTGTGAGTTCAAGAACTCGTGTCGAGTTCTCTGAGCTGCCTGGCCCTGCCTGTGCTGTCGCTGTGCCTTTTCTTCACCCCGGCATCTATCTTCTGGATCAGCTTGGGGAAATCTTTAATTGTGAGGGTGGTGAGGACCTGGCACAGGTTATTCCATGGCTGCCCCATCCCTGGAAGTGTCCAGGTTAGACGGGGCTTGGAACAACCTGTTTTGGTGGAAGGTGTCCCTGCCATGACAGGGAATGGGATTAGATGATCTTTAAGGTCCCTTGCAACCCAAACCATTCTATGATTCCACAATTCTAAAATCTGCTGTTCCTGACAAGTCGATGGGGAACTGTAGACCAGGGGAAGCTAACCAGGTGCCCAGCATTCTTCCTGGGGTGACAGTGGCAGAGCAGAAGCTTCTATTGGGGCTTTCCAGCTCCAGGAACCTACTTTGGTCAAGATTGGACTCAATGATTCTGGAGATCTTTTCCAGCTGTAATTATTCCATGATTCCTTTGTGAGCCTGTCTCCCACCCTGAGGAGCTGTGGTGGATGAGCCTCCTCCTCTTCGTTCCTTGGGGTGGACTTAAGCCCTTGTAAGGGGCCTGAACCTTCTTTTCCACAGGGCTCTGCTGTTGTGGGTTTGTCCCAGCCTGTGCTGAGCTGCCCCGTGGATCCAGCCCAGGGGAGCTGCAGGTTATGACAGTGGCAAGGGCTGGGGCTGTCCAGGTTGAGAACCCCAGATAAGACCTAGGAGCCAAGTAGGAAGTGGCAGGAGCTCAGGGCTGTAAAGGGAACACAATGCAAATAATCCTGGAGCAAATATTTGAGAGCAGCCTGGGAGTGGGGTGCCATGGGCTACTTTTATCCTGGACTCTATTTGGTGTTCTTAGCTTGGTTAATGTATCCTGGGAACAGCCCTTCAGCCACCAGGAGCCTGGGAGAGCACAACAGGAAAAAACCTTGTCACACTTTTCCTTTTTTTTTTTTTCAATCCTGTCCTTCCACATTCCTGTGCCTCACGACCAGAGGCAGCAGCAGCCTGGCCCTGAGCTGGGCTCTGTTTTCACAGCTCGGGTGTTCACTCATGGTTTGATGGCTGTGGAAAAACAAGACAATTTTTGCCAAATTCAATGAGCTCACAATGTAATTTCATTATTTAAAGTACCAGTCTGTCCATGTAGGAGGACCTGGCTGCAAACCAGCCTGGCATTTGTAACCAGTCTGATTCCAGAAGTTGGAAATAACCCATGAGCTTTCAACTGGTTTGGAATTTAAAATTTCCTAGGGGTAATGTGCCCTTGAGGCCAGGAAATTGAAACCTTTGCTCGTCTTCACACCCTTTCCTGGAGAACTTGTTTGTAAAGCCATAAGCAAAAACCAGGAGCAGAAACCAGGAGGGCAGGGATGAAAGGTTGCTTTGTCTTCCCTCACAAGGAAATGAAGAAAGCAAATAAAGGTTTTCATTTCTTTTATGGGTCTCTGTGCTGGGCAAGCCCAGTGTCCACATGCCCTGCTCAAACAGACCCTCTGGGGATGGGAATTCACCCGTGGGGCTGGAAAACCTTTCCTGGGGGAGAGCTGAGGGTTCCCAGCCTGTTTTCTGTGGGAAAGGGCTCACTGGGTCACTTTGCCTCCAGTCTCCTGGAAGCTTTTAGACCTGTCCTTCACTCCCTGTTTTCCATCCAGAGAAAGAGCAGCAGAGAGAGAGAGTTTCCCTCCAGGAACCCATTGCACGTGTGTTGGGGTCTCCCTGCAAAGGAGCAGGTCATGGCTTTGATCCCACGGGGATCACCCTTCCCTTGGGCACACCCCAAATGCCAGTCCAGCCCCCTGAGCCTCTCCCTGAGCCCTGGCTGCTCCTGGCTTGCCCTGAAATCCAAGGAATGCTGCTCCGTGTTGGCTGTCACCAGAACAGAAGGAAACAATCGGGCTTTGTTCTCGTCAGGGAATGAAAGAGGAGTGGAAGAAGGGAAGGGAAAGGTCACCTGGGCTGCCCCATTGCTCCAAACCACAGCCAGCTCCCTTGGAAAGCATCAGTTGAGTGTTTTTGAACCTCAGGGAGCAGCGAATTCCCTCCTTGCCCTTCCCTGGGCTTTCTTGTCCGAGTGTTTTTTTCTCCCAGCTCCATCCAATCTCCCTGGCTGCAATTCCAGCCCAGGACTGTCCTGTGCACAGTCAAAGCTGGAACTGCCCATTCTCTTCCTTTTTGCTGCTCCCTTTTATGTGTCTGATCTCCCTTATCCTCTTCTCCCTCTGTCCTCTCTTTCCTGGTCCAAATTCCTGTTTCAGTTCCTAGTTCTTTGTGGGTTGTATTTCCTAAACCTTTGCACCTTCTTCTTTCCCGAATTCTTTGCCTTTGGAACTTGCAGCTCTCAGGATGAGGCCATATCAAACAGCCTGGAGTGCCAGGACAAGTGGGGATGGCTTCAAATCGACAAAGTGGAGGTTTAGATGGGATTTTGGGAAGAAATTTCTCCCTGTGAGTGTGGGGAGGCCGTGGCACAGGTTGCCCAGAGAAGCTGTGGCTACCCCTGGATCTCTGGAGGTGTCCCAGGCCAGGTTGGATAGGGCTTGGAGCAGCCTGGGACACTGGAAGGTGTCCCTGCTGTGGTTGGGGGTGGAACTGGATGATTTTTAACATCCCTTCCGATCCAAACCATTCCATGGCTCTATGAAGCTCCTGTGGGAACTGGGTCTTGCTGGAGCCCCATGGGCTGTGGGGAAGCTCCTCTCAGGCCTGATGTTTTCTTGGTACATCCAAGGACTCTCAGGGGGGTCCTGGGGCTGGGAGGGGGTGAATTTCTTCAAGAAGAGCAGATTGCAGCTCCCCTTGTCCCCAGGCACATCCCCAGCCAGTGCTGGGACAGAGCCTGGCAGAGCTGCTGGGTGGGTGCAGCCCCTCAGCAGCAGCAAAGTCCTGCTGTGCCCACGGGAATGATCCCACTTTTCTCACTTTTCCTTGAATTTTTTACACCCTGGGGCTGGGCGGAGCCTGGTGTAACTGTTGGTTGTGGGTGCAGCAAGCAGGGCACAGCCTGGAGTGCTCAGTGTTTGCAGGAGCTTTGGGCAGGAAGGGGGATTCATCGGAGCTTCTCAGTCGGTGGGGAAAATCCCTCCCGTTGGAAATCTGGGAAGCTGTGGAGAGACAGGAGCAGGGAGAGACTCCTGGGTGGGGTCTAAGCAGGCCAGGAGGGACAGGAGGCTGAACAGAGGAAGAATTCCTTCCCATCTTCTTCCCCAGGGCTACACCTCCTTCTGGAACGACTGCATCTCCTCAGGGCTGCGGGGCGGGATCCTCATCGAGCTGGCTCTGCGCGGCCGCATCCGCCTGGAGCCGCTGTCCCTGCGGAAGAAGAGGCTGCTGGAGAGGAAGGTGAGGCTTCTGCAGGAACCCTGGCAGGGTCTGGGGCTCTGCCCACCCCATCCTGGCTGCGGGAGCAGGATCAGCTCTGGGAGGGGACAGGCAGAGCTCTGCCCCCAGCCCAACCCTATGTTCCTGCTGCTCCTTCCAGGTGCTGTTGAAGTCGGATGCTCCGACCGGGGATGTGCTGCTGGATGAGACCCTCCGGCACATCAAGGCCACGGAGTCGGCAGAGACGGTTCAGACCTGGATAGAGCTGCTCACTGGTAGGGGCAGGTGGAAATTACACTGTCCCAGCTCCCTCTGGGCCTGTCCAAACATCCCTCAGACCCCACCAAAACTCATCCAGGATCCCAGATCCAGTCACACTCTGCATCCAGAGCTCCAAGGTCCAGTGGTGAGGGAACCTCAAAAAGAGGGGAGAGCCCTAAAACCAGTCTGGATCCTCAAATCCCTCCAAAACCCCTCTCCCTGGCCTGGCCCTGGATCTCTGAGTCATTCCTGGAGATAGGGAGAGCAGGAGAAGGTTGAATGCGGGGGCAGAGAAGGATTTTCTGGGTGATTTTTTGTTGGGAGCTCAGTGGAAATCTTGGACCTCGTTCCCCTTTAGTTAGCTGAGGCCTCACCAAGCCTGGGGTGACCCACGGGTGGAAGAGGGTTTGGAAAGGGATTTGCCCTGGGATCTGCTGCCTCTGGCCACTGGGAGCTTTGCCAGGTGGGAGAGGAGGGTCTGAGTCAGGCCAAAGGATCAAGGCTCTTGTGGCAGAGCCCAGTGTCCGTGCAGAACAGAGGGACAGTGTGGAAGGGCAGAAGGATGCTGGCATTGGGAAGCAAAGCTTGACCAGAGTTTCCCTTCCCTCAGGAGAAACCTGGAACCCCTTCAAGCTGCAGTACCAGCTGCGCAACGTGCGGGAGCGCCTGGCCAAGGCGCTGGTAGAGAAGGGCATCCTGACCACAGAGAAGCAGAACTTCCTGCTCTTTGACATGACCACGCACCCCGTCAGCAACGCCTCCGAGAAGCAGCGCCTGGTGAAGAAGCTCCAGGAGAGCGTCCTGGAGCGCTGGGTCAATGATCCCCAGCGCATGGAGCGCAGGACTCTGGCCCTGCTGGTGCTGGCCCACGCTTCGGACGTGCTGGAGAACATTTTCGCCAGCCTGGCTGATGACAAGTACGACGTGGCCATGAACAGGACCAAGGACCTGCTGGATATGGACCCTGAGGTGGAAGCTGCCAAAGCCAAGGGCACAGAGATGATCTGGGCAGTCCTGGCAGCCTTCAACAAGTCCTAAAACCCCCCTCACATGGTGTAGGGGAGACCCTTGATGGGAGCCAGGGGTCTCTCCAGAGGGACGTGGAGTTCCTGGGGCAGTGGGTGGGCTCAGCCTGGGGAGGGACCAGGGGATTTTGCTTTCCCCTCCCCAGGCAGGGGTGGGAGGTGAGAGTCCCCCACCACCACAGCCCCGTGCCTCCAGGGAGAGGTGGCAGTAGCTCTTCACTCGTTGCCCTTGGGGATTTCCTTCTGAGGCCGGTGCAGAGCTGGGGGTGGCAGACCCGTCTTGAGAGCTGCTTCGAAAGGCCAAACCCTGGCACAGATGGGGCTGGGACATGCTCCTAGGTGCCTCTCTCACAGCCAGGGCCTGCCTGTGAGCTGTGTGGGTTCCCCTGAGATACTCACACCCTCCTGGGGTGGGGTTTGGGGGTGTTGGGCAGCCAGGACCACCCCCATCCCTGGCTGGCAGGGGGCACCCAAAATTCCCCTGCGTGTCTCCATGGAGGAGCAGTTCTGCAAAGACCCCCAGGCTGTGCCCCCATGGCTCAGCTGCTCTTTCTAGTAAGAAAAAAAGTTAAACTGTGATTATTTTTGTTCACAAGCCCCTTCCTTCCTCCCTCACTTTATTCTCCTGTAGTTCACTTAAACGTATTTCTCTGCAGCCGCAGGATCTGTCCGTGTTTCAGTGGGTGCAGCTGCCAGAATTGGCATTTCAAGGGGCACTGGCAGCGCTCGGGAGGGGCGGGGTGTCCCCAGGCTGTTGGTGACACTGGTGTCATGAGCTGCGGGTGGTCTCAGACGATGCTCCCAGCTGGGTGGGGGTGGGTCCCTCCTCCCCCAGACGCCTTTGCACGGCGGGGACAAGGCTGGGGGCGGCTTCGGGGCCTTGAGCGGTCGCTGCCGTGGGGGATGTCCCGCATCCTCTGGTCCTGCGCGGTGTCCCCGCATCCTCTCGGTCTCGAACCGGCGGCGCTGCGGGACCGCCACCCCTGAAGCTCCGCCCCTTGGTCTGCGCACTCGCTATTTCTCGCTTCCCATTGGCCAATGTTCATGCCAGTCATGCATGGCCCGCCCTTTTGTTTGCACCACCTCTTCCCTATGCCCCGCCTTTCGCGCGCACTGATTGGTCAGATGTGATGTCACTGCGGGCCTTTTCTCTGCTTTCATTGGGTAGAGCTGCTGTCCGTCACACAGCTGAGGCGGTGGAGGCGGTGGCGGCCATTTTGGAGCAGGGCGCGGGGCCGGACGCAGCGGAGGGAGCGCTGAGCCCCCCCCCCCCTCGCCGCTATGGCAGCTCCGCTCGGTACCGGCGCCTTCACGGAGGAGACCGGACAGGAAAAACAGGTGGGGGAACCCCCGGGGGAGGGAGGAGGTGTCCGGCCGTCTCCCACTGGCTCTACTGCACGTCCCTCTTTCCAGCCCTATGCGGGCATTGGTTGTTTCCATTGTCTGTTTGGCGAATGCCGGGCTCTGATTGGCCATGGGGCTGGGGGTGGCCGGGACTTCCGGCTTGAGCTCGATGGCGGCGTGGGGGGTGCGTGGGGTTGTGGGGTGGAATGGGGGCGCAGGGGCTGGAGGGGGCTGAGATGGCCCCGGAATGGAGGCAATGGGTGTGGAAGGGGACTGGGATTAACCTGGGATGAGGTAACGGGGGTGGGAGGGGGCTGGGATAGGGTAACTGGGGGTTTTGAGATAGGCGTCAGTGGGATGGAGGTGCTGGGATGGGAGTGGGAGGGGGCCGGGGGGTTTGGGTGGGGGTCACTGGCCTGCAACCGTTCCCTCCCAGCCCGTGCAGGGCACACGAGGGGATGGACATCAGTGATGGGTGTGGAGAAAGGAGACTGGGAGATGCTGAGCTGAGAGGAGCAGTCAGAAATCGTGGAATAGCTTCAGGGGACAAAGCTTTGGATGCTGCTGTCACAGCCCCTGACTCCTGAAACCCTATCTAGGAACCCTAAAAGCTCTCCAGGATACCCCAAATTGTGCTTGGAATTCCTGAGATCCTCCCCAGGACTCCCAAATCCTACCTGAGATCCTCCAAAATGCTTTCCAAGAGCCCAAAATCCTGTTGAGGGTCTGGAAATCCTCCCCTGGATCCCCAAGTCCTAACTGGGACCCCCAAAATCCTTCCGAGGAGACCCAGATTCTACCTGGGACTGCCCAGAACCCTCCAGTAGAAGCTTCAAATTATACCTGTACACCTAAATATCCTGCCAGCCCCCAGGGTGACTTGGGAAGGGAAATGAGGGAATCATGGATTGGTTTGGGTTGGAAGGCCTCTTAAAACTAACCCAGTCCCACCCCTGCCTCAGGCAGGGACACCTTCCACTGCCCCAGGCTGCTCCAAGCCCTGTCCAGTCTGTCCTTGGACACTTCCAGGGATCCAGGGGCAGCCACAGCTTCTCTGGGCACCCTGTGCCAGGGGTCCCCACCCTCACCCCACCCTGGAATTTCTTCCCAAATTCCAGCCTAAAAGCCCGGTTTGCCAAGCCAAATGTCAGCGTGGGTGTTTGGAGGGGCTCCCAGAAGGCAGGGGAAGGAGCTCTCCCTGTCCCACAGCTCCTGGAGGGAAAGGCTGTTTGTGGCTGGGAAGGTGTTGGTAATATTTTCTGAGTGCTTTTCCAGGGAAGCACACCAGGGCTGGAATGTGCTGCTGGATGTTGTGTAACAGCATCTCAGGTGGCTGTGGGGCCCCAGGGATTTATACCCCTTTGTGTTTCAGGACACTCAGGAGAAGGACAAAGCCATTCCCCCTGAGAGAGCAGAGGAGGCCAAGCTCAAGGCCAAATACCCCAACCTGGGCCAGAAGCCTGGAGGCTCCGATTTCCTCATGAAGAGGCTGCAGAAAGGGGTATGTGAGAGTCCCTCAGTGGGACAGGCCACAGGGATCAGCCCAGAACTGTCCCTCCTTCCAGAGCCTGCCTTGGCTCTGTATCCCCCAGCAGATCCTACTCTGTCCCCACACCCTGGCCTGAAACCTGGGAAAAACCCCTGAACTAGAGGTGAAACAAATGCTGGGATCCCTCCCTGGGATGCTGCAGAGTTGAAATTTTAGCCCTGGTTTCAGTGTGCTAGTCCAGTGACTTGGCTGCACCTGCACTGCAAAGGCAAACCTCTCTCTTAATTAAATCCCTCAGGAATGAAATAAATCCCTCTCCAAGGGCCATCTGTGGCCTGCTTGGTTTGGCCCTGCTGGCAGAGGCTGCTGCAGAAAACACAAATCCCTCCCAGGCTGGTGGCAGCCAGCGGCTGTGTCCCCTCCCAGTGCCATTCCCTGTGATATTCCCGGTGCCATTCCCTGTGGCATTCCCGGTGCCATTCCCTGTGGCATTCCCTGTGGATTTCCTAGTGCCATTCCCGGTGCCATTCCCAGTGTCCCTCTCACCCCTTGGGCAGGGCTTGGTCTGTCCTGGCCCTTCCCTGTCCATGGCTGTTCCCAGCTGTCCCTGGGCCGTGATCCCAGGGCTGTTGTGAGAACCAGCGTGGGAGGGAGGGCTGTGATGGCTGTGGGGGTGACCTCGGGTGGATTCCAGGTGTCTTGAAAGCTCCATCCCTGCCCTCCTCACCTGTACAGGGCACAGGGAAGAGAGCAAAAGGCTCTTGGGTTGGGAGAACGGCAGGGAGGGCTCAGTCCCTAAGCACCATCAGGGGCAAAAGGGACTTGACTTGGGTAAATTAAATGAATTTATTATCCATCAAATCAGAGCTGAAAAAGAATAAAAATAAATAATATAAAGTAAATAAATCCTAAAAAAGTACCTAATAGGTAGAGGGGGTCTCTGCTCCACACGGACCCTCATGGCCTGCCAGGGAATTTCAGCTCAAGCTTCTCCTGCCCCTCCTTCCTCCCTGACCTTGGTGCCCACAGAGTCTCTCACACGTTCTCACTCCTCTGGCCACAATTCCATCTGCACATTCTTTTCCCTTCCTAGTTCTGGTATTCCCAAGGCTCAGCCCTGGCCAGTGGCAGGTCCATTCCAAGCTTGGCTACACAAACCTGGTAGAGGTTTTTATCAGGACTGGGCTCCCTGAGGACACCTTGGGACAGAACCAGGCTCTCCAGCATTCCCTGTGCCCAGCAAAGCCCTGTCCAGCTCTGCCACAGGCTCTGCCTTGGCTTCAGCCTCTCCAGGGCAGTGGGATGAGGCTGTGCTGGGAAGGAATAGAGTGCTGGGGTGATTGATGTGATGATGTGATGTGATGTGATGTGATTGATGTGATGATGTGATGTGTGTGATAAGGCACTGAAATGCCCTTTGAGCTGGGAGGTGGCCCCCAGCCATGGCCTTGCAGGCAGTGCCCTGCAGCTGTTGGGAGCTGGATGGTCCAGGAAAGGCCTTGGCAGCAGCCAGGATTTGTTCCCTGGGGCAAAAGTCCTGCCTCTATTACCCTGGCTCATCATCCCAGTTCAGAGGATCCTGTCGCGCTCTGCCCCTGAGCCTCAGCATTCCAGGGACTGAATCCCTGTTGTGCAAGGGCTGAGTAGGTCAAGGCTGGTCCCAGCCAGCCAAAGGTCCCAGCCAGCATCACTGTGTCAGAGGGGAGCCTTGAGTCAGGCACAGGAGCTGCCACCCAGGGCTGGGCTGAGTCACTGGCTCTTGGCCAAAGGCCTTTTCACCAGGCTGGACTCATCCTTGGATTTCCCCCTTACAGGATGTTTTCATGGCCTGGTTTAGAGCAGTCCCAACACTCCCTAAAGGATCCTTGTGGCTCTGCTGTTCCTGTGCTCCTCCACACCCAGTAACCCAAACACCTTTTCCTCTTCCAGCAAAAATATTTTGATTCTGGTGACTACAACATGGCCAAGGCGAAGATGAAGAACAAGCAGCTGCCAAGTGCAGGGCCTGACAAGAACCTGGTGACAGGAGACCACATCCCCACGCCCCAGGACCTGCCGCAGAGAAAGTCCTCGCTGGTCACCAGCAAGCTGGCGGGGTAGCCTGCACTCTCAGTTGGGGGCTGCCCTCTTTTTGTCTCTTTTCTTTTGGCTAAATGGATTGAACTTCACTGTACCATAGGGACGGGAGCACCAGAATTCACGTAGTTGTTTGAGTCTTTCCAGCAAACACACCCCAAACCTGAGTGGGGGGGCAGGACTGGATTGGCCCTGCCTCTCAGGGAGGCTTTGCCTTAATTTTCCTGCTGTTTGAAACCATCCCGGCTCACAGAGCCACTGGAACGCTGCCTCCTCCCTGGGAGAGCCCCGGGAGCAGCAGGAGAGGGCTCGGGGGAGGCACCTGGAGGAGGGGAACGTGCAGGGCTGAGGTGTGGGAAGGGATTTCAGGCGTTGGGGGTCACAGAGACCGACCCAGCTGGGCAGGAGGTGTGATCTGAGTCCTGGCAGGTGTGATCCCTGATTTGGCGAGTGTGATCCCAGGTCTGGAAGGTCTGGTCCCAGACTTGGCAGATGTGATCCCAGGTCTGGCAGGTGTGATCCCGGGCCTGAGGGCATAGTCAGGTGTTTGTATTAGAGCTTCAAAGTGAAGAAATTGACTGAGATGAAAAAAATTCCAGGGGAGTGTTGTTGGGCTGAGCTGCCTGGGATCTGTCCCTGGCTCAGGTCACAGGGGACAACATGTCCAGGGGTGTGGGAGAGGTGTTGGGCAGTGTTTGAAACATCCTTGTGGCTGGTTTGGGGGTAGATCCCCACCACAGCTGCCCCTGAGCTAGCTTGGCTGGAAAAGCTTGGCTGAATTTGGCCAGAGGGACACAACCAGAGGGGCTCAGCCAAAGGCTCAGCTGCCTCAAGGCCATGGGGCAGTTTCTCTGTCCTTGGTCGGTTCTGCTCAGTGAGGCTGTGTCTGGCCAAGGGTAAGGTGGGAGCTGAATTCAGCAGAGCCCTGCCCGGGCACCTGCAGCCCCCGTGTGATCCCAGACTTGGGTGCTCACAAAGGACCAGTAGCAGGCAGAGAGAGGGATTTGTGCTTCTGGAACTGATAATGGTGGGAGAGAGGCAGGACTGGGAGTAACCACCCAGAAAGGGATAAAAAGCACCAGAGACAAAGTGGAATTTGAGGAGTGTTGAGGCAAACCTGTGTTTTGAAAGTGTTGGGCATCCCAAGCTTGGATTTCTTTTTTTCTCCCATTTTTTCCCTTCTTGTGTTTTCTTTGTCTCAAGCCTGGGAAAAAAATAACAAAACCCCTGAACTAACACCAACATCAAAACAAAAAGCCCCAAACCTAACAACCTGTTGCTGCAGCCCTGCAGAACCACACATGGTGGGGTGGCACTGTCCCCTCCTCGTGCCCTGGATCCCAGTGGTCTTTTCCATGCAGTGGGAAGTGTGGGCACACCTGTGCCAGGGCATCCCGAAACCTGCCCCAGTTTCAGCCCCATTCTGGAAACACAAGGGCCAAAGGAAGGGAGGCAGGAGTGAAGGATGCCCATGCAGGGCTTTTGTTCTGTGTGTTCCTGCTCACCCGGGCGTTCCCTGGAAATCTGTGTCACCTGTGTCACTTTACTGGCACTGGTTGGACCAAGGTGTTGCTTCCCAGGAGTGTTTGCCGAGGGTGTGCTGGAATGCGTGTCTGCCTTCAGGTGGTTCCTGGATCCTCTCGTGAGAAACAGGCTCTGGTGGCCTTGGGGCTGCTCCTGACCACTCTCTGGGGAAGGGGCAAGGAACGTGGTGGGATTGGGACCTGCCCCTTGTCCCCACAGGGTCCTGCTCTGGGCTCCAGCACTTTTCCAGCCCCTGTGTGACCTGGCCAGGGCAGTGGCTGCACACCCTCCTTGGATGTCCTGCTGTCTGTCCCAGCCATGTTGTAAATAGATACAAATATATAAAAATATATATAATTTTTTACATGTTCACCTCTTCTGGAGTGCTGTGCTTGCTTTTTTATTCAAACAAACCCCAAAAGGGGAAATAAAACCCGAAAGAGGAAATAAAGTGAAGGATGCAAAGGGGCGGCGCTGCTCCGGGGCTGTCCCTGTGCTGGGGGGGTCAGAGGAGGGGACAGCCCCCCAACTGTGTTTCTCCCTGGTTTTCCAGGTGTGTTTGTGCAGGAGGGAGAAGGGATCGGGCACCGCAGGATGAGACCCAGCAGGAGCAGTTCTGGCCAGGGGTGGGAACCATGGCAGGGGGTTATTCCCGTCCCACCCTGGAGCCGGGTGTGTCGGGCAGGGGGCAGGGGGTGATGCTGACAGCCCCCTCCCCACCTCTCACAGTGCTGGGTGGGTGAGGGGTGTTCGGGGCCTCCCCCTGTGCCACGGGCCCCCACCTTGGCTCACAGCAGAGACTGGGGGAAACGGGGAAGGGTTTTATCCTCTTGCCCTCAACACAAATGTCTGCCACACTCCTTGCCGCGGGGCAGGTGCTCCAGCTGCCCTCCCCCACAGGGACATCCTTCCACACTGTCCCACCGTGGCCACCTTTGTCCCCACTGTCACCCCTCAGGGTCTCTCCAGGTGCCACTCGTGCCTTGCCCACCTCAAGGCAGCCCCGTGTGCCCAGCCCCTGCTCTGTCCCCACTGTCGACCACCCTGCAGGCTTCACCTCTGTGCTTTTCACCCCGGCCTTTTCTCAGTCCCACCTTTCCCCTGGAGCTCGCCAGCCCAGCCGGGTGTGGCACTGGGCTGGGCCATGCTCCCAGGAATCCTCCGACGATCTGGAAGCCTTTGTGCTCCGGATTCCCCAGAACTGGGAATTCCCCAGCCCCTGGGGAGCACCCAGGTCCCCAGGGACCCGCAGGGACACGCAGGGGATGAGCAGGGACGCGCTGTTCCAGCTCGGGCCGTGTTTGTGCTAAAGCTTGGCACCGCCTCACAAAAATGTGCTGGGTGCTGCCAGAGCTCCCTGTTATTGCTCCTGGTGCCAAGAATTCGCTTCCCCGGCAAGGACGCATTCCTTGGGGCCGTGGGAAGGATTTTGAGAGGGACAAGTTTCACCTTTCTGGACCCCCAGTCAGCCCTGGTTTGAGGGGTTGGCAGTGGGGACAGGAGCTGGAGGGGGTGAAGGGACCCCCAGGAGGATGCACATCCCTGGTTTTGCTAGATCTGGGACATGAGGGCTCCAGGGCATTGGGATGGGGCCCTGTGCTCACCACAGCCTCCTCCACTGCTTCAAACAGAGCACAATGATGCTCACTATGGGGACAGAGGCTTGGATTCGTTACAGTTTGTCCCCAGAAATGCTGACCAGGGAGGTGGCAGCTCTCAGTGCCTCCCTGGAGCGCAAAGACCCCTCAGGAGCAGCTGTGCTCTCCCAACATCCCCTGCTTTTCATCCCCACCTCTGGGTTTCCCCACCCTGCCTGAACCCCAAGGCACCGGGATCTCCTGCCCCCAAGACCTCACTGCTGGGAAGGGCAGGGCTTTCCTGGGTCCCTTTTGGTGCTGGGGGTTCAGCACAGAGCCCCCTGTGCCTGTGCTGGGAGGGGACACCAGACCCCTGTCCTGTGGCCCTGTCCCAGTGTCTCACTCTCATCATGTCCCAGTTTGGTGATGTCACCAGGTCATGGGGGCTGGTGTCACTTCCCACGTGAGGGCCACGGCTCCCCTGGGTACTTTGGTGGCCTTTGGTGGCACAGAGAGGCCCCAGCACATGTCCCTGGGAAACCCTTTTGGGAGGTAACTGTGATTTCAGGGGCTCCAGACCCCAATTTCCAGTGTCTTGGGAGGCATCAAAGGGCTCTGAGTGTGTCGAGCTGCACTGGGCACTGGCTCTCAGGGAGGATGGCCCCAGCCCTGCAGGACAGCAGAGCCTTTGCCCCCACGCTCACCTCTCCATCCTGGACTCCCTGGGAGGTGGGGATGGAGCAGAGCCCTGGAAAGGGATCCAACAATGGGGTGTTGGAGACCTCCTGTCCTTCCTCTCTGCCCCAGGGCAAATCCACAGCGTTTCCCTGTTCTTGGAGGGTCTGATCCACCTGCACAAGCCCCTGAGGCTTCTTCCCTGACTAAGCTTTGCCCAGAACAGGGAATGTTTTAAAGGCATCTTGCCCAGTCCCAGGGGTGAAGGTGGGAGACAAAATTGATACGCAGTGCCCCAAGGATGCCCAGAGTGACCTGGGTGACCCCGGGGTGACTCACCCAGGTGATGAGTCCTGCCTGAGCCCTGAGGACACAGGGTCCTGCCCTGCCCTGTGACCTCTCAGAGCCGGTGGGTGCAGGGGGATTTCAGTCCTGGGGGAGATGTGGGACAACCCACCAAGGGCTGGAAGGAATGGGGCAGTTCCCCACGAACATCCAGATAAGCAAGCCAAGGTCAGAATGGGCTTGAACCAGACAGATCCAGGTGGGATTCCTTAGAATCATGGAATAGTTTGGGTTGGAGGTTTCTTACAAAGGCCCTCTACTCCAACCTCCTGCAATGAGCAGGGACATCGTTACTAGATCAGGCTGCTCAAGAGCTCTGTCCTGCCTGACTTGGAATGTTTCAAGGCATCTACCACCTCCCTGGGCAACCTCTTCCAGTGTCTTATTACTTGCATAGTAAAAATTTTCTTCCCTATATCCACCCACATTCATAATCCAAATCTATCTGCTTTTAGTTGAAAACCATCACCCCTCCTGGTGCACTCTCACGAGGCTGGATCACACTCCCTACTTTCAAAGCCTTTTTTGTCCCCACCGGGGAGGCCGTGCTGGCTCTCCGCACCCTCAAGCCCCGCACCCAGGGTCCCGCAGGGGATGCTCGGTGCTGCACAACCGCGAATGAGCCCGGCGGCTGAGGCAGGGGAGGGGACACACGTGGCCCGTGCTTTGAGGATGGTCCCTGGTGCTGGGGGGGCTTTGCCTCGGGGGATCCCAGTCCCCGCTGCGCTCGGAGGGATGAGGGAGGGGAACCAGCACGGCACTGCTGGGGAGCTGCTGCCGCCCGATACCGGGAACAGCCGGGGACACCGGCAGCGGCGTACCGGGGTCGAGAAGCAGAGGGGGTGGTTCCTCTTTTCGTTCTTTTATCAGCCGAAAGAACGGAAGCGGAGGTGGAAAAGGGGCCGGTCCCGGTCCCGCCCTCGCCCCGCCTCTCGGCGTCACCGCCGCCGGTTATATAAACCGGCCGCGCCGGTCCCGCCCGCACCCCGCCGGCCGCTCGCACCGGGCGCCATGTTCGCCGTGAAGCCGAAAGCCGTCATCGGCTTCAACCTCTACTGCGGCGGCGCCCCGGCGCTGGGCCCCGGCGGGCCCGGGGAGCGCGCGCAGCCCTCGCCCGCCGCCGCCGCCGCGGAGCCGCCCCGCGAGCGCCCCGGGGCCGCCGCCGGCCGCGCCGACCCCCCCGCGCGCTGATTGGCTGCGGCGCGGCGCCCCGCGCGCTGATTGGCTGCGGCGCGACTCTCTGGCGCCCCGAGGAAGAGCTGGACGGCTGCGAGCCCGAGCCCGAGCGCGGCCCCGCCGCGGACTCGCTGCCCGGGACCCCCCCGGGGCCCCCCGACGGGCTCCGGCAGGACTCGCTGGAGCTCATCAGCCGCTACCTGCGGGAGGTGGCGGGCGAGGCGCAGCCCGGCTCCAAGAAACTTTTCCCGGGCCTCCTGGGTGGTCCCGGCCGGCCCGGCGCGGCGGGGGATGCGGTGATGGAGAAGGCGCTGGAGACGCTGCGGAGGATCGGCGACGGCGTCATGCGGAAACACGAGCTCGCCTTTCAAGGTGTGTGTCGGCCGGACACCGCGGGGAAGAGGCCGCGACCCCCGTCCTCTCCTTCGGGGCGAGTTTTGGAGCCGCCCGTCCCCGTGGCCGGAGGGGTTTGAGGAGGGGGGCGATGCCCTCGTGGCTGCGCTCGAAGCCGGGGCGGGGTCTCGGCCGGGTCATTCGTGGGACGTGGCCTTGGTTCGGAGGGGGTTAAATAAAGCAGCTGGGAAGTGATCAAAAACGAAACTGAACTTTGTTCCATTGGGACGAGGAAAAGCCGCTGTTGGTGTGTGCAGAGGAGATAATTTGGTTACAGATTAGCCCCGGTTCCTCCTCGTGTCTCCCTTGGCTCGGAGTGACTGTGCAAATAATCCCAAGCGTCCAAAGATTAGTTAGCTCGGGAGTTTCAAATCCTCACCCCCAGTTTAGGTGCAAGGGGATTTTTGGTGGGGAGAATTCTTCTGGGCAGTGTGTCTGTAGAACCGTGGAATGGTTTGGGTTGAAATAGACCTTAAAACTCATCCAGTCCCACGGGCCCGGACACCTTCCACTATCTCAGGGTGCTCCAAACCCTGTCCAGCCTGGCCTTGGACACTGCCAGGGATCCAGGGGCAGCCACAGCTTCTCTGGGAGATCTATTTTAATGTATTTCCCCCGCTTCTGCAGGGTCCTGAAGCAACCGTAGGAAGTTGACCCCCAGTGCCTGGCCTGGTGTCCTGGGGATGAACTGGAAGTGAGAAGTGACCGATTTGACCTGGTTTTGAGTAACTCAGGCTGGTTTGGGGCTGAGCTCCCAGCCTCGGGGCTGGTGTTGGAGCTGCTTTTGGCAGTCGGATCGCAGGTCAGGATGGAGCCCAGCAGAGCAGGGCAGAGTCTGCATTTCCTCCTGAGGTGCTGTGTGGTGAAACACCTTCCTCCTTGCAGGAGGATGTGCCAGTTTCTCAGCTTGTCGGTTTTATGGCTGGGTTTTTTTCGTTGTTTGTTGAACACAAAGAGCTTCAGTTTCATCCTTAGCTGTGCTGGTGGGAAAGGCAGTGGGATCAGTTCCTCTGCCCCAATTCCCGGACGTGCTGGTTGAATGATTCTTGGGAAGAATGTTCAGGCTGAGCTATGGATTTTTATTCCATTCCCGAGGTTTTTCCCCACGTTTTTCACTCTCCCATTCCCATTTGTTTTCCCCCCGCGGGTTAAAATTAAGGTTTTAAAATCCCAATTCCCGATTAATTTAGAGGGAAAACCCGGGAGTAATTAAAGAGGGAACGAGGATGAATTTTTGAGAATTTCTGGGAACGTAGGATCAGGGAAAAATCCCTGGGAAAATTAAAAAGACCGGAAATTCTGCATAAAAGAAGTGGGATTGGGAAAAGGGGGAGGTTTGGAGCTAGGAAAAAAATGGGAATAAAGAGGAAAACTCCAGAGAGACTGAGAAAAGGGACCCAGGAATGGGAACAAAATATCTCAAAACTGCGGAATTTATGCGAATTTTGAGATCCTGAGGGGGGCGAATTTTGGGAATTCCCAATGATATTCCCAGTGTTATTCGCCGTGTTTTCTCTGGAATTCCCGGTGAGCTGGCCAGGGTTTCAGTAGGGATGGTGATTTCCTGAGTGCTGAGGGGGAACTGCCTTGGGAAGGCTTCCTGCAAGTTTGAGCAACAACAAGCAGCAACGCCTTTCGGTTTCGCAAAGGCTTGGCCTGTTTGCTTGCTCACAGCAGGGCACTGGAGGTCGAGCTGGGGAATTCTGCTCTTCCAGGCACTGATCCCATGGTCATGAACTGGGGACATGTCTGGGGGGCCGTCCTTGGTCTCTGCCCACGCCAGGCTGTGGTTCTGATATGGTGGGGCTTGGAAACCTTGAGGCAGGGGAGTGTGACGTGCTCAGACACCACAGCTGTCCCCGAGACAGGGGGAGGAAGGAACTAAAAGTGTGTCAGGGGCTGGAGTTTGTCTGGCCCAGGTGTGGGAGGGCAGCAGAGCCCTCTGAGGAAGCAGGACTCTCTCTCCATGCTTGACACTTGGCTCCTGCAGCCTTAGTGGGGTGGGGGTCACACTCTCTCCCTGCCCCTCGTGGGGGTGTTTGGTTCCGTGCCCCTGCCCCTAAACCAGAATCTTCCAGGAATGCTGCGGAAGCTGGAAATCCAGCAAGAGGAAGACCTGCAGTCGGTGGTGGAGGTGGCTGCCCACGTGTTCAGCGACGGGGTGACCAACTGGGGCCGTGTGGTGACGCTCATCGCCTTCGGGGCCTTCGTGGCCAAGCACCTGAAGAGCATCAAGCAGGAGCAGAGCATCAGCTCCCTGGCCGGCATCATCACCGACGCCCTGGTCTCATCCAAACGCGAGTGGCTGGAGAGCCAGGGGGGCTGGGTGAGTCACTGCCCGCCCTAAATTCCTGAGCTTTTCCCGACATTCCAGCCTTTTCCTGTGTCTGTGACGGCCACGTGTGTCAGTGCTGACTCACTGCTTCCAGGGAACACCGAGGCCTGGAGGGAGGGGGGTGTGGGGCTTCAGGGCTGGCTCACCATGAGCTGCCTGATGTGGTTTGAATGAAAAACGAGTTCCTGCCCAGCCTGGGGGCAGCATTCCCAAAGCCAGGGCAGTTCTGGGAGAGCTGAGCTCGCTTGGAGCTGGCCTGAAATGGGGCTGGGGAAGTGGGAGAGCACAGTCTGACATACTGGGCTGAAATGGGGCTGGGGGAGCACAGGGAGCACACTGGAGTATGCTGGGCAGAGATGGGTCTGGGGCAGCACACTGGGGTGTGCAGGATGAAATGGGGCTGGGGGAGCACAGGGGATGTTTGAGGATGAAATGGGGCTGGGGGAGCACATTGGGGTGTGCCAGGCAGGCTGTTCCCCCCTCCCCTGCCTCTCTCCCCACAAGGGGTGCCTGGCAGGGCCCTGACCATCCCTTCTCTCTCCCAGGAGGGCTTTGTGGACTTCTTCCGAGTGGAGGACCTGGAGGGCAGCATCCGGAACGTGCTGATGGCCTTTGCAGGAGTGGCTGGCCTGGGGGCCAGCTTGGCCTACATGATCCGGTGAGGCTGGAGCTGCCCAGGACCAGGACTTTGGGAGGACTGGCTCCCTGGGGCTGCAGAGCTGCCTGCTTCCTCAGGGAGTGCTGCTGAAGCTGGACTTGAGTGACCCGAGGAGGATCTCAAGGTATCCCCGGAGCAGCTCATTCCTGAGGAAGAGGAAGGTGTGATCCGAGGTTGTGGGTGCTGATGGAGGATTTGTTGCTTTGGGAACGGATCGTGGAAGAGTTGGTACTGTGCTTCCTTGGAGAGGATGGTGCTGGGGAGCTCGAGTGGACTTGCTTCACTTTGATCCTGGAGGGAACCGTCTGGGAGCTCCAGCAGCTCCTGCCTGGACTGAGGCCTCCTGGGCTGGGCGAGGCAGCTGAGCCTGGGGCAGATGTTTGAGGGTTGTGGTTGTGGGTTTTTTCTGGAAATAGCACCTTCTGCTGCCGCTGCCCTGCCTAAACTTGCAGCTCTGTTGCTGGAGCAGAAGCACTGGATGCTGGAAATGTTTTGCCAGCCTGCACCTGTGCCCAGGTGCTGCCAGCGGGCCCTGGGAGTGGCAGAACTGTGCCAGACCTGGGACCCTCTGCCATGGAGCTGGAGCCCTGCCCAGCCCTTCCCTCCCCGTGGGGCAAGGGCTTGGAGGGGCTGGGGGTCACACCCAGCTGTGTCCTGGCCCCAGAGAGCCTCTCCTGGCTGCACAAAGACAGTTCAGAAATAGCAAGTGCTTTTGTAAGTATGTAAAAAACAAACCCCGTTGGGCTGGGGAAGATGTAGAGAACCTGTAAATGTCTATAAATCTGTAGAATATATACGTTTTTACAGACCTGATGATACAAAAAGGAGGAATTCGTTCTGAATGTGGGTGCACTGTGCTTCATTCCTCTTGGGAAGTAGCATTTTTGTGGCAAAGCCTCTCCTCCTGCCTTGACTCCAATCGAGCCTTTCCCTCAAGTACTTGAGCAGCACAGCCAGGGAGTGTGACAAGCAGCAGTGGCCTCGTGGACTCGGTGTGACCATGGCTGGCTGGCAACAGCTGACGTTTCTGTTTGTTTTAATCTTTTTTTGGTCGCTCTTGCCCTCCTGGTGGGGGCAGGGAGCTGTGGAAGTTGATCTGGTCACTTCCTTCTCCTCCCCTCCTCTTGCTCCTCCAAGCCTTGAGCTGCACAAAGCTGATATTTGAATGTAAAACGTTCTGGGGCTGCCCCTGGCTCAGGCCTGCGCTGGTGCAGGTCCCTCAGGGCTGGCCCTGGGCTTCCCACACAGTGGCTTTGCTGCCCAGGGGGCTCACAGGGCTTGCCCACCTCTGGCTCTGGGGGGCTGCACTGGGGGAACCCCATGGGGACCATCCTTGTCCCCAGGACGTGACCTGGAGCCTGAGCCATGCCCAGCTCAGCCATGGTGCTACAGCCAGGCCCTGCTTGTGTGCAAAACAAGCTGTAGTTTGGTCAATAAATGTCTTTTGTTCTCCTTCCTCTGGTCCCGAACTTGCCCTTACCCCCACGGAGGGGCTGAGCTCCTGTGCTGCCCCTGGGGCTCCCCACAGCCCCTGGATTGTTGGGAAAGGGCTGGGGGTGTCTGGTGTCACCTCTGGGGCTCTCCCTGCTGTGGGTGTGGGTGGGGAGAGCCCCCAAACTTGTGCTGTGCCACCCCCCCTGTGAGGGCACCTGCAGCCCTGGGGACAAGGACATTAATGCAAAACTTGTCCAGGGATGGGGATGTGGGGCTTTGGTCACAGAACCCCGGGATGGGATGGGAGGGGAGGGGAGGGACCTTAAAGCTCACTTTGTTCCATCCCCTCCCTGCCGTGGACACCTCCCAGGCTGCTCCAAGCCCTGTCCAGCCTGGCTGGAAGCACTTTCAGGGATGGGGAATCCACGATTCTCTGGAAAACCTGTGCCAGGGTCTCACCCAGCACTGGTGTGGGCCTCCTGAATGGTGCTGCAGTTTCCCCCGCTTCTTAGGGGATGTGGGAACCTCTTTACCTCCCTCTTTTGGGGGTCCCTGCACCCCCAGACCTCCCCTGTGGCCCCCAGGTTCCCATCCCTGCAGCTCTGGGGTGGATGTGTCCCTCTCTGGGCTCTGTGAGCAGCTCTGCCGGGAGAAAATCCCCTCTGGAGAGGCAAAATCCTGCCCCAAAATCCATGCCAGGACTCCTGTCCCGGTGTCCAGGCCACCAAGGCCCTGTGCTGGGGACAGCAGCAGCTTCCGAAAGCAGCCCGGGTGACTCAGCCCTGCAGTGCGAGACTGCAAAACGCTGCTGGGTGGGGTTTTCTCTGCTTTTTTGGGGTGGTTTTTACTCTGGTTTGGTTTTTTTTTTCTGGCTGGGGGTGGGTTTTTTTGGTTTTTGTTTGTTTTTTGGGTTTTTTTTTTTTCTATGCTGTGTCTGTGGGGACTATTTTGGGCCTGTTTGGTTCCCCTGGGTGTGGTGGGGCCTTAATGCAAAACTGGGCCTTTGCCATGGAAATATGCAAAGGGAGGGAGGGTGTATGTGATGGGTTGTGCGTTTAGGGCTGTGTGGGGGGTGTCTGGGAGGGTTGGGTGCAGGTGGAGCTGGGGGTGTGGAGGACTCCCAGGGGGTTGGGTGTTTGGTGGCTCCCAGATTTGGGGGTCGGTGTCTGGAGGGGTTGGGGTGCAGGTGAAGCTGAGTGTTGTGGCTCCTAGGGATTTTGGGGTGTTGGTGTTCCCAGGGATTTTGGGGTGTTGGTGCCTCTCAGGAATTTGGGGTGTGATGGCTCTCAGGGATTTTGGGGTGTTGTTGGTTCTCAGGGATTTTGGGGTGTTGGTGGCTCCGACAGATTCAGGGTGTTGGTGCCTGGGGGGCGGTTGGGGTGTTGGTGGCTCCTAAATTTGGGTGTGGGTGTTTGTGGGTGCTGGGGTGCTGTAGGTGGCTCCCAGGGGATGGGGTGTGGGTGGCTCAGAGAGGTTGGGGTGCAGGTGGAGCTCGGGCTGGTTTTGGCCCCCGGGGGGGTTGGGGTGCTGATGGCTCCCACAGTTTGGATGGGGATATCTGGGGGAGCTTGGAATGCTGGTGGATGGGGGAATTTGAATTTGGGGTGCTGGTGGCTCAGAGAGGTTGGGGGTGCAGGTTGAGGGTTGGGTGCTGGGGGGGGAGGATTTGGGGTGCAGGGGCCTGGAGCAGTTTTGGGGTGCAGGGGCTGGGGAGGAACTGGGGTGTGGGTGTCTGGACCAGTTTTGGGGTGGGGGGGCTGGACTAGTTTTGGGGTGCCTGGGGGGTGTTAGGGTGCAGGTTTCTGTCGCAGTTTTGGGGTGCCTGGGGGTGTTAGGGTGCAGGTACCTTTAGCAGTTCAGGGGTGCCTATAGCAGCTTTGGGGTGCCTGTAGCAGTTTTGGGGTGCAGGTTCCTGTAGGAGTTTTGGGGTGCCCGTAGCAGTTTTGGGGTGCGGGTTCCTGTAGCAGTTATGGGGTTCCTTTAGCAGTTTGGGAGTGCCTGTAGCAGTTCTGGGGTGCCTGTATCAGTTTCGGGGTGCGGGTTCCTGTAGCAGTTATGGGGTTCCTTTAGCAGTTTGGGAGTGCCTGTAGCAGTTTTGGGGTGCCTGTAGCAGTTCTGGGGTGCCGGGGGGGTTTGGGGGCTGTGTTTCCTGGAAGCCGCCTGGCCCTGCTGATAACCCCGAGGTTTCCACTTCCGTCCCCGCCGGGGCTTTTCGCAGAAGCCGCCGCGACTTCCCCGAACTGGGCTGTAAATAAGAGCGGGGAGGGGAAGGAGGGGGGATTAAAGATTAAAGATTAAAAAGCAGCTGCTGGGGCGGGGGGGTGCTGCAGGTTGGGACACACCTCCGGCTGCTTTGGGGTCCCCCCTCGCTCTGGGGCTTTGGGGGAAGTGTTGGGGGAGCAGCTCCTGCAGCAGCTGGGGCCCAGCCCGGCCCCGAAAGCTCCCGAGCGGGGGCTCATGCAAATGCACAAAATCCCCCAGCTGGCCAAAATACCCCAATTGGTGCCCGTTTATGGCTCGCTGGGCCGGTCACGCCCCGGGGCCGCTGTCACGGTGCTGGAGCCGGGGCTGCTCCGGCTCCAGGTGCGGAGTTTCCCCTTGGGGGGCTCCGGGAGCTCGGGGGGCTCTCCTGGACTGCCCCTCCAGCTTGTGGGGCAGAGATTTCCCTTTAGGGAGGGGGATCACTGCCCTCTCCCTCATCTCTGAGGCAGGGGGGTCTTTTAGGGGCGAGGGGTCCATGGGGAGATGCTGGGAGCTGGGGAGGGACGGGGCAGGACAGAGGCGCTTTGGGGGGAGCAGCACTGACCCCCCCCGGCAGGGAAATGGCCCTGGGGCTTTGGGGGATCGTCCCTGCCGGGACAGGAGCCGAGGGCGGGGGCGGGTGACTCATTTGGGCTGAGATGACGAATATTCGGGGCATTCGGAGCTTGGTTTCGAGGAGTGGGCGGGTGGCACTGCCCACTCCTGTCATGAGCCGGCCCGGCCTCAGCGCCCCTCCCCCGGCTCCCGGGGCGGGGGGAGGGGCTGGGGTGCCCTCCTGACCCCCCCGACGCCCTCTGGAAGGGGTTGGTGTCCCATCCTGACCCCCCTGGAAGGGGCTGGGGTCCCATCCTGACCCCCCCGACCCCCTGGTGGGACATGGGGTCCCCTCTTGACCTCCCCTGGAGGGGGCTGGGGTCCCCTCCTCACCCCCCTGACCCCCCTGGAAGGGGCTGGAGTCCCCTTCTGATCCCCCCTGGAGGGGGCTGGGGTCCCCCCCGACTCCCCTGGAGGGGGCTGGGGTCCCCTCCTGACCCCCTGAGCCGACGGCTGTGCTCTGCAGAGCTCCTGTCCCCTGGCAGGGCTCAGGTCCCGCTGTCTCCCGGCTCTGCTCGGGGTCGGGGTGCACCCGGGTGCTCTGGACAACCCCCGCGGGTTCTGTCCCCACAGCACAGCCCTGGCCAGCTGCTTATGCAGGAACTCGGGTGCCCCTAACCCCGCTTCCCTGGCTCCCGAGCCTGGCCACGGTCACTGCGCTGCTTCAGGAAGGCTTCACCCCCTCCTCCTCCTCCTCCTCGCCCCCCTTTCCTCCTTCTCCTCCTCCTCCTCTCCCGGACTTCCAGCCCCGCCTGGCCTGAGGGTTATGGGGCACAGGGGGTGCTGAGGACGCAGTTTGGGGGGATTTAGGGGTTATGGGGTGTTGAGGATGCGGGTTGGGGGGATTTAGGCACTCTGGGGGCACAGAGGGTATTGAGGACGCGGTTTTGGGGTGTTCGGGGAGATTTAGGCGCTCTGGAGGCACAAGGGGTATTGGGGACCCGGTTTTGGGGTGTCTGGGGGGATTTAGGCGCTCTGGGGGGTACAGGGGGTGTCCAGGCTGAGGGGACAGGGGTCAGTGGGTGCGGGGCCGGACCTGCCCGGGCAGGAGCAGCGGTGACTCAGGCAGGAATGTGCTGGCAGGACACGGCGTTCCTGTCCCAGCGCCACGGCCCCGCCACCGCCCCGGGCACTGCCCCGTACTACCCCGCGGGCCCAGGGTGCCCCAGGGAGCTCCCAGTGAACTCCCAGTGACCCTCAGTGTGCTCCAGTGTGCCCAGTGAGCTTCCGGTGTGCCTCCAGTGAGCCCCAGTGTATCTCAAGTGAGCTCCCAGCGAGCCTCAGGGAGCTCCCAGTGTGCCTCAGTGAGTCCCAGTGAGCCCCAGTGAGCCCCAGTGTGTCCCAGTGAGCCCCAGTTCTGACATCGGAGGGGACATCCCGTGTATCCCAGTTTCCCCCAGTGCACCCCAGTGCTGATTTGGTGCACCCCAGTGTGTCCCAGCACTGTCATGGGGGTCCTGGGGGTGCCCAGGAGCAGTGCAGGGGACAGGGAGGACACTGGGGTGTCCCTGAGCGGGGACAGGGGGACAGGCCAGTCCCTGCAGGACACTGGGGTGTCCCTGAACAGAGGGGGACAGGTCAGGGAGTGACACAGCCCTGCCGTGAGTGATCCGTGGCACATCCTCACCTCCCTCTGGAAAGCATTGGGGCACTGAATTAATCTGTCCCGTGTGGCTGCTGTCCCCCCACCCCGGGGTGTCCCTGTCACTGCCACTGTCCAGGGAAACTGAGGCCACCAGTCCCCTCCCGCCCTTTGCCAGCCCCTTTCCAAGCTCCAGGGTTTGGAGGTGGGGGGGCACAGAGGGTGCTGAGGGTCTCTGTGGAGCTCAGGCACTGCATCTCCCCTGCCTGGGTGCCTTTGGGACGTTTGGGAGCACCCTGGGGACGTGGGATGGGGGAATGGAATGATTTGGGATGTGTGGGGCTGGGGACCACAGGGGTGATAGGGACACCCCAGAGCCAGGCCGCTGTGGGATGGGGACACAGGACACCCCACGGCCAGCTGTGGACCCTCGGGGGTGCTCCAGGTGATGATGAGAGCTGTGGGGTTGGCCCAGGGTCCTGCTCTGCTGTCCCCAGCAGTGTCCCCCTGGCCTGGGGGACACCCAGCACCAGCTCAAATCCAGCTCAGATCCAGCTCAGGTCCGGCTCAGATACAGCCTCCAGCCCCAATCCTCACCCCCCCAGCCCGGGCATCGGCAGATCCCGGTCCCGGGGAGCCCCCGCTCAGCCGGGTTTGTTCCTTTGTGTCATCACCACAACCACGTCAGAGCCGTTTCCTTCCCCTTTCCCCGCCGTGCCATCCCTGGCCCCGCCACGGGAACGCCTCCGAGTGCCGGGACCCCCGGGCTGGGCTGCAGGGATAGAGCCCGGGGTGCGCCGAGGGGGATTTGGTGCCTCCGGTGCCCCCGGGGTGGGACCTGGCCCCGGTTTGGGGCCCTTTTTGGGGCGTATCTGGGGTTTTACTGTGCCCAGGGCAGGGGAGATTTTCATTTCCCCAACCAGGCTGAGGAGTTGGGATACACCAGGATGGAGCAGGAGTTGTCCCTATCCAGGGCAGGCTCAGAGCTCCCTCCTTGGGCTGCTCAGAGGAGGGAAGCTGGTCCGGTGAGGGTGGGGATGCCGGGCCCTGGGGCTGGGGAGGCGCTGGGGGTCTCTGGGGCTGGGCCGGCCATGCCACCCCCCACCAGAGGATGGCTCATGTGCAAGGCCAGGATCACTGCTCGCTGTGCTGGGGACACTGCAGGGCGCCTGTCATCCCCAGCCCTGGGGGCACTTCTGGGCCCCTCATCCCAAGAGAGAAATGGAGGGGCTGGAGCGTGTCCAGGGAAGGGAGAGGAGCTGGGAAGGGGCTGGATAATTCCTGAGGGAGAATTCCAGGGAAAGGGGCTCAGCCTGGAGCAAAGGAGGCTCAGGGGGGACCTTGTGGGTCTGCACAACTCCCTGCCAGGAGGGACAGCCGGGGGGGTCGGGCTCTGCTCCCAGGGAACAGGGACAGGACAAGGCAAGCTGGCCTCAAGCTGTGCCATAGAGGTTTAAATTAGATGTTAGGAAAAATTTCTTCATGGAAAGAGTTGCCAGGCATTGGAACAGATTGCCCAGGGCAGTGGTAGAGTCACCATCCCCAGAGGTATTAAAAATTGTGTGGATGTGGCACTTGGGGACAGGATTAGTGGGGGCACAGGGTGCCCAGAGCAGCTGTGGCTGCCCCGGGATCCCCGGCAGTGCCCAAGGCCAGGCTGGACCGGCTTTGGAGCAGCCTGGGGCAGTGGGAGGTGTCCTTGCCATGGCAGGGGTGGGATGAGATGAACTTCAAGGTCCTTTTCCCCCCCAGACCATTCCTTGATCCTGTGATTCCGTGATTCCAGGAGCTGTCACAGAGCTGGAGCAGAACCTCCTTGGCAGAGCAGATTTCACCTCCTGCCACGGACCCACCTCAGGGATCCTTTGCAGTTCTGAGATTTCCCGCTGAAGGTGAGAAATCCCCGGGGGTTTGGGTCCCGAGTGTCCCCAGGGGCTCACCCCGTGGCAGCTGCAGGAGAGCGGGACGGGCCGGGGGTGTCCCGCGGGGCACGGGCCGAGGCCGGTACCAGAGACGGTACCAGAGGCGGTTCTGGGGATCCCGGGCCGGGGGTGGTACCGGGGTGGGGAGTGTCCCGGACAAGAGGCGGTACCGGGGGGGCCGGACCAGAGGAGGCACCAAAGACGGTACCAGACGCGGTACCAGGCAGTCCCGCACCAGGGGCGGTACCAAAGGCGGTACCAAAGGCGGTACCAGATGCGGTACCAGGCAGTCCCGCACCAGGGGCGGTACCAAAGGCGGTACCAAAGGCGGTACCGGATGCAGTACCGAGGGGTCCCGGGCCAGAGGCGGTACCAAAGGCGATACCAAAGGCGGTACCGCGGTCCCGGGCCGGTCCCGCCCACCCCACACACGGACCGCCCGCAGGGCGCTGCCGCCTCCCGGTGGCCAAAGGCCGGTACTGCACCCGCGCTCCGCACATGCGCAGTGGCGCCACCGCAGCCGCCGGTACCGGCACCGCGGGGCTGAGGGCCCCGGGCGCTGCCGCCGCCGCCTCCCGGGCAGGAGAGGCCGCCGGTGTTGCCCCGCCCGGACCGGAGCGGAGCCCAAAGCGCGGAACGGCAGCGCCGGTGTCGGTGCCGGCCAGTGCCGCCCGCCCGCTGCTGCTGCCGTCGCCTCGTGGTGTGAGTGCGGTACTGCAGGCGAACGGGGCGGGCACTCCGGGATCGGCACTGCCGGATCGGCACCGCCCCCGGACCGCTCATCCTGCCCCCGGACCCCTCATCCTGCCCCCGGACCCCTCATCCTGCCCCCCTGAGGAGACACCACCGCCTCCAGACGCCTCCTCCTGCCCCCCAGGGTCGTCATCACCCCCCGATCATCTCCACTTGGCCAGAATCATGGAATCCCAGAATATCCTGAATGGGAAGGAACCCCAAGGATCATCCATTCCAACCCCTGGCCCTGCACAGACACCCCAACAACCCCACCCTGGGCATCCCTGGCAGCGCTGTCCAAAGGCTCCTGCAGCTCTGGCAGCCTCGGGGCTGTGCCCATTCCCTGGGGAGCCTGGGCAGTGCCCAGCACCCTCTGGGGGAAGAACCTTTTCCTGACATCCAACCTAAACCTCCCTGACACAGCTGCAGCTGCTCCTTGGGTTGCTGTCACTGTCACCACAGAGCAGAGATCATGTCTGCTGCTCCTTTCCCCCTCACAAGGAAGTTGTAGACTGCAGTGAATCTTCCCTCTCTCCTCTCCTCCAGCAGAACAGAGCAAGTGCCCTCAGCCACTCCTTGAGGCTTCCCTTGACCATCTCTCCTCGACCATCTCCCCCACCATCTCCCCCTGGCTCCAGGGTCCTGCTCTCCCAGAGGCTGCTGCTTCTCCTTGCTCGGATTCGTTCCCAGCTGTTGAAGAACCAGTTTTTAAACCCCCTTTCTCTGGGATCAGGTCTCAGCACGCAAAGCCCCAGTGAGGGGACAACCTGTGAGAAACGTGTGGTGCCAAAGTGACCGCCCTCCGGTTTCTCCGAGACTCGCTGCGGGCTCCTGAGAGTGATGGCACGAGGAGTTGGGGAAAGGAAAGCCCCCGCCCCGTGTGGGTGGTGCAGGCGGTTCCTGCTGAGCGAGGACGATAGAAGCTTGGCAAGGAGAGCAGTTTGTCATCTTCCCCACCCACGCTGGCGCTGCGTGCTTTCTGTGCCCGGGAAGGTTCTGCCACCCTCCCTCACGAGCCCACCTCCAAACCTCAAATACCTCCTCCAAAACTCGGATACCACCCCCAAAAATCGGATACCTTCTCCAAAACTGGGATACCGCCTCCAAAACTGGGATACTGCCTCCAAAACTGGATACATCCAGGGAGCGCTCCCACACAGAAGGTGCCACGGCTGAAAGCTTTGCTCATCCTCACCTGCCCCGGGCTTTTCTTCCCAGAGAAGCTGTGGCTGCCCCTGGATCCCTGGCAGTGTCCCAGGCCAGGTTGGACAGGGCTTGGAGCAGCCTGGGATGGTGGAAGGTGTCCCTGCCATGGCAGGGGTGGCACTGGATGTTCCCAAACCAGTCTGGGATTGCTGTGATCACTTCATGCCAGTTGTGTGACAGCAGCCCAAGGGAGCAGGAAGTCTGCCATGAGGGATTTACAGCTCCCTGCACACCACAGGCTTTGGGAGTAAAAGCCAGGCAGCTTCTGTGGTGGTTTTCCTTTTATTTTATTACAGAAACCTCAACACAGCTCAGCCCTGCACAGACCAACCAGAAAGGACAGCAACACCTCAGTTCCCACTCAAAAAACACAACAAGGCTTCCCATGGAACCTCTCCTGGTGTCCCTCCGTGCCCTCCTGTGGCTGTGGGTGCAGTTAAGCAGGGGGTTCCTGCTTAAGGGATAGGTTGACAAGGAAGTTTGGGACTTTCTGCTGGGTTCTTTTGCTTGTTCCTCTTTCAGGACCAGAAACTCACACTGTCTGCAGTTTCCTCAGCAGGGGCAGCTCTGATCTCTGCTCTGTGGTGACAGTGACAGGACACAGGGAATGGCTGCAGCTGTGTCAGGGAGGTTTAGGTTGGATATCAGGAAAAGGTTCTTTCCCCAGAGGGTGCTTGGCACTGCCCAGGCTCCCCAGGGAATGGGCACAGCCCCGAGGCTGCCAGAGCTGCAGGAGCCTTTGGACAATGCTGTCAGGCACAGGGTGGGGTTGTTGGGGTGCCTATGCAGGGCCAGGGGTTGCACTGGGTGATCCCTGCGAGTCCCTTCCAGCTGAGATTCCATGATTCTATGACTCTTCCACGTGGCCTTTTAGCAGGGGCACAGCCCAGGCCCTGGACACTCTGTGACCCCACAGCTCAAGGGAAGCCCCTGCCCCTCTCCAAGCACCTCAGTGCAGGTCCAGAGGCTCCCTTGGCTCCAGCTGAGCTCCCATTCCTGCCAGGAGCTGCCCTCCTCCCCCTCACCCCCTGTACAGCAATCCCACAGGAAACTGTGTTTAGAAATCCACTTTATTTGGTTGAAGACAAGTCGGTGATGGAGAACTCAGAGCCCAGCACGGCCC
This sequence comes from Acrocephalus scirpaceus scirpaceus, assembly GCA_910950805.1. Lineage (NCBI taxonomy): Eukaryota > Metazoa > Chordata > Aves > Passeriformes > Sylviidae > Acrocephalus > Acrocephalus scirpaceus. The sequence goes on from OU383801.1 coordinate 1,487,953, forward strand.
CAGATACCTCTGAGAACCCCAAGCAGCCACAGGCCACGCTCATCCCACGGCTCCTGACACCTGCGCAGCACCTGGGATCCATCCCTGTGGGTATCCAGGAGCAGCATCCTGGCTGGACCAGCCCTCCATGGCCCGACAGGACACACCTGAGCTTGAGTAGCTGCTGTAACGTGGCACTGGGTGTCCCTCGTGTCCCAGGCCAGCCCAGCAGGAACGTGGAGCAGGGAGGAGTCTGTGAGCCCCAGCTGGGCTGGAGGAGCTGGGATTTGCTGGGAAGCAGGAGTGGTGCTGGTCCCCAGCCCAGGCTGGAGCCACCCAAGCATCCCTGGAAGTGGCATTGGAGCCAGGTCCTGGCCTGCAGCCAGGACAGCAGTGGTTGTATCCCTTGGGAGGAGGAGAAGGATTTTCCTGACCCAACTCCCCCCATCTCTTCCCTTAGCTGCATGGATCAGGAAAAATCCGGGGAGGAAGTGCAACCCAGTGCAGGAGGTGGCAGTGGGAAGGAGCAGGACACATGGAGACATGGCGTGGGCAGCTGCAAGTGTCCCCCTGGTCCCCTCGGGGCCGGAGGGGAGGCAGGGGAGGAGCCGGGCAGCAGCCACGGCCAATCCCGGGAATGGGGAGGATCCCGGCGGTCTCCGTGGGGCTGGGCCCCCTCAGTTGATGGGCTCGTATTCTGAGTAGCGTCTCCTCCGTGCCAGCAGCACCAGACAGCTGCCCAGCAGCAGCATGGCCAGCGGGGTGCCCAGCGCCACGGCCGTGATGGAGATCACCAGGGGGGAAAAGGTGTCCCTGGGGGGCTCCCCGAAGCCCAGCAGCACCGACCTGCGGGAGGACAGGGATCAGGACAGGGATGGGAATGGGCTCTGTCCCACAGCTGGGAGCCCTGAGGCTTTCCCACCTCAGAGGGTCAGGCCCAGATCCCACACAGGGCAAGATGAGGCTCCTCAAGGAACTGTGAAGCCTTTGCTACAGGATTACAGGGAAACTCAAGACTTTGGAAAGGAGACTGTTACTAAACAGAGAAACCCTATGACCTGCCAGTCCCCCAAACTGCACATGGTTAGTGACCAGGAGCATCCCCCCAAACCCCTGGGACCCCACTCACCAGCTGAGGTATCGCTTCTCCTGGTACACCTCTCCCTCCTCTCCCCCAAAGGACACATTGAGGGCACTGATGGTGCAGGTGCTGCCCAAACTGTCCCCAAAGTAGGCCTGGACGATGCTGGACACGGGCAGGCTCCAGTTGGCTGCCTGCAGCCCCTGAGCCCGGCACTGGATCCCGTCCTCACGCCGGGGGCTCTGGGAGCCATAGGCCGTCGCCTTCCACTGCAGGAATCCCAGCGTGGAGCTGCCATTCTGGGACTCGGCTACCAGGGACAGCACCTGGGGAGGGACAGGGTGAGGGGAAGGACAGCAGGGTCATCCCCAGCCTGGGGGCCTCCCTCGCTCACCTCGAAGATGGTGGGGGTGTACTCGTCGTCGATGGATCTCTCCGATCGCAGCCTCCGCACCGCCCCCGCCTCCTCCACTGTGGCCACCTCCAGCACAAAGCGGGAGCTGTTCCCCCGTGGGGCCACCCCAGCCAGGATGAATTCCAGCTGGGAGCTGTCTGCCGTGTGCAGGAGGCTGGGCAGGCGCCTGTCACGGCCACCGGCCTCGTAGGCTGTCACCTGCAAGGGACATGGGTCAGAGGGAGGGCACAGGCAGCGCCCAGGATGCCGAGGTGCAGCATTCCCTGTCCAGGAGCTGCTTTGGGCAGGACATTCCCGTGCTCCCTGCCCCTGGACGTACCCGGAATGCCAGGCTGCCATTGGAGAAGCTGCCGCCGGGGTCGGTGGCTGGGACCCCGCTGAGCTCGGCCGTCAGTGCCGTGTGGTTCAGGGTGTGGTTGAGGCTGTCCCAGGAGAACTCAGACAGGTCATAGGTGGGGTAGAAGAGCTCTCCCAAAGGTTTGGCCTCGCTGAACTCGAACAGCTGCGGGGAAGGGGAGAGGGGCTGGGAGCTTGTGCTGTGATCCAGGGAACAGGGCAGAGCTGCCTCAGACAAGCAGCTCAGGCTGGAGACAGACACTTCCCTGGATGGGAATGGTGGGGATTTCCCTGGAGCTGGGAAGCTGCCCAGGGACCCTCTGCACCCCCAGCTGTCCCAGAGCAGCCCCTTGCCAGCAGTACCTTGGTGAAGACCACGGCTGTGGAATAGACCACGCTGTCGGGAGGGTCGATCCAGATGGCTCCAGCAGGACTGGATGAGAGCAGCTGTGTCCAGTTGACCCTCAGGGCACTGCTGGGGCTCTTGGTGGCCACTAGGAGCACGGCAGGGGCCCCAGTGCTGCTCCACACGTAGTGCAGGCTGTCCTCGGGCCCCACCGCCTGCACATGCAGCAGATTCACCGAGGAGCCGTTCCAGCCGGGGTTGTACTGCATGGACACCTGCAGGGCAGGGACAGCGCCGGGGGTGGCTCTGAGCCCGGCAGGACAAGTCCAGCGCCCTGGGAGGATGGGACATTGGAGCTGCCTCGGCTCCCGTGACTCTGCAGCCCTGGTATTGCTCAACACGCTTGGTCAGCATTTCACAGCCGGACGTTTGGGAACAGCTTTGAGCTGCTTCCCATGCCACAGCCCCTTCCCTGCCCACGGCCATGCTGGTCCTACTGGATTAGGGCAAAGGGGAGACGAAGGATAGAGGTGGGTGGCCCTGGGACACGCCACCGCAGGACAGGGGTCCCTGTGTGTCAGCACAGAGGGAGGGGTGGGCTCAGCTCCAGCCCCCCGGGGACGTGCCCCGTGCGAGGCTGGCTCCCCGGCAGCCTCACATCCCCTCCTCAAGGAGCTTCTCCTGCCCAAACCCCACAAGGCTGGGCCCCAGCGGTACCGGGCGGGTCTCCGGGGGTCCAGCCCAGCCCCTGCTCCAGACAGGATCCTCCGTGGCCACAAACGAACCCAAAAGTTTCCCATCAACACGAGCAATAACTTCTTTACGTTGAGGGTGGCCGAGCCTTGGAACAGCTGCCCTGGGCGAGCACGGAGTGTCCCGCTCTGGAGACATCCCAAACCCACCTGGACGTCCGTGTCACCCGCACTGGGTGACCCAGCCCGGGCAGGGGTTAGATTGGGTGATCCCATTTCCAGCCCGGGATTCTGAGATTCCCAGGAGGAGCGGGAGGGGACGCGGGGGCGTCTCAGGCCCCACCGCAACGGGGCGGGAGCGGGACGAGCGCCGAGCAGAGGCCAGGGACCGTAGCGGGGGCTCCGTACCCCGGCCCGGCCCCCCCCAGCTTCGGTAACCCCGGTCCCGGTACCCCCCGACCCCCGCTCACCTTCCGGCCCCGCTCGGCCCCGGCCGCCGCCAGCAGCGCCGCCAGCAGCGTCAGCCCCGCACCGGCGGCCATGGCGCGACCGGGCCCGACCGCGGCAGCGCCGCCCCGGAACCGCCCCGGAACCGCCCTGGAACCGCCCGGGGACCGCCCCGGAACTGCCCCGATACCGCCCCGCTCATTGAAGGAGCCCTTGCGAGCGCCGGTGGGTGCGGGATGTGGATGGAGCAAGGAACCGCTCAGAGTTTGCCGTTCTGCTTCCTGCCTCTTCCGTCCCCGAGGGCAGCAGAGACCCCCATGTCCATCATCCCATAGCGGGGAGAGCCCCGCTCCACTGTCAGACCCAGGAGATTCCCCACGGCATTGTGTGGGCATTCCTGCCTCTACTCCTCCGGACACTGCAACCCCTCTCCATCATCTCATCCAGCAGAGACCCCCATCTTCATCCCCCAGGGCACCTGAGACACCCCCACGTTCATCATCCCATGGAGTGGAGACTGCCCTCCTTCATCATCCCATCCAGCAGAGACCCCCATGTCAATCCAGCAGGACAATGAGACCCCTGTTCTCCTTTGGAGAGTTGGAGATCCCACTGCACCTTGTGGAGCTTCTGGACCTTTGGGGTCTCTGAAGTCTCACCCTGGGGCCTCTGGACCATCCCATGCTCCAGAGACCCTTCACTGTTTCCACCCTGTACTCTGGAGACCCTCAAGTACAGCAGAGACCCCCACCCTCATCCCCCACAACAGGGACCCCATTTCCATCCCCCAGGAGGGCAGTGGAGACCCCTCTCCTCCATCATTCTATACAGGGAAAACTCCCTCCTCCATTCCCCAGGGCTCCTTCACTGCCCCATACTTTGGAGACCCCCAAATCCAAGAGAGACCCCACCTCCATCCCCCAGAACACCAAGGACCCCCACCCTGCCCCAGTGCAGGTGCAGCCCCTGTCCTTGGCCTCCCTGAAGCTCCAGGTGTTGGCACAGACCCCACAGAGCCCCCTGGCAGTGCCCAGCCTGGGGGGTTTTCCATCCCCCACCCCCAGCACAGGCATTAAGTGAACAATCAACCAGAAAATGATGAATTTATTTAGAGATAAACCTGAACCCCAAACCCTGGGAACTCCTGGAGGAGCCCAACACCTCCTGCAGGCACTGCATCCATGCTGGATGCAGGGTGGCTCTGGGAAGCCATGAGGGGGGAGAGCAGGGAAGAGGATCAGGGGCACAAACTGTCCCCTCATGTCACAGCCCTGGCCCTGTTTGGGGTGGGTGGTGAATGAGGGGGAAGCAGAGGTGTCCAGCCTGCTGGGCTTTACTGCCCGTGGGGCAGGAGAACAGTCCAGAGCTCATGGGAAAGGAGATTCCAGGGGAGCATTCCACCATTTTTGTTGGTTTTAGGGATGGCAGGGGAGCATTCCACAGCTTTTGCTGGTTTTAGGGTTGTCAAACAAGCATCCTGTTGTTTTTGTTGAGTTTAGAGTTGCCAGGAGATCATTGCACCATTTTTTGCCAGTTCTAGGGTTGCCAAGGGGATGTTCCACTGTTTTTGCTGTTTCTGGGGTTGCCAGGGGAACATTTCATTGTTTTTGTCAGTTCTAGGGTTGCCAGGGGAGAGCTCTACCATTTTTGTCAGTTCTTGGATTTCCAGTGGAGCATTCCAGTGTTTTTGTTGGTTCTAGAGATACCAGAGAATTCCACAATTTTTGTCAGTTCTAGGTTTCCAGATAATTCCACCATTTCTGTGGTCTAGGGTTGCCATGGGATCATTCCACCATTTTTTTTGGCTCTATGGCTGCCAGGGGAACATTCCACCATAACATTTCAGGGTATTCCAAGTTTATTAAAGAGCTTTTTTTGACACACTCAGAAAGGTTTGTGCAATCATGGCCTCCAATTATCTGCTTTAATGAGTCCCTTGAGATTTTTAGCCAGTAACAACACTCAGTGGGGCACATTAATACTTTGAGGTACTCAGGGTTAAATTCACATACTTTTTTTTGCTACTTAGTCTCCGAGAAGTTTTTGCGCAATCCTGGCCTCCAATTCTCTCCTCCAAGGAGTCCATGAGGAGCCTGTGTTGGGGATGGACCCATTAATGCTTTGAGACACTTTGGGTGTTTCCTCTGCCTTGGACTCCTGGCAAGGTTTGTGCAATTTCCTCTCAGGCCCTGAGGTTCCAGGGCTCAGCACCAAATGCACCACAGGGCTCATTAGGATCAAGCAAGTCCTGACAAACCATGGCTGTGCCTTGATTTCCCTCTGGTCTGGTGCAATTCATTAGGAAGACTTTCTTCCTAGAATGATGGAGAAATATTTAAAAGAGCTTCTAACAAACTCACATTCTAGGACTGCCATGAAAGCATTCCACTGTTTTTGTCTGTTCTAGGGTTACCAGGGGAGAATTCCATTGTATTTGTTGGTTCTAGGGTTGCCATGGGATCATTCCACCATTTAACTTGGTTTTGGGGTTGCCAGGGGAACATCCCACTGGTTTTATTTGTTTCTAGGGTTGCCAGGTAGAATTCCACCACTTTTGCCAGTTCTAGAGTTGCCAGGCATTCCACCCTTTTAGTCAGTTCTAGGATTTCCAGGGGAGCATTCCACCATTTCTGTCAGTTCTAGGGTTGCCATGGGATCATTCCACCGTTTTTGCTGGCCCCACAGGGTAGGGTTTGGGGATCTCAGAGACAAATTCCCTGCCTGTCTGGATGGGGATTAATTCCTGGGAGCCTGATGCTACCTGAGGTCTGGAGGGATAAATATAACATTCCATACAAGGTCCCTCTCCAGTACAGGGCATCCCAAACATCCTTTTTGTTGGGAGTTTGGAATGCTCTGGGGCAGAAAGCAAAGTCTTCCTGATTCTGCTGGGGAGTGTGGGATAATTAGCAGAGAACTGTGTTTGAACTGTGTTTGCACACGTGGTCATTGCCAAAAACACAGGAATAGTTCCCTCACTGGGAACAACATCCTGCAGCAGTGACAGGACTGGTGTAACTCAGGTGTAACTCTGTGTCCTGCAGGGAATGGCACTAATTCCTCCATTTTCCTCACCTTTCCCACCACATCTGGCTGGTTTTTTTCCTTTCCAAATGGAAATTTCTCTTCTTGCAGGGAGAACAGGAATCCTCACGCCTCCTCATCTCATGGGCAGTGCACCTGAGGGCGACCTGGTGAGATAAGAGGGGATCTGAAGGTTTGGGAAGATTATAGAACCGATGGAAATTCTAGAAAAGCCAAAAAGGAGCTGCAGGATCTTCTGCAAAAGAAGCCAAAGGAGACCAGAAGTGCAGCTGAGAGAGACGGGGAGCTCCGTGTCCTCCTCACACAGGTGAGGTGGTGAATGGAGCTTGTCCCACTAAAGCAGTGACAACTCTGGTGCCTGAATTCGGGGGGTCACAGGGGGCTCCTGCCCCGGCACAGGGTGTCCCTGAACCTGAGGGGCACCTGAACCTGAAGGCTGTGGCACTCTGGGCTTCCCAGACACAGCAGCAGGAGGAGAACACACCTGGTAACACCAAGGATCTGCTTCTGAGCTCTTCCACACTCATGTTTAGGAAGAGGAGCTCCACAGCTAAGCTGGAATCAGTTTTATTGCTGCCCCTGTCCCAAAATGCAAATGAAGATATTGCATTCTCCATTTGCTGGAGGCAGAAGTGATCTCTGCAGAATCTGACCTCTCCCCCCTCATTCCTACTAAATTTTCCTTTGGGTGTGTCCCACTCACTGCCCACATATTTTCTCTTTTTCAGAATAACCTTCTGGCCTTTTCCCCCAGGATGTGATGGAAATGACAATTTTGCCATGATGAACATGGGGTAGAACTTCCAGCACCACCAGGGCTTGATTTTCCAAACAGGCTGAGCTCCAGCATTTGCACAGACACCACAAGGAGAAAAATAAACAAGCCAAGCCCAGTGATGGAGATAGACTGGTCTTCCACTGGAGACCAGAAATTGAATCAATGGGAGAGCATCCTGGGATTGGCAAGTGTGCAGAGATCATGGAGTCATGGAATGCTTTGGGTTGGGAGGGACGTTAAAACTTGTCCTGTCCCAACCCTGCCATGGGCTGGGTCACCTTCCACTATCCCAGGCTGCTCCAAGCCCCATCCAACGTGGCCTTGGACACTTCCAGAGATGGGGGATCCATGGAATAATCTGTGCCAGGGCCTCCCCCCCCTCACAAAGAACGATTTCTTCCCAATATCTCATCCAACCCTGCCCTCTGGCAGTTTAAAACCATTTCAGAGTACAAAGGTCCAGACAGGGAGCATTGAGTTACCCGAATTTACCAAGGTGGACATTCACATCAGAGACCTACATTTCTTTGGCCACACATGTGAAAAAACGACCCCATTTATCAGAGGAAATGTCACCAGAAGGTTCTGACCTGCTGCCCTCCAGCTGGGCCCTACTGGAGAGCACAGAACTTCCCTTAGGAAGAAGGTATCAAAAATGGGACAGTGGTGGGGGGACACGTGGGGTTAAAACACCTGCTTGGAGGAGGTACCAAAGGGAATGAAGGAAGGGGGAGATGATGGAGGAGAAATGCCTGAAGAAGGGAGCACAGGGATGTTACATCCATCAGCTGTGCCAGGAAAAGTCATTCCCTCCCCATGCAAACCCTCGGGGGCGTTATAAATGTAACGGATCAGGACCTGGGAGGGAAATGGCACTAAAATAAAAGAGACACCTGCCTGGAGATCATCTCTGCCGGGACTCGAACCCGGAACCTCTGGATTAGAAGTCCAGCGCGCTCGTCCATTGCGCCACAGAGACCTCACCGTGAGGGGAGCGTCGGCTCCAGAACTGAAAAATCCACAGCGCCGCAGGGTCCGGCACCCACCGGCACCTCCCTGGCACAGCAGCACCTCCAGCGTCCCCTCCCTGTGCAGGGACACGACAGGAATAATCCCGGGGATGATCCATATCTTGCTTGGCAGCGGGGATGCAGCAAAAACCTGGATGCAGGCTGGTATCCGCCTCTCTGGCAACCTTTCCGCAGCATCCCCGGCGCTTGGCTGCGGGCAGAGCTAAATCCTGGAGTAGAGTTCATTGCTGCATCTCCCTCAGCATCAGCGTCACAGCATCCTACTCGCTGCAGAAGCCAAGGGATAAAGATGAAAGAGGATTTAGCTCAGAGCACTGACAATGGTGAGGGGAGCTCTGCTTGTCGGGGTGAAAAAAAACGTTGAGAACCTGAGGTTTGAGCAGAGAAATGAAAGGGAAAGCAGCTACCGTGGGCTTCCTTTCAGCAAGCTGTCAATCAGGGGTTTAACGAAGAAACATTGTGCCTCTTCTGTTGGGAAAAAATGAAAACGATGTCAAAACAACAGGAAAGGTCCATTTACAGCCACTGACCTATTAACAATTGATCAAACTCTGTCACGGAGTCCTCGCTGGGAACAGCGCGTTTGGAATCTCTGAACGGCACAAATTTCAGGCTGTTGTTCACTCCCAAACACGCCCTCAATCCCCGTGAAAGGGGAGATGTTAAGGGCAATCCAAGGAGAGGAATTCCCTGACACTGGGAGCTTTTGCCTCAAGGTCAATGTGACCTGAAGGTCCAACCTCAGGCAGCTCCTCCTGGTGAACAGCCCAGAGCAGGAATAAAACAAGAGGAGATTCACCCCCAGTGGAACCACGGTCAGAACCTGAGAATTGAGGATAACTCCCCCCAAAGACCCGTGTTTAGATGATGAAGATCACACCACGTGTGTTCCACCTGCACAGGACACTGCTTTCCTCAGTGCCTGTCCTTCCTGCCTCAGGCTGGGGCACCTCTGTGCTCATGGCTAAAATCCCAAAGAATCAATCCCGTGCCAAAACCCTGCCTCCTTCCTGGGCTGGCAGAGACCTGACTGCTGCCCAAACTGAGCTGTGAAGTTGTGTGGTGCTGAAGAGAAGCACAGCACCGACAACCTCAGCACACCCAATGCAAGCCCAAAGGATTTGGTTTTCCTTTTACTCATGGAAAGCTTTACGGTTGTCTTGACAAGTAAAATCCACCTTGGAATGGTGGGAAAGAAAACAGGGGTTGAACTTCTATCAGAAAAACCCTTCCTGCTGCAAAAGATAACTCAGTAAATTGATAATCCTTGAAATAAATCCCTCTGTGAACCAACTGTGCTAACACAGGGACCTGGAGAAAATTCAAAGTCTAGAAAACACCCATCTGCAGGGTGACCAAAGGCTGTGCTTAAAAATGTCATAGAAAAATCTTAGACAAAGGTATAAAGCTGTAAAGGATGAGAAAAATCTCCCACAGTCTGTGACTGCATTTCCACAGCCTGTGCCTGTGAGCTCCTCCTGGGGGATGAAGACACCAGCTTTTAATATGATTTTGGGAGGCAGCACCTCAAAAGTGCCTGCTTTGAAGCCACCAGCAAGCAGAAAATCTGGAGATGATTAATGAAACAGCACAAGTTCTTAGAATGACTGTGGCTTTACAGGCAGCCACTTCCCTGGAATCAGAGGTTTGAAGGAATGCTCATTCCTCCTGCCTGGAGCTTCCCACAGCCCTAATTGCACCAAAACCAGGAAAGGAGCAGGAGTTTGAGCATGTCCTGCTGAAAGTGATGCATTTCTGTCAGGGGAAGTGTGTGGAGAACCAGGGGCTGCAGGGATGTGCCAGAGGAGCAGCAGCACTGCCAGGAGAGCACCAGAGCCTCATCCTCATCCCAACATGCAGCTCTGGAGGCCTGGGGGCACCTGCCAGGTGTTTTTGCACCTTCAATAACCCGCTCAGCCTTCCCTGAGGTCCCAACTGCCCCTCTGCTCCTTTGAGATGTGATAAACTTGGGAAGCAGAGGCTGGAGGGAGCAGCACAGGTGCCACAAGGCTGGTTTTCGTGCTGGGGAAGGCCAGTGCATCCCATTCTGTGGGAGGAGCATGTCCTGAGCCAGGAGAACACCCCTGTTAGGACACTGAGAGGGAAGGGATGTGTCCCCAGCACACAGAAATGTGTCAGGAGTGAAAAAGCTGCCAACTGTCCCCCAGCTCATCCCTGAGCCTCAAATCATTTCCCGCAGACAGGGAGAACATGACCCACAAGCAAGGATGCAATGGCCCAGAGTGAACCCAGAGAATTTACTACCTAATAAACAGCTGGGAACAGCCTTTAGGAAGACAAAACTCTGAGCAGTTTGATGATTGATGGAGCCTTCAGACCCACCTCACCTAAAGCTGCTCCAGCGCAGCATCACCAGTGCTGGGAGATCCAGAAATCCTTTGCACACCGAAAGAAACAGTGACAGAAAATCCCTGTGAGAGCTGGGTCTGCTTTGTGGTATCCAGAGAAAGGTTTTACAGCACAACTATAGATACAACCACAAGGCTTCATTGGTACAACACCCAATTCCCCAATAAAACCTCCAAGAGCCACCAAAGAGCCAGAGCCACCAAGCAGAGGGTAAAGCTGTGTGACTTGAGGCCAAAAATCCACTAACCTGTGTGATGGTGGAGGCTCTTCCTCAAATCTTTACAATAGGTATACTTTTATTTTTTTTTAATTTGTAATGCCTTTTTCTTCCTTTGCAAACCATTTCAGCAGCACCCAAAAAGCAGCCAGGTGTCTCGTTCTTGGTTTGACCATCATATCACACATATTTTCAAACCCTCCAGTGCCTGAGCCTTGCTTAGTCTATGGGATTGGGCTCATCTAAAAAACCCTTATCAGGAACTCCTGCATTTTACTCCACTGAAATGATCACGTGAGACACAGACACAATTTTGGGAGGTTTTGCTGTCAGTGCCACGGGCCTGGCGTCAGTGGCTGTGCCAAAACTTGTGGCTGACTTTCCACCTTTTTACTACTTTTCTAAGCTTTCAGTTAAAATACAGCGTGTGGTCTTCTGAAAAGCAGCTGAAGTGCCACATACAAATGATTTGTTTCTGTTTTGCTGGCGATCAATCCCCAGAGGGGATATTTTTTGCATCCCAGGTTGAAGAAAAAACCATCAGGGATAAAAGGAGTGGACAGAGGTTGATGTTCCTGGGGAGAATGTTGGATCTCAGCCACAAATTGGAACATTATAAAGGGGCACTGGCTGTGGTCACAGACTTGAGGGATGGCTTGGGTGGGAAGGGATCCAGGAGCACCCATGGATGGGCAGGGACACCTTCCACTATCCCAGCTTGCTCCATGCCCCGTCCAAGCTGGCCCTGGACACTTCCAGGGATGGGGCAGCCACGGAATAACCTGTGCCAGGCCCTCCCGCCCTGACAGGGAGGAATTTCTTTCCCAAATCTCACCTAAACCTCCCCTCCTTCAGTTTAAAGCCGTCTCCCTTTGTCCCACACTCCACGCCCTTTTCCTAAGTCCCTCTCCAGCGCTCTTGGAGCACTTTTAGGCGCTGGAAAAAACTCCTTTCCCACCCCTGCCACCTTCTAACCTCAGTATTTCAGCTTTGGCCTGTTTTCCTTCAAAAAATCCCCTCACTCGGGGTGTTTTTCGGTGCCCCCCACGCCTTGTCCCGCGCAGGCCGCGCCTCACCCCGAGGGCTCGCTGCTCTGCCGGCGCCTTCCCGTCCGTGGCCTCGCTGCTTCCCGGGCTCGTTCCCCGCTGTTCCCCGGTGCTTCCCGGTGCTTCCCGGTGTTCCCCGGAGCAGGACGGTGGCGCTCGGAGGGGCCCCAGGCCCGGCCGTGCCCCTGTCCCGCCCCCGCCCCGCTCCTTTGTGCGCCCGTCCTGCCCTTTCCGCCGGGCCCGGCCGGGTTTTCCGTGGGGACGGGGCCGGGCCCGCACAGAGGGCCGGGGTGAGCGGGGCCGGGCACGGCCGGGAGTGCGGCCCCTGCCCCGGCCGAGGAGCGCCCGGAGCCGCGGGGACCCGCTGGGATCCACTGCGGGAGACTGGGAGCCACAGGGAGATATTGGGATCCACTAGGATCTGCTGGGATCCACGGGGAGATACTGGGATCCACTGGAACACGCTGGGATCCACGGGGAGATACTGGGATCCACTGGGAGATACTGGGATCCACGGGGAGATGCTGGGATCCACTGGAGGAGACAGGGATCATCTGGGGGATACTGGGATCCGCTGGGAGATACTGGGATCATCTGGGGCATGCTGGGATCCATTAGGATCTGCTGGGATCCCCTGGGGATACCGGGATCCCCTGAGAGATACTGGGATCCACTGGAACACGCTGGGATCCACTGGGAGATACTGGAATCCCCTGGAGGAGACAGGGATCATCTGGGAGATACTGGGATCCACTGAGGGATACTGAGATCATCTGGGACACGCTGGAATACATTAGGATCTACTGAGATCCACTGGGGGATACTGGGATCTGCTGGGAGATACTGGGATCATCTGGGACACGCTGGGATCCATTAGGATCTGATGGGACCCACTGGGGATACTGGGATCCACTGGGACACACTGGGATCATCTGGGGCATGCCCGAATCCATTAGGATCTGCTGGGATCCACTGGGGGATGCTGGGATCCACTGGGAGATACTGGGATCATCTGGGACATGCTGGGATCCATTAGGATCTGATGGAACACCCTGGGATCCACTGGGACACACTGGGATCTGCTGAGACTCACTAGGACCCGCTGGTACCCGTTTGGGGTACTCTGAGATCGGCTGCAATCCACTGGGACCTGCTGGTATCCATTTGGATCTCCTGGGATCTGCGGGACCTTTGGAGCTCCATTGGGACACACTGAGCCCCTATGGGATCTTCTGGGAGTCGCTGGGATCTGCCAGGATCCCCTGAGCTCCCCCAGGAGCAGCCACAATCAGTGGAACAAAAGCTGGGGATGAACAGGAATGCCCAAGGGACTCCTTTGGTTCCAGCCCTGGGCTGGGCTTGGGCTTTCATTGATGGTTCCTCCACCAGTTCACCCAGTGCTGGGGTGGTTTGGGCTGGAAGGGACTTAAATCCCATCCAGTGCCACCCTTGCCATGGCAGGGACACCTTCCACTGCCCCAGGCTGCTCTAAGCCCCAGTGTCCAACCTGGCCTTGGGCACTGCCAGGGATCCAGGGCAGCCACAGCTTCCCTGGGAATTCCAGCCCAGCCCCTCCCCACCCTCACAGGGAACAATTCCTTCCCAATGTCCAATAAATTCCTGAGGAAGGTGCAGCAGTTTCTGCTTTGTATGATTCACTTGCACCAGATGATGGTGAAGATGAAGAATTGTGTTTTTTTTTTTTTTTACTAAAAAGAATTTGTTAAGCATGCTCCTGAGGCCAAACTGCTTTTTGTCAGCACCCCCAGATCAGTCACATCCAAGACACCATAAATACTGGTTCAAAGAATGTCAAAAGCATGGAAGTTTCACTAATTTCACTAATTTGGAAAGCTAAGCTCACACAAAGCCAATATTTCAGTCACAACCGTGCCCATACCACACCTCTCCCATGCAAATTGACTTTATAATTTCTAACTAAGTGGGAAAACTTTGCATCCAGGTGTGGGTTTGTTAATGAAGGTGATTAACTCCAGGTTTCCCTCTGTCTCAGCACACACAACCCTGCTGTGCTGAGCAGGAGCAGCAGAATCTCTTCCTCCTCTCCTCCAGAGAAGGTGGGATCCCAGGGATGGGAACAGAATGACTTCAGTAGAAGGAAGGGGCTGCTCACAGGTTTCCAGAATCCCTTGTGGATGGTCTGCAGGACCAGAGCCTGACGGGACTCATGGGTGTGATGCCTTGAGAGGCCACTCAGAACAGAGGCTAGACAGAGTAAAGAAATAAAGTGGGTATTTATTAAAAGGCCTTCAAAGGATACACCTTGGGCAGTACAAGAGCCCGGCCGAGGCTGCACCCAAGATGGATGACAGGTCATGAGTTTTCACACTTTTGTAAGTTTAGGTTCATTTACATATTGGGGTTAATTGTCCAATTACAGCTTCAGGTTATGAAGTCCCATCCTTCCAGACTGCTCTCCTCAATTCCCTGTTGTTTGCACATTTTGGGCCTGAAGCTGTAACGGTGTCCTTGGTTCGCAGGCTGGAAAAGGATTATTTTATTTAACTAAGCTGTGAGGAGAACTTGCTAACACTTTATATGAAGTTCAGAGTTATATCTGTACGAATGCAGTACAGAATCTGGAAAATATGAAAGCTAAAACTTAAGGCATCAGGTGGACAATCGACCACAAGAGCCTGGGTGGGTGCTGGGTGTCCCCTCTGCCAGATCCCCACCCCCTGGGGCTCTGCAGGTGGCAGCAGGGGTCCCTGCAGGTGACATTGTGCCAGAAGAGGCTGAACTGCTCTTTCGCCTCCCCTTTCCAATGTCACCTGAGCTGTGTTGGAAGAGTCTTTGAAGATGGGCAAAATCCTGTTCAGGGCTGGATTTCCACCCGTGCCAGGGATGCCCTGACCATCAAGAGCTTTCTGGCGAGTCTTCAATGAATTTCCACATGAATTTCCCCTCCAGGCTCCCCTCGTGCTGTACTCTGGTTGCTCTGTCCCACTCGCCCACTCGGTGCCACTGTTGCTCTGTGGTTCTCATCCCAACCAGGCAGAGCAGGAAATGAAAGGTCCAGGGCAAGCCAAACAGAGGGAAGTTCGGGAAAATAAAATTGGGGTTATCACAAGGCCCATGGGGCCAGTTTACCAAGGACCTCACTGGGCTGTTCCTTCAGCCAAAATGAAGGGATTGGTCCCAAATGTTATTGGAGAGTCCTCTCTGACTTGCTCAAAGTGAGGCATGCTGGAAGCAGGGAGCTGGGCAGGCTTTGGGCTCTGGGCCTGGAACTTTGCAGGAAACGTCCTGGGAGATTCTGGAGCTGAAGGAGGAGGCTCTGCTCCTCAGGCAGGGACCAGGACCAGGCAGCTGAAGGAGTCCAGGAATGCCTCAGCACAGGGAAAGATGAATCCTGCCCACAGAGCTAAGCCTTCAGTGAGTGGGGTCACAGAAAGCATCTCTGAACCCCCTTTTTTGGGCAGTTCATGGAAGATTTCCAAGTGCAGACTGGCCCAGGGACCAAGCAAAGCTCATCCACAAGAAACACGAATTTCCTGAGGCCTTGGAGGACGTGCAGCCACCTGATCCTTTGGAATCCCTCGGATTCCCCCAGTCCAGCACGAGCATCCAGGGGGAATGGGAGTGTGATCTGGATTTACTGTGTCCTGCAGAGGCCAGGCTCCATGTCCCTGTGCTGGGGACAGGCTGAGCCTGTGCTGCCAACACACACAAACTCACATAGAGCCACGATAATCAACACAGGCAGAAAGGCCACCAGCACAGCCAGCCTGCCAGGCTCCCGCTGTTTCTCCCTCCAGCTGAGCAGGATAAAAACCCCCATTAGTGCAAAATACAAATAAACACGCAGATCCCTCCAGCAACTTCAAACAAGGCCTAAAAGAAGCTTAAGGTCCAACATAGTTCCCTTTCTCAGACTCAGCAACGCTACCTCACAGCAGCAAGGGAAGCTGAACTCCAATCATATCCTTGTCATAATTATATGCTTAATATTAGTGGGTGCTTTTTGTCATCTTGCCTGGTTAATGCTCAGATTGGAGGAATAGAAACACCTTAATGGGATGAATAAACATGAGGCACGGCTGCAGCACGGGCAGGAGCAGGGATGGGGCTCTTTCCTGACGGGGTCTCAGCAGCACATCCAGATCCAGGTTTGGCTCCACAGCTGGGACTGGCACGGGTCACTGCAGCCAGACACTGCCAAGGAGCCCAAATCCTCAGGGGGATTGTCTTGAGCAGCATCTCTGGACAGGCTTTGCCAGCCCCAGTTCTGTGGGAAGGGGAAGGATCTCCCCACAGCCCCCCCAGCTTGGGGCTCATATGGTTCCTGTTGTGCTTGGAATGTAAGGTGGTGTTACCCTGCTTCTCCTAAATTCACTGGCAGGACAAGGGGGAGTGGATTCAGACGGACAAAGAGTAGGTTTAGACTGGGTATTGGGAATAAATTCTTCACTCAGAAGGTGGTGAGGCCCTGGCACAGGGTGCCCAGAGAAGCTGTGGCTGTCCTTGGATCCCTGGAAGTGTCCAAGGTTGGATGGGGCTTGGAGCAGCCTGGGACAGTGGAAAGTGTCCCTGTCCATGGCATGGAGTGGAACTGGATGGGCTTTAAGTCTCTTCCCACCCAAACTAGTCTGGGATTCTTTGATTCTATGACTTCCAGCTGTCTAAGCTTTTCCAGATCTTTAATGACAGTTTTAGCATCTGCAGCCAGTGAGATTTGAGATGCCATGGCAAGGATTCCTTTCCTTTTTAAATAAATATATATGTGTATGTGTATAAATGTGTTTGTGTATGTGTGTGTGTATAAAACTCTCAGCACTGCCAGTTGTCCCTAGCTCTGCACAGCTTTTCATTGGTATTTGAGCTTCCTAAACAGCAACCCGTATTTCAGAGCCTATTAATAGCCACTGCTGCCAAATCCCCCTTCTCCTGTTTTGAAGAATCCACGAATTTTGCTTCCCTTGCAAACCTGTTGTTTCACCTGGACCACCCTCCTGAAGTGTGGTGACAATTTGCACAGCTGATAAATCTGGTTTTAATGGTCCTGAGGTGGCTCTGAGTTACAGAGATCCGTGGAGGACTGGGACAAGGTGTGACAGCTCCCACCTGCTGAGCGTGGGGGATGTCCAACCCCCGCGCAGGGATGAACCAATAAAGTGAATACAAGCCAGGCTGGGACAAAGTTGGTGCATTTAATAACGAGATTTCTAAAGGCACTGCGAGCACTCTCACCTGCTGACCCTGGAGCTCTGCGCCAAGCCAATATTTGCTCCTGGTCTGCAAACTCAGGGAGTTTGGGGTGCTCTGGATGTGATCATCAAGCCTTGCTGACAGCTCAATTTATCACTGGGCAGGTTTCAGCGTTTTGACTCGGCAGAACGTTCCCTCTTGTCGTTGCCTGCATTTTACTCCCAGTGAAAAATCTCCGGCGAGATTCCCGGCGACAGCTCCCTTTGCATTCCTGGCGCACACTCAGCCAGCCAAGCAAGGCTGTAAATAATTGAGCACCCATCATTCCCTTTGCAGTCCCCACCAGAAGCAGCCTGCTTTGCTCTCAACAGCAAATATTTAGTGAGGTAATCAATCCAAGAAAAAAAAAATCTTAATTTGGATAAGAAAATTAAATGTTTTTTCCCCAGATCTTCTATCTGATTATCTCTGGCATCCATCCTGCTGTTCTCAGGGTAGGTGCTGTACCAGGAGATAATTATGAGGATCACAGAAGCAGTTCAATTAACTGCAGCTAATGCTTCTTATTAGCATTTTGCTGGGGCTTGTGGAGTTTTTCAGCTGAAACAGATAAACAAGCTCAAACATTCGCATAGGAAAGCTCAGACAAAAACAGAAACAAAAGGCCATGGAGGCTGTCAGGGAAAGCCCAGAGCAGCTCAGGAGAGCAGGGGCTGGCTGCAAACACTGGGATCTCACAGCTCAGGGCGTGGGTGCAGTGCTGAAGCTCCAAAGTGCTGACTTTGGAGCTTCAGCACCTGGCCAGGAACACTCATGGGGCACAACTGGGAGCTGCTGCCAGCTCAGAAATCCAACAGGATGGAACATCCCCAGGGATAGCCCTCAGCCCACTCATCCCCTGCTCCAGGTCAGGAACTCCTATCCTTGGGCTCACCTGCCTCAGATGTGCGCACTGCTGCTCCTGTGCTCCCACAGGAACCAGGCAGCAGCATGTTCCCTGTGGAGCTGTCTGTCTAACGTGTCCTCCTGCATCTTCTGCTCCGGATCGTGTGGCACCCCCTCAGTGACAGGTGGCACCTGGGGGTGCTGTCACCCTCCGAGGGAGGTGCCATTGTCCTGGCGCGTCCCTCGGGGCAGGGTGGCAGGAGGACACGGCCTTTCACAGCTCCTGTGCCTGGGGACACCTGGGCTCAGAGATCTCTGTTTCCAGCTCACAGGACACCGCAGGGCTGCCAGCCCTGACAGCTCCTGGGCCACACTGCACTGCCCAGCTCAAAGCCCAGGAGCCACCTCAGCCAGGTCCCAGCCTCTCTCACAGCACAAGACCTTCTCTCCCCTGCCCTCTCCCAGCAGAAGCAGCTCCCAGTCCTGTGCTCTTATAGCCCCTATAAGCTGAGACCTACAGCCAGGAGAGCAGGTCTTCAGCCTGGTCTTGAAGCAGGAGCAGGAGGAAAAGGAGATGAGGCTTCCCACTCACCTGATTCCTGAGAAGGAGGTGAAAGAAGTGGACGAGAGAGCAGAGACTCGGGCTGCCTTTAATAGCAGTCCTACCCTGCCTCAGGCCCAGAGGCACCTTAGTGGCCCAAGTCATAATTTTGTGACCAGCTCATGTCAAATGTGCACCATCCCAGCTAATGTCTGGGCTGTGTCCTGGTTTCCTGCACTGTGGTCTCTATTTCCTGGCTTCTGCTGTGTGTGTTCCCAGCTGAAGACTTCTGGATGGGAGGCCTGAGAATTTCCAGGATATAAAGACATCAGAGTAGGCAGAAAGCTCAGATCATGGTCTGGTGGCATTCCATGCAGGCACATGACATGGACCCTTGTCATTCCTGTGGGTTTGTTTGTGGCAAAGTACTCAGGGCATCACTCTCGTTCGTTCTGTGTCCCCAGGGTCAGGATGGTTCCTCACTGTGACAGACGAGCTCCCAGCGGTGCTGCTCCTGCTCAGCAGCCTCTGCCTGGAGCATCAGCCCAAGGCAAAGGTGCAGCTCCCTGCCAGCATCCAAATCCATACCCTCAGCTTCCATATCTGCTCTCCAAGCTGCCCTGGCTGCCTTCCCTTCCCCGTCACCTCCTGACAGGCTCCTCTCTGCACTTCCAATCGTCCAGGGCCAGCAGCCAGTGAGGTTTCTCCATGTTCAGGGCTTTATTGTGTTGTGGTTTTGTCCCTCAGGACTGGTGTAGTTTTGCCCTTCAGTGCTGACAGCCCATGTGGGCCCAGGGCTTGCAGGTGAGGTGTTTGGTGTTTAACCAGCGGTGGCCCTGCTCCTGAGGATGGGCTGATCCTGCAAACCAAAGCTCTCCAGCCCTGCCTGTCCTTGAGACTCCATGAATTATCCAGTCTTTGAAATGAAGCAACTTCATGGCTTTTTACTTCCTGTTCCCTTCCAAGTCCTCTCTAATTATTTTTTCTCGGTTTCCTTGACCTGATTCTCTCTGTGCCTCATTTCTCATCCTTCCTGGTGCCTGCAGAGCTGGGGTTTGTTGTCCTGAAACTCCAGGGCTTGGCTGTTTCCATGTGTGAGAAACACTCACAGTCCTGTCAGTACAAATACCTGGGAATCTTCCTGGCAGCAGTTCCCAGGCTGCTCCATCCTCAGGGACAGCCCAGGCTCACGTCTGGCCCTGGCAGTGCATGGCTGAGCCACTTTGCCAAGCCCTGGGTGACAGCACCGAGGGAGAGCCGTGTCCTTCTGCTGCTTCCAAAGGCTCAGGAATTGCGGGAGCAGCCACGAGGGAGAGCACAGAGCACAGCCAGGCACCAAGTGCCATCTGTGCCCTGCCTGTAACAGCCTGAGCTGCCCTGGCAGGGGCACCATGGCATCCAGGGCAGAGGGAACACCCCGTGCCCTCCCAGGGCTGGGGCTGGTGCTGTGCCAGTGCTGCTGGGATGCTGCATTTCCAGGACAGGCACCTCCCCAAGCTCAGGCCCAGCAAGCATTTCCAATTTTTCCTGCTGTGACAAAGACTGAAGAGGTTTTTTGCCCTCCTGGGAGCTTGGATGTGCCCAGGATTTGGTGGGAGGATGTCACAGGGATTGGATGTGCCAGGGAACCCTGTGAATTCAGGATCTGGGATTCCTGTGTTCCCCACTGTGCAAATCCCACAATGGTGAGACCTAACAGGACATGAGGGGAGCAGATGAGGAAGGAAGGGGCTCCATGAGTCCATCCCCAGCTCTGGAATGGGCTCTTGCCATGCACAGTCCCTGCCTGGAGCACACAGCAAGCTCTGCTCTTATTAAAGATAATAACCCCCCCTCAACTAACACTTGTGGGGCCTGTTCCCTGCACACCCACGACAACCCAGCAGAGCTGATATCAGGCACTCAGCAGAGCTGAGCCAAGACAGAAATAGCCTTTTCTGCCACATCCCCTCCACTCTAATCCCCCTGGGCTCAATCCACACTGGATGGAGGGGCTGAGGGAGGTTGTGAGAGATCCCAAACCAGTGTGGAATCAGTGAACTCCTGTGAAACCTCCAAAGGACTCAGGCAGTTAAAGCTGACCCAGAGGCTTGAGGGGGTTGATTGCAGCTCCATCTCTGAGGGAATGAATTCCTTACCAGGTGAAGAGCTGTCAGTGGATGATGCAGAACCAGGCTGCCAGGCAGGGACTGCAGAGCTTTATCATAAATGATGGGCATGGGTTTTCCTGATGGGAATTCTCTCTCACAAACACGAATAAAAATTCCAAACAAACCCGCGTTGTGCCAGAGAGGACCAGGAATCTGTTTAAAGGAGGAATTCTGCCGTGGAGATCCACAGATGGCATCAGTCAGGTGGGGAGCAGAGCAGAGGAGGTCCCAGGGAAAGGCCAGCCGAAAATCCTCACTGTGCCTCGCACAGATTCCGTCAGCTCTGGCCAAGTGCCAGGGAGCCGGGAGTGGGAACAGCCAGAGCCGTGTCAAACCAGCCACCAGGGAGTGGAGAAGCCCCGGGATAATGGACAAATTAGCAATTGTTTGGAGCAATTAGGATACAAGTGGCTTCAGAGGACACTGTGACAGCCCATGGCAGTGCAGGGAGTGGTTCTTACGGGCAGAAAGGGTTGGTTTGGAGGCTGGGAACATGTGGGGGTCAGACACACCCAGATCTGGAAGGGGAGCAAGGACCATTTCCCAGGAGGTCATTCCTGCCTGAGGTCAGACTCGAGGGATCCCAAAGGCACAATGACAACACCCAGGGGCTCCTTTAACCCTTGGGGCTGCTGTCAGCACTTCCCCCTTCACCTCGGTGGGTGGCAAACCCAAACCCCAGACGAGTTTGCAGCACCAGCAGCTCTGGGGCTGCCACCTGCAGAGTTGCTCCTGTCACTTATTCCCACTCCTCTCTTCCAGAGCAGGTTTTTTTTCCCTTTCTTAAAGGTGTCGTCACAGAGGTGCTGCCACCATGGGCTCCACGATGGGAGTGACTTTTGCCATCTTCCCACCCTGCAGCTCCCCCAGCACCCAAACCTGGCCACAGAACACCAAACATGGGTTTGTGAATCACTGTAAAACCCTACAGCTTGTTCTGGACCTGTGAGCAGGCCCCACCCTCCTGTGTTCCAGACCTGCTGGGCTCACCCCCAGTGCCTGAGGGCAGTGATTTGGGTCATTTTCCTGAGTTTGTCCACCTTTCCCAGGAGTTTCCCAAAGTCCGGGTGCCCCAGGGGCAGCAGCATCTGTCTAAGCCTAGGAACATGCAGCTGTTTTTCCTGCAGACATTTTGGAGAGCATCTCTCTCCTAGCCTTGCACTCCACAGTCAAATATCCTTGGGATGCGTTGGAGCAGCGTCCCTTACCCCTGGAGCTGCCAAAGCAATGAGAAGTCCCTTGAAGAGAGGTTTGATGTGGCAGCTTGGAGCTGATAAGCCATTGATTTCTTCTCCTTTTTGGGCTGGAGGAGATTGTCAGCCCGGGGACACGATAGCAAGGCAGGGATGATAACAGCACAGGCTGGTGGAGGCTCCTGGCAGGCAGCCCCTGCAGCCCAGGGTGGGATGTCCAGACAAAAACATGCTTCAATTTCTCTTCCCAGACTGAGACATCCCAGATAAAGCCCTTATCTGGCCTTCTCTCCAATCAATGAGATGCTTCAGCCTGGCTCGGCGCGCGGCAGGGCAGCAACAGCTTTATCACACCAGGCAGGGATGGGGAATTTGTCCACCCAGAGGTGCCTCGGTGTGTCCCTGGCACGGTGGCAGTGCCAGGCTGCAGCTCCGGGGAGGCTGAGGGTGCCAGCCCAGCCCAGCCCAACCTGGAGATGCCTCCGTGGGGAATTCATCGAGGCAAAGGTAAAAACGCCCTGGGCTCACCTGGGCTGCCCTCAAACATTTCACTGCAGGGTTTCCATTTCCCCCAGACACCTGAAACCCCAATCCCAGCCCTTTCCCGGCTGCCTGCGAGCAGGAGAGGGCAGCAAATCGCTCCTCTGGAAGAGAGGGAAAGCAGGTCGGGAGAGCACGAGGTCTCCATTTGGGGATGTTTTGCTGTTTTGCTGTGGAAATCTTCACTCAGAATCATTTTCTGTTGCTCTCAAGGGCTTGCTGCAACCAAAATGTTTGGTTCTGTTCCCACCAGATCCTCCCAAAATCGGGCTTTTTAAAGGATAGTGATGCAGATGATGCTCATGTTTTGGGTCTCAGACACCAGTCCCTGACCTGAACTGGTTTTTGCAGCCTTCTACTTCCAGTAAATTC
Source organism: Acrocephalus scirpaceus scirpaceus (assembly GCA_910950805.1). NCBI lineage: Eukaryota > Metazoa > Chordata > Aves > Passeriformes > Sylviidae > Acrocephalus > Acrocephalus scirpaceus. The sequence continues at coordinate 1,510,586 of OU383801.1, forward strand.
GGGAATGTTAGCTATTCCTTGGCACAAGGGGCTGTGTCATCCTCGGTGCTGCATCATTTGAACAGTTTTCAGCCCGTTTCCAGCCGTGCCATGCCACGAATCCACCTCTCAGATGATTCCCAGGCACAAAGGAGGGACCATTCCCCAGGGGCTCTTGCTGGGGACATCCTGCTCTGCAGAAGGTTTAATGATCCAAACCATCACAGCTCAGCCTCCACTCCTGAATGGGCCCAGGGATATTTCATTGTCCGATGTGGTGATCCCCTTGCATTCCAGCACCTGTCTGCAGGATTCTCAGTCAGGATGGAGACAATTCCAGAGCCTCAGTGCCTCTTGCAGGGATGCAGGAGCTCAGCTGAGCCTTCATCATCAGTGCTGTCAGGCCCACTGGGGAGAGTCATCCACCCAAATTTAGACAACTGCAAAGTCAATGTCTCCAGTGAAATCATCAGGTTTGGGGGTTCTTAGGTCCCACAGGAGGCAGTGGTGAGGAGTGGGAGTGGATCCCACAGGGAGGTGTCCCTTGCTCTCCATCAGACCCTGATCCCTGAGTCTAGATGCTGAAATTCACAGAATCAAAGAATCCCAGAATGGCTTGGGTGGGAAGAGGCCTCAAAGATCACCCAGTGCCACCCCTGCCATGGGCAGGGACACCTTTCACTGTCCCAGGGTCCTCCAAGCCCTGTCCAGCCTGGCCTTGGGCACTTCCAGGGATCCGGGGGCACCCACAGCTCCCCTGGGCACCCTGTGCCAGGGCCTGCCCACCCTCCCAGGGAACAATTCCCTCCCAATCTCCAACCTAAATTTCCTCTCTTTCAGTTTGAAGCTGTTCACCCTTGTTCTATCACCCTACCTCTGGTCCAAAGTCCCTCCCCAGCTCTCTTGGATCCCCTTCAGGCACTGTCAGGGGCTCTGAGCTCTCCTTGGAGCCTTCTACTCCCCAGGTGAAACACCCCCAGCTCTCCCAGAGCAGGGGGGCTCTGACCCTGGGATCCACTCTGTGGCCTCCTCCTCTCATTCCAACAGGTCCAGGTCCTTCTGGAGTGACCCATCCTGGGATTGCTGACTGCTCCCATCCTCTCTGTGGATTCTTGGCCCTACAGGCACCCCACGGACCCCACAACCAGGCAGTCATTTACCCTCCATGCCCTGCTGGAGCTTCCCCAATCCCACCCCTCTGACTTGCTCATTTCCCTGAGACAGCCTGAAAAATCTTAAAGAGAAAATAGAAAACCCCGAAAGTTCAACTGAAAGTACTACAGAACCTTCCTGGGTGGGAGCAGCTGAAAATAGAGCTGCCTGCACACACCCACCCCCCCGACTCGTGCTTCCAGAGCCATCTCCAGCTCCTGTGTTTGTATTTATAGCCCAGCAAACCCTGCTCCCCTCACCAGGAGCTGGGGGATTGTGCCCGTCTGCTCAGCACGGGCAGGGAGAGGCATGAACCCACCAGGCATGGAGAGCTCATTTCCCCCCTGGAATTCCTCCTGCCAGCTCTGTCCTGAGCAGCAGCAGCAGGTCCCAGCCAGCCCTGAGGTACTGCTCACAGCAGGGAAATGCCCTGCAAATCCAGTGAAAAGCCAGCTTGAGGCACACAGGTGGTTGGAAACTCATTCCCGAGGCCAGGGCTCCTCTGGTTTAGGCTGGAGCCAAGCTGAGGAGTGCAGCTGATCCCTGGATGCAGATCTGGGCTGTCCTGCCAGCTCCGAGAGGGCAGATTTGCAGATCTGCAGAGCAAAGCGGTGCTTAGAGCTGAGCCTGGGCTCAGCAGTGCCCGGGGGTTCGTAGGTAAGCGCCAGCTCTGGCAGTGTCGTTGCTGTTGTCACTTTATCAGCCTGCTGCAATCTGCTTTTCTGCTATATTTGCCTGTTTATAATTAGCCCGCTGGGTTTGCTGTTCTCCCGGTTTTCTTATCTGGTTCCTGACAGTTTTCGAGATGGCTCCATCTTAAATCTATCCTGTGCTTTAAGAAAAGAAACTCTTCTCCAGCTCCCTTTGAAGCTCAGCACTCCGGGGAGAGTGCCAGGAGACAGGCTTTGCGCTCTGAGAGAAAGGGACAATTAGGTGGCAGCAAACATTTAATTATCAAATGGATTGGTGCTTCTTACACTGCCTGGAGTTAAGCAGGTGCCTCACACGCAGGATCCTTCAAATATCAGATGTGAGGAGCCTTTGAGAGCTCACCCGAATGAGCTGATGAACACATTGAGGCTGTGAATGAGGCAAGAGTTTTCAACACAAGGCTGGGAGAGGCTCCACATGGAGTTAACACCTGCAGGGAGCTGCTTCCAGGTCACTGCACACCTGGCCTGGGGCAGAGGGGACCTGCTCCTGCCTGGAAAAGCAACCATCAATGCCACTGACCAGGATCCTGCTCCTCTGGGGGCTGCCCAAAGCCATTCCCTTCACTGGAGTGGGCTGAAGCCACCAGAGGTGTCTTGTCCTGGTCACTGGGCAGTGGAAGAGACACTTGGGACCCCTGAACTTGTGAAGGGTTCCTTGCCAGCCTGTGCTGTGTAGGGTGGATCAAAGCTGGGGGAGAAAGTCTGAGCAATTCCCTGCCATCCTCACACAGCCAGTGGGAGGTCAGGCTCGCCTGGGATATTTCCCTGGATGCTGAGGGGAGAAAGCCCAGCCCCAGGATGGAGAGGAGGATGACACAGATCCTTGCTGTAAGTTTTAGGGACAAGGCTGATGGAGCTCCCAGGAAAGTTGTAAACAAAACCTGAGGTATTCCAGGAAAACAGCAGCATGATCTGATACAAAGCAGGAAAGAGAGGCACAAAATTCCCTGCAGCTCCGTTTCATCCCAGGATGATCTTAGAGGTCTTTTCCTACCTAAAAAATTCCATGTTTCTGTCTTGGACATCCCAGCACCAGGAAGAGGGGCCACCTTATCCCTGTCCAGACTGCCCAGGTAACAACCCCTGAGCCTCCAGTTCCAGCAGGAATCTTCCTGGGACCTTCACCAAGCATCAGGCAAGAATCTTTGCCAACGAAAAAGGACCTTCTCCCACTCTCCACCCTTGGTTCCCCCCTCAGCTCTGCCACTCCAGGCTCCCCCAGCACTGACCATCTGCACCAGGGCCAGGCCAGCTCTGGGAAATGGGAAAGAAAAAAAAAAAAAAAAGGATTGATTAAAGCAGACCGGGGGCTGTTAGAGCCACTTCCTAATGCAATTTCCCAAACATTTCGTGGTTCATCTGGGAATTTCTGTTCTCGCATCTTGCAGGGAACAGCACATCCCCAAGACAGAAGGACAGGCCTCACACTCAGCCTCATAAATCCATGCTGGCTTCCCGAGTCTCACCCTTCAGGAGCTCCGTGTCCCTTCCTACATTTTCTGTTTCCCAGTCTCAGGATGGGGATGTGTTTCTGGTGCTCCAGCCCAAGCCAGTGGTCTCCTTGCTCCTACCAAAGCTGTCCCTGTGCCTGGAACCCCCCAGCTGTGCTCACCTGTCCTCCTCCAGTTCCGCCTCCTCCATCATTCCAGGCTCAGATCCTGTCCTGAGTGTGGTGAGTGCCACCTCCCTGGAGCCATCCTGCTGCTCTGCTCTATGGATGCCAAAGCTGAGGCCTCCTCCCAGCCCCAGGGCTCCTGTGCATTGCAAGGCAGCAGCTTGAACCACATCCAGATCTGGTGGCATTTAGAGGCAGAGAGAGGGTTTGGGTTTGGAGTTTTTTTCCCGTTAAGTCTCAACTAGGGCTTTACAAATCCCACCAAAACTCACCTCCCTCCTGATGGAGCAGCAAGGCCACAAAGATGGGGAAGGGTCTGGCAGGGAAAGGTCTGAGGGCGTGGCTGAGGGTGCTTGGTTTGTTCAGCTGGAGAAGAGACTGAGGGGAAAAATCATTGAGGGTTGCAGCTTCTCCTGAAGGTCAGCTCTGCTCTAGGACCAGGGACAGGACCCAGGGAAGGGCTGCAGCTGTGCCAGAGAGGTTTAGGTTGGATATCAGGAAAAGGTTCTTCCCCAGAGGGTGCTGGGCACTGCCCAGGCTCCCCAGGGAATGGGCACAGCCCCGAGGCTGCCAGAGCTGCAGGAGCCTTTGGACACTGCTCCCAGCACAGGGTGGGGTTGTTGGGGTGTCTGTGCAGGTCCTGGGGTTGAACTTGATGATTCTTGTGGATCCCTCCAGCTCAGAATATTCTGTGATTTCACTGCTTGGTCTCCCCTGCAAATTTCCAAACCTTCCCAGGCAGTTCCTCTTCACCACCTCCTAGGGAAGAACCCAAACACAAGCCCTGCCTTCCAGGTGCTCTCAAACCTGGGTTTTCAGCCCAAATCAAACTTGTCTGAGGCTTGAAGGCCAAAATGGGCTCCTGCTGCTGTGGTTCCTCCCCTGTTTGCTTTCTGCTGGTTCAGACACACGCAGTTCCCAGAGAGCCAAATCCCTTGGAGACGGAGCAAGGGAGCCTTGCTCATGGCTGGAGAGTGCAGCTGAAGCAAGGCATTAATTCCACTTACAGGATGAAATTGGCAGCAGAGCAACTGAATTTTCCGTCCAGCTCTAAAGTGCTCTCAAAGTGATCTAATTTATCACTGCGGCAGCAGCAGCAGCCATTCAAAGGCTCTCCCAGCTCCCTGCCTCTGCCATGGCGTGAGGAGATGACTTCAGCAGCAGATGGATCCAAGTTCTTTGTCTGGCTCCAGCTCCCAGGTCCTCACCAGACCTCGGCTCTGGCAGACTCGAGCCTGGACTTTGTGCTTCAAACCTCCACAGGAGGAGGGGAAACGGCCTCAGGGTGGGCCAGGTTGGACATCAGGATGAATTTCTCCATGGAAAGGGTGGTCAGGCCTTTGCAGGGGCTGGAGGTGTCCAAGGAAGGTGTGGAGGTGGCACTCAGAGCTCTGGGCTGGTGGCAAGGTAGGGAGTGGGCACAGCTTGGACTGGAGGGTCATGGAGAGCTTTTCCAGCCTCAGTGATTCTGTGATTCTTGGAATCCGTGATCTCCTCAGAGGGGATTTAATGTGACCAGAGTGGCTCTGGGTTTGAGCACCATCGCCCCTGTGGGGTTGTGAGGGGTGAAATCTCTTTTCCTGCCTCTTTCCTCGAAGCAACGAAGATCCACGTGGAGAGTCTCTGTCTCTGGGAGCAGCCAGAGTCCATCCCAGCAGGGATGGGTGTGCCCAGGATGGGCACAAGCAGAGCCTTGAGGGCACCTGTGGGTATGAGCAGCCACAGAGGGGGAGCTGACACTGGGTCAGTGGGGGTGGCCCCAGCACTGGGGTCCCTTCATGGCTTCACCTGAGACTGGCAGGACTCAACCTCCCCTTTCACATCTCTGCTGGCTGTCACAGGTGCTCAGAGCAAGAAAACCCGTCTAAACACAGGTAAACCCACATAAATTACATAAACCCACACAAACGCTCCCCAAACCCACACAACCCCCAATAAATCCACATAATTCCACACAAAACCCCACATAAACCCACAAAATCCCACACAAACCCCACATAGACCCACACAAACACCCATGAACCCACACAGACACCCAAAACCCCCACAAACACACCATCAACCCATGCAAACCTACACGAACCTCAATAAACACCCAAAACACATGTAATCCCCCACAAATACACATAAACCGCACACAAAGCCACAGAACCCCACACAAAGCCCTAAAACCCACATAATCTCACACAAAACCTCCCACAAACCCACAAAATTCCACACAAACCCACAGAAACTAACATAGAGCCACACAAGCTCACAGAAACCCTATAAACCCACACAAACACCCATAAACCCACACAGATACCCAAAACCACCACAAACACACCATCAACCCACACAAACCCACATAAAACTACACAAATGCCACGTGAACCCCCATAAACACCCAAAACACATACACATAAACCCCACACAAACCCACATAAATCCACAGAAACCTACACAAACCCACATAGACCCATACAAACCCACAGAAATCCCACAAACCCACACAAACACCCCAAATCCCCACAAACACACCATCAACCCACAGAAACCCACAGAAACCCACAGAAACTCACCATCAACCCACACAAACCCCACTTGAACCCCCATGAACACCCAAAACAGGTGTAACCCCCCACAAATACACATAAACCCCACACAAACCCCACAATAATCTACAGAACCCTACACAAACCCCTAGAAACTCACATAATCCCAGACAAAACCCCACATAAACCTGCAGAAACTCACACAGGCCCACAGAAATCCCACAAACCCACACAAACACCCATAAACCCACATAGATACCCAAAACCCCCACAAACACACCATCAACCCAAACAAACCCATATAATCCCACACAAAACCTCACATAAACCCACACAAACCTCACAGAAACTCACACAGATCCCCACAAACCCACACAAACACCCATGAACCCACACAAACCCACAGAAACCTACATAAACCCCACGTGAACCCCCATAAACCCCCACAAACACGTGTAAACCCCACAAAAATCCACCAAATCCAGCACAAACCCCCTGTCTCTGCAGGTTCCATCACCTTGAGGGGCTCCACAACACCTGCAAGCCATCAGAGCAGCCCGGCCTCATCAGCCTCAGCTTTGCTGTAATTACGAGCTGTTTAAGCCTCGGGTTGAGGCTTCAGTAATGGATTTGAGGGACCCAGCTCCACCACAACACCACTAACGCTCTGTAATTAGCAAATATGCCAAGGATCTCATTTTGGGGAGCTTCTTGCAGCCCTTTTGGACGAGGAGAGGCTGTGGGGTAGCACAGGTGATGTGTGGGATCAAGGGCCTGTGTGGTGATTAATTTTTCTTAAATGATTGTTCTGTTCACACAGAACAGAACAACCTGTAGTTTGTGCTACTAACAAGGTAGTAGCAGAAACTATAGGTTTTATTTTATTTTACAGCGAGGGCTAAAACCTAAGCTGGGGGTGAAAGCCATAGCTGGGAAAAGCCAGCTGGGGGCCAAAAGAGGAAGCTGCCGCTGGGCTCAGATCCAGGGTGAGGATCTGAAGCCGCAGGACTCAGGAAAAGCCAGAGCTGCAGCCTAAACTGGGGGCTGCAGTTGTCTGGAAAGCTGGTTGGAGGATGTTAGGTGCTTTGGGCCAGTCACGTCGACAAGGCTAACCCCAAAACTTCTATGTGAGCTTAGTGCCAAGAGCCGAGAGCCTAAAAGCCACTAAGTTGGCTGCAGAAATGCACTCAGAGTGCCCCTAAATACCCCATTGGTTTACAGGTGCCAGTAGCTTGGCTGAGAGAAGACCTCTGAGTCGCCTCTTTAAGCACTAGCCCATGTTTAGTTTCATAAACAGCTTCATTTTAAGTACCTATTTTGCGTTTCATTATTCATTTTAAAATCTGCAATGTAGACCCACTTGCCCCATTTGTTATAATTGTTTGTTTTGTTAAGTTACAATTGTTCGAATTAATTGTTTGAATTGTTTGAATCAGTTGTTTGAATTAATTCCTGTTGCATTTTGCTTCTTGTCAACCCTATTTGTTGTTTTCTTAATAATATAGTTTTGTTTTCTTCCCCATCCTAAGTATCAAGTCAATTTAGTCTATAATTACAAGCTCAAAAGAAAAAGCAAAAGGTGTAGAAAAAAACTGCTGTGCAACTGAAGGCCAGCAAGCAAGATGTGAGCCACAAAAAGCAGACAGCGTGTTGCAATCAAGATGAACTGAGTAAAGAAGTTACTGCCAGCTACAAAGTCAGAACCAGACATCACTCACCATCAAGTGCAAGCATCAACTTAAATAAAACTGTTCACAATATGTTGAAAAAGGACTTACTATATTCAATTTTAAAGCATAATCTTCTCTCCAAATGTGTTTATTCTTGCTGCCAAACTGTGTAAATCTTATTTTGTTTTAAACTGTTAATTGTCATATTTAACCTCTGTGCTTATTTTGTGCTTTCATCTGCACCTTCTTTATTAACAGAAGAAGAGTGAGGTGTGGTGATTCATTTTTCTTAAATGATTGTTCTGTTCACTCCCAAAATGTCCAAGTTGTAACTCCTTGTTTGTGTTCTCGTCCCCTATCAATACCCCATAGGTCCAAGCCTTGGATCCGCTCCCTGGCGGGAACTCTGTCTTAGGGTGATACACGAGGTTTGCTCTTGTCTCTCACCTCTCGCTCTTTGAGCCTCGCTGCCTCTGGCTGGGGCCTCGCTCAGGGCCCGGGCCCGGCTCTGGCCTTGGCCCTCTCCCCTCTCCTTTGGGAGCCATGCTCTACCCCCCCAGTGTGGGACCTCGAATAAACTTCACCTGATCAGTATCTTCAGAAGCCGTGTGGTGCCTTGCCTGCCTGCACGCTGCCATTAGCTGGCACAACCAAGAGACGGCTCCCCAGAAACTCCGGTAAGGCTTTTGTACCTGCTCTACCTCCCAGGACCCAGAGATATGTTGCCCCCAGCCCCTCTGCAGCTGCTGGCCGGGCCTGAAAAGGGCAGGGGAGGAGGGGAGAATGCAACAGGCTGGAGGGACAGGGCTCAGGAATGGCTCCCCACAGGATGGGATATTGGCAGGGAATTCCTGGCTGTGAGGAATTGGGAGGGCCTGGCACAGGTTATCCCATGGCTGCCCCATCCCTGCAAGGGCCCAAGGCCAGGTTGAAGCAAGCTGGGATAGTGGAAGGTGTCCCTGCCATCAGCTCCATGATCTTTATGTTCCTCCCAGCCCAGCTCATTCCGTGATTCCCTGATTTTAAGAGGATGCCAAACTCCTTATTTGTGTGTTCAAGCTTTCATTTAACCTCCTTCAGACTGATGCCTTAGGATTTTAGCTTTTATATTTTTCAAATCCTGTACTGCATTACTGCATAACTCAAAACTCCACATAAAGTGGAGTCTTCATATTTTGTCACATTTTGGTCAGACAAAACAATCCCTCTAGGCCTGAAATTCAAGGACACCCTCACAGCCTCAGGCCCTGACAAGTATAATTAAAACTGAGTTGGGGGACAGAAAACTGGGGGAGGGTGTGACTTCATTACCTGAAGCTGTAATTGGAGGATTAAGCCCTGAAATGTAAATGGACCAAACTTATAATTGTCTGAAAAATTCGTGCCCATCGTCCAACCTGGGTGTAACCCCTCTGGGAGGCTCTGACTGCCTCAGGTGTGCCTACTAAATAAGGCCTATTAATTAATTAATAATTAAAGGCCTATTAAGGCCTTTAATAAATACCCGCTTGTTGCATTGCACTCTCACACTCCAGCAGATGTTTTTCATATAAGGAAAAGAGTTTCAGTTTCACTATTGAACTTAAAAGGAAGAGGAACCAGAAAGTTCTGTGCTTCTCTTACTGTAATTGGCCCAGTGCCAGCACAGAGGAACCTGTTGGACTTTTTAGCTGCTCCTCAGAAATGTAGCTATTGTCTATTGGGCAGCTTGCTAAAAAACCCCCTCCTAAATCATTGAGTGCATAAGAGAGAGCACAAAGGTGCTTGGGGCTTTTTGGGGTGCCTTAGCAGGCATAAAGGGGCTTCCCTGCCCTGTGCATGGCTTTTGTTTTATATCGTTTGTTATTTTCTCTTTAATTAAAACCTTCTGCTTTTTCAAAGCACACCCGATCAGCCGTTTCACTAATTATTTTAAGCCATTTCTGGGAGGTTGCTGGACATGCTCACAGTGTGTTGAATCCTAGTGGGGGTTAATAACACTGGCCTCACACAGGAATCCAATACCTGCTTTTATTCTCTTCATCTTGTCCAGCTTCTGTTCTAGGTAGCCACAAGGCATCAGGATGAGGCCCGAGGGGAGCAGAACATTTTGATGCCCTCAGGGATGGGCGAGTTCCCTCTGGCAGCACCACCAGAGGCTGGGCAGGCTGACAGAACACCTGAGAGCCGCTCAGAAGAGGCTCTGAGAGCAGCTCCTGACACCTCTGCAACCCCTGCAACCGCAGCTGGTGCCCTCTGGCCACGTGGGCATGAAGTCCCCAGCCTAATTTCTGCTCTGACAAGGAGCAGGTGACACGGCTGTGACAAATGGCCTCCTTGGCAAGGCCTCTCTCACTGCCACACGCGCTGGCCTCAGGAGCCACGGTGAGGAACAAGATCCAGCCGAAGGCAGCAGCGTTTGACGAGGTCTCCTGGATGTTGTAATGAGGTTAAGCTGTCACCGGGAGTTCAGGGGCAGCAGCTCTTCCTTCAGCTCCGTGCCACGGCTGCTCTGCGAGGAGGAATAGGAATACCAGGAATCCAGAGCCTCCCTCAGGAATGCTTGGAACAGCTCTGCTGCAGGAGGCCATGGCCAGAGGCTCCTAATTATCCCAGTCTGCACTAATTAATTGAAATGAGGATGTACACACGCAATATGAAAATGAAGCGATGTCAGGGCGTCCTCCCCTGGGATGGCACAGGAAGTTTTCTCCTGGCTGAACCAGGCTGGAAAGGAGCAGGGATGGAGCTCAGCCTCTGGTGGGAACAGAGGCAGGGGTGGACAGGCTGATGTTGCTCACCCCCAACTCAGCCACACTGAAAATACCACAAACAAAACCCCAAACTCCCCATGGCAAAACTGTGAGCCGAAGGAAAAGGGGCTTTTGGGGGGTTTTGTCTGGAGGCTCATGGAGTTGGTCCCCAGGGGATTCCAACCTACAGCAGAAAAGGTGAGAAGCTTGAATTAGCTCAGGTGTCAGCCCCAAAGCAGGGCTGGGGAATGGCCACAGAGCTGTTTTTCCATCGTGTGACCAATTAAAACCCCACACCAGGTGGTTCCCCTGGTTCGGGGTTGTGCAGCAGACCCAGACCTCACAGGTGTCTCCCAAGCCATAGAATCACAGAATAGTTTAGATTGGAAAAATCATCATCAAATCCAACCCTCAGTCAGCTCCCCATCATGCTCACCATGGAACCATGTCCTCAAGTGCCACATCCACAGGGTTCTGGGGCACCTCCAGGAGTGGGAACTCCACCACTGCCCTTGGCTGCCCCTTCCAAGGCCTGACCACCCTTTCCAGGAAGAGATTTTTCATAATAGTCAATCTAAATCTCTCCTTCTCCTCCTGTCCCTGCTCCCTGGGAGCAGAGCCTGACCCCCACTGGCTGTCCCCTCCTGTCAGGGAGTTGTGCAGAGCCACAAGGTCCCCCCTGAGCCTCCTTTGCTCCAGGCTGAGCCCCTTTCCCAGCTCCTTCAGGAATTCTCAAGCCCCTTCCCCAGCTCCATTCCCTTCCCTGGACATGCTCCAGCCCCTCCATCTCTTTCTTGTCTTGAGGGCCCCAGAACTGACCCCAGATTTGAGGTCCCTCAGCAGAGCCAGCACAGGGAACAATCCCTGCCCTGGTCCTGTGGCCACACCAGGGCTGGTACCAGCAAGGTGCCGTCATCTCTGCCCATCTGGGCTCGCCTGGGCATCACAATAACAGAAGGAACATGATGCCACCACCATTGCCACGTGAGGTCACCCAAAGTGACAGAGTCATCACGGGAGTGGCTGTGACACCTGGGCAGAGCGTGGGGAGGTTTAAGAGCAGACTGGAGGTGGCACTCAATGCCTTGTCTGGGTAACAAGGTGGTGTTGGGCCATTGGTTGGGCTCACTGATCTCAAAAGGTCTTTTCCAACCTAATTTTGTGATTCTGTGGGGTGGGGGAGAACAGCCAGGCAGGAGCACCGTGTGTGTCCTGCTGCTGGGCCCTGCTGAGGCAGGAGGAAGATGAAAGCTCTGTTCCACACCCCTTGGATGTTTGAACAGAGGGAATTGCATGTTTGAAGTGCTGTGGTCAGTCAAAGACTGGGCTGGGATCAAAGGTGGGTGGTGGAAACCCAGAGCTGAGGGACACCAACCTTTGCTTGGCCCGGGGCTTGCCTGTTCCTGCCTCCTCGAGCTCTTTCCTGTAAGGAATTGCTGCATGGATGAGCCCTTCCCTGCCCTGACAGTTCCCAAATCTCCACTCCTGCTGCATCACATCATCACTGCTTCTTTCCCCTTACACTTCTTCCATTTTCCCCTCTCCTTTTTGCCTCTTGTCACTCTCAGTGCAGCTTTTACACATCCCCTTCTAAGGCTCACATCTGGTTTGTGAGCACAGGCAGGGAGTTCCTGCCAGCAGCAGGTGGGAAGAGCATCCCAAGTGCACAGGCCTGGCCCCAGGGGCAGGGACAGGGTGACAATTCCTGTGCTCAGCAGATGAAGGTGGCCTGGGATGGCATCTGGTGGCTGGAGCATCTGAGCTGATTCCTCCCCTCTACTCTTGTGAGCTCCCACCTGGAATTGTGTTCAGCTCTGGAGCCCTCAGCACAAAACAGACCTGGATCTCTTGGAATGAGCCCAGGGGGGGCATGGAGATGCTGCAGGGCTGGAGCCCCCCTGCTCTGGAATCAGGCTGGGAGAGCTGGGGGTGTTCCCCTGGAGAAGGCTCCAGGGAGAGCTCAGAGCCCTAAAGGGGCTCCAGGAGAGCTGGAGAGGGACTGGGGACAGGGAGGGAGTGACAGGGCAATAGGGAAGCACTTTAAGCTGAAGTGGGGTAGATGTAGATGGGATATTGGGAAGAAATTCCTCCCTGTGAGGGTGACCAGGGTGCCCAGAGAAGCTGTGGCTGCCCCTGGATCCCTGGCAGTGTCCAAGGCCAGGCTGGACAGGGCTTGGAGCAGCCTGGGACAGTGGAAGGAGTCCCTGACAGGGGACAGAAGTGACCCATCCTCACCATCCCCTCCCAGGGGTGGGTGCAGGTGCCACCCTGCCCTAGCCTGGGGGTGACTCCACCCTGGCACCCCTGACACCTCTGGAAGGTGCTGGGAGAAACTCCAGCCTCCATCTCTCCCTGCTGCTCTGCTTCCCCCCACCATCACCTTCCCTCCTGCCTTTCTCCTCGCCTTCCTTCTCCAGTTTCTCACCTCCCCTCACCCTGCTTTTTCCCAGGCTCACCCAATTTCCCCCACCCTCCTCTGCAGCCTCCTGCTCCTCCCACACTCTGAGTTTTTCCTCCTCTCCCATTTCCACTTCTCAGACCCTTCTCCTGCAGGCAGAGAGAATCACGGAATCATGGAATGGTTTGAGTTGGAAGGGACCTTAGAGGTGATCCAACCCTCCCACCATGAGCTGCTGCTCCCCAAGATTTCTGCCCCCAGCCTTTCTCAGGAACAGGCAGCAGCTGAGGGAAGGGGGTCCCTCACCCCCTCCCCAGCCCCTCTCTCTGCCCCGGGTGGTCACTCCCAGACTCCCCTGACCAGAGGAACACCTGAGCAGAAGCCACTCCGTGCTTTTCCTTGGGCACAAAGGTGGCATGAGGGGGGATCTGCAGCACTGATGGACACGAGGAGAGGGGGCTGGAGCATGAGAGTTCAGAGCTGGAGGTGTCACCGAGGTGCCCCAGCAGAAATGAGTTCATCTCCTGGCAGTTCCTTGTGTCTGATTCCCCTGAGACCCAGCGAGGGCTTAGCCAGGAGAGCTCAGGCCCTCGGGGAAATTCATCAAATCCCACTGAAGCTTTTGTCATTCCAGGCTGCAATTGCAGCCCGAGCAGGGGCTGCAGGGTGGCTGCTGAAGGACAGTGGCTCCATCACTGCCGATGAGCCGTGGAGCGTTCAGCTTTTGTGGAGTTTTCCCACGTGGTGCAGATGAGGCTGGATTTATCGGGGACCTCTGCTGCCCTGAACCTCCCTCAATGGCTCCATCCATCCAGGAGAAATGAGGCAGCTGCAGCCTGCCCTGACTCGGAGGGGGGAAGAGAGAGGGACCTGTCTTTCTTCTGGAAAAATAATGACATAAAATTGCCGAAGTCCTGGCACAGAGACTGTGCCACGATTTACACACTGAATACCCCGGGGGCTGGTGGGGGAGGCCTTGCTGACCTCACTGACCATTCCAGCAGCGCCTCAGGTGTCCTCACCTGGGTAAGAGGTGCAATCACAGAGTGGCTGGGTGGGAGGGGACCTTAAAGCCCATCCAGTGCCACCCTTGCCATGGGCAGGGACACCTTCCACTGTCCCAGGCTGCTCCAAGCCCTGTCCAACCTGGCCTTGGACACTGCCAGGGATCCAGGGGCAGCCACAGCTTCTCTGGGCACCCTGTTCTAGGGCTCCCCACCTCATAGGGAAGATTTTTTTCATAATATCCCATCTAAATGTCCCGTCCTTCAGCTTAAAGCCATTCCCCTTTGTCCCATCACTCCAGGCCCTTGTCCAAAGTCCCTCTCCAGCTCTGTTGGAGCCCCTCTCAGTGTTTGAAAAAAGTCCCTTCCAACTCGTGACACCTTCTAATCTCAATATTTCAGGTTCTGTCTTTTTCCCCTAAATCCCTCACCTCCCCCCCCCGCCCACCCCTGCCCATTTCAGGATTCTTTGCTCACCCAGCCTGGCCTTGGACACTTCCAGAGGCAATACTGAGTCCCTTCTTGGTCTGGTTCATATTTCCAGGGTGGTCACACCTTTCTTCTTGGGATTTCTTGTCAACAGCTCCTCAAACCCTTTCCACGTTCCAAAGCCTGTGAGGGGAGAAAAGCAGGATGGGCCTGCTGAAGCCTAATGAACATTTAATTACAAATTGGGTCATCTGAGACCCAGGATGAAACTGGGGAAGATGTTCTGATATCACCTGCATGATTCCAGGATGGAGCATTCATACTTCATTTTGCCCCTAAACTTCTCATTTTAAACCCGACCAATTTTCATCCCTGTCCTGGGACTGGCTCCACAATCCAGGCCTAGAGAAGCTTCCCAAGTCCCTCTTAAATTGGACATTAATCATGGTTCATCTGCAGCAGTTATTTTAGAGAGACACCCCGGGGAGGGATTCAATTGACTGTTTAGAGATGCTTCAAATGCAGCCACCAGACACCCAAAGCTCCCTGTGCTGTCAGGGGAGGAAATGGGTGCAGGTCGTGTCATCCTAGAGTGGGCTTTGAAAGAGCTTAAATGAATCTTGAATGAACTCCATTCCCAAATGTAATTTAAAGATGCAGAAAAGATAGCAGAGGCATCACTTCCCCCAGGATAAGTTGGCCTGATAGATTTCCCTCCTTGTTAAATGTTTGAATCAGGGATTCGGCTGGAAATTGCTTAAAAATCTTTCATCGCCGAGTCTTAGGAAGTCTCTGTCTGCTATATTAAATATTCCCCCCCTCACATTCATTGCTGGGTCCAGGGAGTCAGGGATCTCCACAACCTTTCCTTTGCTTTGCCTCCTTTCATTTTTCATCCAAATCCCATTTATAGCCGCTGTAATATGAGGGGTTTTAGCTTTTCATTTGTTTTCATTGGACAGGTTTGAGAGGACCACAGAGGGTCACCTGGAGCAGGTCACAGAGGGCAGGGCCATCCCAGAGCACAGGATTGTGGCCAGATGGGTCTGGGATGTCCAGGCAGGGAGGCTCCACAGCCTCTCTGGGCTCTGCTCAGAGCTGGGCACTGCCCAGGACAGAAGTTCTGCCTCCTGTGCAGGGGCAGCTCCTGGGCTCAGTCCCTGCCCGTGGCTCTGGTGCCATTGCTGGGCCTGGAGCAGAGCCTGGGCCCTGCTCTGCCCCTCCCTGCACCCAGGGACAGCCAGGGCTGAGGGCCCCTCTCAGCTGGAGCTCCTCTCCAGGCTGAACAGCCCCAGCTGGCTCAGCCTTTCCTGGGCAGGGATCTCTCCAGGCCCCTCAGCATCTTTGTCACCCTCTGGGAGCTCCCTGTCCCTGCTGTGCTGAGGATCCCAGAGCTGGGCCCAGCACTCCAGAGGTGCCTCCCAGGGCTGGGCAGAGAGGCAGGATCACTCCCTGACCTGCTGGGAATGTTCTTCCTCATCCACCCCAAGATGCCACTGTCCCCTGGCTGCCAGGGCACAGTGCTGGCTCAGGGACAGCTTGGTGACAGATCCTCCCCAGGAGGTCACCCTCAGCCTGTGCTGATGTCTGAGGTTGTTCCTCCTCTCTCCTGACCCATATCCAGGGATTTTATCTGGTGGCACTTTCACATTTGGTGTTCCAGCCCTTGGCTTGGTCTGGGTCAGAGCTTTACATTTCCACCCCACACCATGAGCTCCCAGAGGCAACTCCTGCTGTTTATTTACTTTATTTATGACACCTGGGCCATTTCTGCTCAAATTCCAAAATGGCTTTTTGTTTTTTCTTCTCCTCCAGGAGGAATCGCAGAGAGAAATGCCCCGTGAACATTGATCCACACTGAAAAATTTTGGGAATGGGAACCACGGGAAGAATCAGATCCTGACACCCCTGAAGGACTGAGCACCTCCAGTGGTCCCACCGGCTGGGGAAGAGCTGTCACCCCCCAAATCCGGGCTCAGCTCCTCCCAAACCCAACTTGGTGCCTTTAAAACCCGGGTGCAACGAGAGATGGGAGCTGAGGAATGTGGAAGGGTTTGGAGGAGAGACAGGAGAGATCAGCCCTTCGGAGGAGCTGGTTACCATGGAGACGGGCTCGTTTAACCCAATCAGGGTCAGGCAACCCTTTGTGTTCGAGCTAATTTAATTAAAGACGTGGAGGATGAGCGAAATAAATTGGCCCAGAGCTCACCTCGGGGTGCTGTCCCCAGGCCGGGCAGGATTCCTGGTGCCAGGTTTAGGGGAAAATCTTGGGATGGGGCCATCCAAAACCCACAGGCAGCCCCTGGAGAGGAAGGAATCGGTGAGGAAGGGCCAGACAAAAAGGAGACCTGAGGGGAGGGGGAGATGCCCCAGTGCCTCTCATCCCTCAGGCTCTCCTGGGGTGTGGGAGCTTCCAGCCTGGATGCTCCTCTGGATGGGTTCCTTGCCTGAGCCACTGGGAAAGTGGCTTTATCTCCCCCCTGAATTTGAAATGTGGATAAAGCAAAGCTGGCAAGGTAATTATTCCTCGCTGTCAAACATTGCTCTGGGTTTGCTGGCTGCAGACAGCCCGAGAGTGATGAATCCCTTTGTGTTTGCAGCAGCCTTGGATTGGCTCCAGGGAAAGGTGCAAACAGGGGGGGAAGTTTTGCATTAACCTGCCCCCACTCACAGATTTCACTGTTCCAGCACCTGAGCCCGAGGAAGGGGCTCACCTGGGGCAAGGGGCTCACCTGGGGTGAGGGGAGAACGAGGGCCAAGTGTGACACCAACCCAGTGCCAGAAATCAGGGAAAAATGCAAATTCCCGGCACAGAGAGCTGCTAGCACCTCTCAGGGGGCATCACCAGGCACCCAAAACCTGCTGTGCCCTCCTGAGAGCCTGGCCCTGCACAGAACCCCTGGGACAGCTTTCCCTGCTTCTCTGTGGGGTTGCTGGGAGCCTGTCCCTATGGATCAGCTCCTTCTGGCACAGTCTGCAGGTGTGGAACCCCCATTCCAGAAGTTATTTCTGCCATTCCTTCCCCTGGATCTTCCTCTCCCAAATCCAGGTGTGGAATCCCCATTCCAGAGGTTGTTTCTGCCATCCCCTCCCCTGGATCATCCTCTCCCAAATCCAGGTGAGCTCCCCAATCCAGGGTTAGTTCTGTTCCCCATTTCCCTCCTCTCACACCTCCAACCCCCCAGATCTGTCCCTGCCCTGGTGCCTCCAGCCCCACACAAACCTGGGGAGCTGAGCTGGGCAGGACAGGGCTGGAGACCTCCCTAACCCAGTCCTGCCCACAGCTGGAGCAGCTGGAGCTGTTCTTGCTCCCGGGAGCTGCTCCAGGCACAAAGGGCCCCCAGTGGCACCGTGGGAGCGTCACTGGAGCAGCTCCTTGCTGTTTGTGGCCTCTGTCCTTCTGCTGACGGCCAAACCCGGCCATATGTAATAAATAAAGTAAATGAATAGCAGGATTTTCCTCTGGGTGCACATGAGGACAAAGGGAGGTGACAACACCCCCAGGTAGCCGAGCTCTGGACCTTTGGACCATCTCTGACTGGAAACAGCTCCCTGGGCCAGTGGCCAAGGCCAGGGTGGGCCCATCCTCCCTTCCATGCAGCCTGAACCCAGCCCTGCCCATCCACAAGGCAGCAAAATCCCCTTTTCATCCCCTTCCTCAAGCACAGCATCTGCTCTGTTTCTTAGCCCAGGCTCAGGACCCCTTTCTGTGGCACGAAAGGCTCTTTCTGGCTTTTTGTTTTCCTTTTTTTTTTCCTGTTTAAACAATAAATAAATCTCTTTTCTGAGTCTTGTCCAAATTCATTCACTGGCCCTCTGCCTCTCTCCTGAATGACTCCATGGGAGTCCTTGAGTCTCAGCATTATTATATTTTATTTATACAGCACAATAAACGTACATGGCACTTTCCAACATACATCAACCAGCAAGGTCCATTTTCTGATGAGTGCACAATTTGATTCAGAAAAACACTGTTTATAAAATGCAACAGTCCCCTGGCACGGAGAGGCCGAACTGTGCTGGTGTGAAGGCTCTTCCTCAGCCCCTAAAATTGAAGAAATTCACACCTGGAGAGGAGAATTTCATTTGGAACAGCCCCTGGAGCTGGTCAGCTCCATGTGCTGCCTGTTCCAGGTTTGGGGAGCTGCAGGCGTGGTGAATCTTCATCCTCTGGGAGAAGGGATTTAAGAAGGGGAAGAAGGGATTGTGCGGTGGCAATTGTGGCCAGAGGAGTGAGAGAGGAGACTGCAGGCACGGAGGGCAGGGAGGAAGGAGGGGCACGAGAGGCTCTGGAGAGCAGGGGGAGAGTGTGAGGAGTCCTTCCCATGTGAGGAACAGAATCAGGAACAAAGTTAAGCTGGGAAGGAGGGAGGGTTTACTTCTCATTACCTGACTCTGATCTCAGTGGTAATAAATTCAATTAACTCAATTAATTTCCCAGCTCGAGCCAGTTTTGCCCGTGGTGGGAGTTGCTGAGTGAGCCCTCCCTGCCTTGGTCTCAGCTCAGGAGCTTTTTGTTGTATTTCCCATGCTCTGTCCAGGTGAGAGGAAAAGTGACGGAGCAGCTTTGGGGGGCAGCTGGCACCCTCGGGACCATGATCTTCACAATGGAATCGGCTCCTCTTGGATGCACTCCAAGAATATCTCTTGATAGAGGAAAATATAAATAACCAGTTGTCAACATCTCCCAAGTTTTCCCAAACTGCCTCCTCCGAGCACAGCCAGACTGATCCAAGCAAATAACGGTGAGTAAACGCCAGGCTGAGATAAACAAACAAGAGATTCAGTGCCTGGAGGGGTTTGTGCCTCCCACAGGGGCACGGGAGGAGCTTCAGCCACAGCCTTTTCCTCCTTCAGCTGGGAAATCTCTCCCCAGGGCTTCGGGGAATTTAACACCGACCTGACCTTGCAGGGCTCCTGCGACCTGGGAGCCACCTGGGATGTGCCAGAAGTCAGTGGTGGCATTCCCAGGGCTGTGTCCTGGCTGTCCCCAGGGCCAGCAGTCAGTGGTGGCATTCCCAGGGCTGTGTCCTGGCTGTCCCCAGGGCCAGCAGTCAGTGGTGGCATTCCCAGGGTTGTGTCCTGGCTGTCCCCAGGGCCAGCAGTCAGTGGTGGCATTCCCAGGGCTGTGTCCTGGCTGTCCCCAGGGCCAGGAGCCAGTGGTGGCATTCCCAGGGTTGTGTCCTGGCTGTCTCCAGGGCCATGGTGGCAGCGTGGCTGGCAGCCCGTGGGATGTCACTGCTGTGGTGACACCATGACAGCAGCCCCAGGATTGCCTCGCACAGGATCTCAATTGCTCATTTCTGTGCTGAGCCAAAAGGACCCTCCAGGGCTGAGGCCATAAACCCGAATCCATGGGAATTTCCTGAAATGCTTCTGGGCTGGGGAATTCTGTGCTTTTCCAATCTCAAATGGCTTCAAGCAGCTCTTGCAGAGGCACATCCCAAACCTCCACCCCACACATCCACTCCTGGCTTGGCTGAGCAGGAAAGCAGATGGACAAGGAAGCTGTGTGCCCCATGGGAGCAGGGTCAGGGGACAGCGGGAGGATGCAGGGATGCTGCTCCCACTGTAGGGAGAAATTCAGTGGGGCCAAAGTCAAGTGGAGATGGAGGTGGCTGGAAAAGTGGGGCACAATAAAAAGAACATTTTCAAATATTTTAATGAGAAAAGGCAGTGTAGAAATAACATTGGCCCCTTCCAGGGTGTGGATGGGCACCTCGAGCTGTGTCCAGCTCTGGGACACTCACAGCAACACCTGGAGGGGCTGGAGAGTGTCCAGGGAAGGGAACAGAGCTGGGGAAAGGGCTGGAGAATTCCTCAGGGAGAATTCCAGGGAAAGGGGCTCAGCCTGGAGAAAAGGAGGCTCAGGGGGGACCTTGTGGCTCTGCACAACTCCCTGACAGGAGGGGACAGCCGGGTCGGGGTCGGGCTCTGCTCCCAGGGAACAGGGACAGGAGGAGAGGGAACGGCCTCAGGCTGGGCCAGGGGAGGCTCAGGTTGGACATCAGGAGGAATTTCTGCATGGAAAGGGTGCTCAGGGCTTGGCAGAGGCTGCCCAGGGAGGTTTGGAGTGCCCATCCCTACAGGTGTCTGAGGAAGGGCTGGAGGTGGCACTCAGAGCTCTGGGCTGGGGACAAGGTGGGGATTGGGCACATCTGGGACTCGATGGGTTGGGAGAGCTGTTCCAAGCTCAGGAGCCCAGCCCGATGCAGGGCAGCATTCCCAGGAGCAGGTGGCATTGCAGGAAGGGTCCTGGAGCCACCAGTGCCCAGCCCAGGGTTCCCAGGGCACTGTGGCTGTGCCAGCTGGGAACACCCTCTGCTGGCAGAGACGATCCCCAAGGATCCCCCACCTTTAGGGAGCTCCCCCGAGATGGCACCGAGCACCAGGAAGGTCTGAATGGCAGCAGGACAAATCTTCTGAGGAATGTTGGTGTGTTGGAACCCTGGAGGCTGAAAATGTCAGGCTTTTATGGTTAAAAGGTGCTGACCCTCAAGCAAACACTACATTTGACTTGAGACCTTGGGACAGGCTCCCAAGATTGAGTGATAGCACTGGGGCTGTGGGTGTGTAGTTTGAATAGTATTGTGTGATCTCACAGGGTGAAAAGCTTAGATTTGAGATTTTAGTATATGTAAGTTAAGATGGAGGATTCTGGGTGTTGTCTAAGTCCTCCTTCTTCACTTTCTTCTTCCTTCTTCTTCATGAGTTTAGGTGGTTTTCTGTAATTAGGTGAAAAAGGTCCACATTGCAGACCTTGGATAGTCATTATTGGGTCAAAAGTATAAATAATATAGGTGTCACCTTGTTATTAGGTAATTATCGCTTAAATAACCTTAGAAAAAGTTAGAAGAACTCGATTTTTACCTCATTTTCCTAGCTTGCTAGTTGGAGCTCAGGGCTCGTGAGTTTGTACATAGACAAGATATAATAAACAACCAAGTCCAAACTCGATCCTTCATTTCCCATGTCTCTATCCCGACTTTAGCAGAGAGAAGAGAAGCCAAACCCCATCACACTGGTGTTCAGTAAATTAGGATTTTCCCCAAGAGCTGTCTGAGTGTTCCTGCAGTCCTGGGCTTGGATGGGATGGGGTTCCTTTCTTCCCAGGAAGCGGCAGAGTGAGGCAGTGCCAAGGAGCCAGGACAGAGCAGAGCTGGGACAGCTGAGCCAGGCTGGCCAGAGGGACATTCCAGCCCACTGAACATCCTGCTGAGCCTCCTGGGAACCCAGCTCAGGCTCGTGATCTGCCCCTCTCCCCAAACCAGGCCTGTCCACCTCTCCTGGATGGTTTTGGTGGTGGAAGTGGGAATAGAAGCCAGGAAACAATATGGGTGCTAAGGGACATCCATTGAGAGCTGGACTGGGGGACCCAGAGGCAGGAGGGAGCCCAGGGCCTCCCAAGGGCTGCCCTCACACCCACCCATAGATGCCTTCTGTCTACCTTGTGCCCCTGATGCCTTAGCTTTTATATTTTCAGATTCTGTGCTACCTAGGGATGTAGCCTCATATTAGGAGCCATATTAAGCTCCCTCTACAGAGCAGTTCGACAAAACAAATCCACTTCTGCTGGAAGACCAAGGACAACTTTCAGGCCAAGAACACAAACAAGGGTGGGCTGAGGGGTGGAACAAGAAGGATGGGACCTCACGGCCTGGGGCGCTTGGACCCCAATGTGCAAACAGACCTAAACTTATAAAATGGTAAAATCTCGTGACTGGTCAGCCATTTTTTGTAACCACTCTCAGCCCACCCTGGGTGCAGCCTTGCTTAGGCTTCTGTAATGCCCAGGGTGGATCCTGAAGACCTCTTAATAAATACCAACTTTATTCTCTAGCTCTGTCTAGCCCCTGTTTCAGGTCAGCCTTCCCAAGGCAACACCCTCAGAGCTGCCCCATAGGTACAGGGACCACCAGGGACCACCCTCCACACTCCCAGCTGCTCCCAGTCAGTCCAGGTCCCTCCCAGCTCAGCCCCAGGGCTCCTTCCAGCCCTTAGATGGTGGAGCAGCCACAGGAACAGCTGCAGCTGCTGCCCCCGGGGAGGGACCCTGGGCAGAGGCCCCCCTGGGCAGAGGCCCCCCCCTGGGCAGAGGCCCCCCCTGGGCAGAGGTCCCCCCTGGCCTCGTGTCCCCTCCCGGGCTGTGCCCGATGCTCTGGGGGGGCTCAGAGTGGCCACTTGGCCTTGGGCAGGCAAAGGGGCAGTGCCAGGTCCTGCCCAGCCAGGGGCTCCGGCCATTCCCCCTCCCGAGGCACAGCCTGCAGGAGCTGCACCTGCCCCAGGTGATTTCCCAGTTCCTGTTTTGCCGTCAGGGTCCCACTGCTGTGTCCTGCCAGAGCTCACCTGAACCCAGGGCTGTGCTGGGGCTGAGGGGTGCCCAGGATTTGGGGAGCTCAGGACTCCAGAGCTACAGGTGAAAATCAAACCAATGCATCACCACCCCAACCCCAGCTGTGAGACCCTGGGAGCAGCAGGAACTCAGGTATGGATCCTTTGGGAAGGGAATGGTGACTCCAAAAGGACTGCAGGATTCTTTTCCAGCTCCCTGGAATTGCTGAGATGGCTCCAGAGGTGCCCAGGGTCACCCAGGGGGACCCAGCTCTGTCACACCTTTTTGGGGCAGGGCCACCAAGGAGCAGATCCAGCCAAAAGAGCCCAGATGGGCTCCCAGGGATCCCTCCCCACTCTTCCCACAGGGGCTCCCAGTGATCCCATTTTCTGCCGCATCCAGACAGGAATCAGCAGCTGTCCCTGGCAGGTGGTGACACAGGGTGACAGCTGATGGCAGTGACCACCCGAACCTTCATCTGGACGCCTGGCCCAGTGCCACCATCCAGAAAGAGAAGTGCTGGGGGCTGAGGGCAGAGCGAGGTCCCGGTGTCACCGTGAGGTCCCGGTGTCACCGCGGTGGTGGTGGCTCGGTGCCATCTGTGGTGCTGTGACCTCACAGGGAGGATTTGAACACACTCTGCCAAATTAGTGACAGGAATGTGATCCCAGGCGGGCCCCGGGGGCTGCTCCCGCTAACGAGAGCCGGGGAGGCAGGGCTGGAGCTGTGCGGGATCCAGATGGACTGGGAGGGATCTTTGGAGCGGCTCAGCGTCAGTGGTTGGGAGAATTCCCTGGATGAGCCTCTCCCGGCGCTGGGTTTGAGTTGGGGGAGGGCAGCAGCTCCAAAAATTCACCCTCAATAATCTCTGGTTTGGTTTTTGTGCGGGTGAGGGGTCCCTCGAGGGCTGAGTCCAGCTCTGGGACACTCAAACAGGACCTGGAGGGGCTGGAGCATGTCCAGGGAAGGGAACAGAGCTGGGGAAGGGGCTGGAGAATTCCTGAGGGAGAATTCCAGGGAAAGGGGTCAGCCTGGAGAAAAGGAGGCTCAGGGGGGACCTTGTGGCTCTGCACAACTCCCTGACAGGAGGGGACAGCCGGGGGGGTCGGGCTCTGCACCCAGGGAACAGGGACAGGAGGAGAGGGAACGGCCTCAGGCTGGGCCAGGGGAGGCTCAGGTTGGACATCAGGAGGAATTTCTGCATGGAAATGGTGCTCAGGGCTTGGCAGGGGCTGCCCAGGGAGGTTTGGAGTGCCCATCCCTGCAGGTGTCTGAGGAAGGGCTGGAGGTGGCACTCAGGGCTCTGGGCTGGGGACAAGGTGGGGACAGCTGGGACTGGATGGGCTGGGAGGGCTGTTCCAAGCTCAGTGATCCCATCATTCTGCTCTGTAATCTCCACTTCCCATCCTGATTCCTCACTGGAGCAGGAAAAAACATTTCATCATCGCTGTTATCAGGAAACATCTTCCTGCTGCTTTTAAAATTCCAAGCAGGAATATTCCAAGCAGGAATATATGGCTTTCCTCTGCTGAGGCAGCAGCTTCCATGTGGGAGTGAGGCCATGCCAGCGCTGCCATTCCCGTTGTTCCTGGTAGAAACAAATAAATGCATAATCCCTTTTAATTCCTGCAGACAAAGAACTTCGAGCTGTCTCTCACCAGGGGCTTCCCAAAAGGACAATAGCAACTGGCTGCAGGCACATTTTGGCCCCCTAGGCCAGAAACTGGGAATTTCCCCATGGAATTTTTTTGTACCTTAAGCCTTGGGCTTAAATGCTATCAGTGACAGGTTGCTCCAGAGGGAAGTGAGAGCAGGAAGAGGATTCCCAGTGGGAACTGGAGCCTGCACAGGCCACAGGCATCACCCAGTCCAGCTCCTGGCCCTGCACAGACACCCCAACACCCCCACCCTGTGAATCCCTGGGAGCGCTGTCCAAAGGCTCCTGCAGCTCTGGCAGCCTCGGGGCTGTGCCCATTCCCTGGGGAGCCTGGGCAGTGCCCAGCACCCTCTGGGGGAAGAACCTTTTCCTGATATCCAACCTAAACCTCCCTGACACAGCTCCAGCTGTTTCCTCAGCCCGCAAGGAGCAGAGCTGCCCCTCAGGTGGGATCTGCTGGGCCCAGGCTCCAGAATGAGGGAAACAAGAGGGGACACATGGGAGGCACATGGGAAGAAGGAGCAGAGGGCACTGGGGGCAGCTGGATCATTCCCAGGCACTCCCACAGGTGTTTTATGGGGCCATGGGTTCAGTTCCTGCACAGTGACCTGGACTGGCAGCGAGGTGGGGCCAGGCTGTGCCAGGCCTGAGGCATTTCCCAGAGCTGGCTGAGCCCTTTAGGAAGCAGCTTCAGTAAAGAGAAAAGAAACAGGAGCCAGAAAACCGCTGGGGAGGAGGGATCAGGAACTCCTGAGCTCTGGAGGGAGAGGAAGCTCACTGGGGCTGTGGGACAGGGCGGCTCACACCCATCCAGCCCTGCCAGGGACAGGGATGGGATGGTTTGTATCCATTTCGCAGCCATGGAAACTACCAAAAAAAGAGGAAAAAACCTTTCTGGATGGATTGATCCTCACCAGGGGTGGGAAGGCAGAGCTGGTGAGCTCCTCTGCAGAGATTTGGTGGCAGCTGGGACTGACTGAGGCACTCGGAGCAGGAATGAATCTTCACCTTTTTCAGGGTCAGGTGTCCCAAGCAGAATGGTTTGAAAATAACCCCTTTTCCTTAAAATTTGGGCACAGATTGTTTTGGATTCAGTTGGAACACCACAAATCCACGTGCTCCAGAATTTCCACTGGGCTGTGAGGATGAGATGGAGTCACTGGGGTTGTTGGGGTCCCTGCTCTGCTCCCGGGGCTCCTGGGCCAGGAACAGCAGCACCAGTGGAGGCCAGTGGAGCAGCTGGGCTGGAGCTGGGACAGCCCAGGACATGCCCTGTGCACCCTCTAGGGTGTCTGAGGCCAGGCAGGACAGCCCAGAGTACCCCAGATGCACCAGCTTGAGCAGCTGAGCCCTGGACAAGGACGGGACTGAGGACAAACAATTCCTTGGGGTTATTCCTGGTGCTGACAAGGGCTGGGCACATGAGGGGTGGCACAGCTGGAGCAGGACACAGATGTCCCCAAGCAGACAGGTCTGCCACTGCCAGGGACTGCCAGGGATGTGTCCCCACTCCAGCAGCTTGTCTGGAAGGGTTCTGGGAAGGCCTGTCCATAACAACCTTGGGAATCACCGAGATCAGAGCCCCTGAGCTCATCCCAGGGCTGGAGCCCCTCTGGAACCAGGCTGGGAGAGCTGGGGGTGCTCATCTGAAGAAGGAAAGGCTCCAGGGAAACCTCAGAGCCCCTGCAGGGCCTGAAGGGGCTCCAGGAGGGCTGGAGAGGGACTGGGGACAAGGGATGGAGTGACCCAGTAAGGGGGAATGACTTTAAGCTGAAGGAGGGAAAGGTTAGATGGGATTTGGGGAAAAAAATTCTTCCCAGTGAGGGTGGGGAGCCCTGGCACAGGGTGCCCAGAGAAGCTGTGACTGCCCCTGGATCCCTGGCAGTGCCCAAGGCCAGGTTGGACATTGGGGCTTGGAGCCACCTGGGACAGTGGAAGGTCTCCCTACCATGGCAGGGGTGGGATGAGCTTTAGGTCCCTTCCAGCCCAAACCATTCTGGCATTGTGCCATTCCAAACAGTTCTGGATCCCTCAGCAAACGGAGTTCAGGCAAGCCCTGAATCCTCACCCTGACCAGAGAATAGAAGTCAGGCCAGGCCACACCAGATGCTGCTTCTGTTGGGTTGGATCCCATTCCAGTGTCACCCCCCGTGTCCCCATGGACACCCAGCACACACAGGGGCACCTCAGTGTGGGGAGAGATCCCAGGATTAACCCCCTGCAACCCCAAAATCTCAGCAGAGCTCTGGGTTCTGAGGGAAATTCAAGGCGTCACATTCCTGACTCTCAGTGAGACAAATCCCTCCTCCAATGCAGAACGCAGGAGCCTTCCCCTCCCTGCTCAGATCCACTGGGTTTGCATGAAGAGAAAAACTGGGAATGAGGGAAACTTCTCCCTGGAAGAGCAACCTGGGAGCAGGGAGAGGCAGGTCCTGCAGCTCTGGGGTGGCAGGGTCAGAACGGGAATCAACACCAAACAGGGATCCAAACACAAATCGAGGATTCAAACACAAATCGAGGATTCAAACACAAACCAAGGACCCAAACACCCAAGCAGGGATCCAAACACCAAACAGGGATCCAAACATGAACCAAGGACCCAAACACCAATCAAGGATCTAAACACAAACAAAGGATCCAAACACCAAACAGGGATCCAAACATGAACCAAGGATCCAAACACCAAGCAGGGATCCAAACACCAACAAAGGATCCAAACACA
This sequence comes from Acrocephalus scirpaceus scirpaceus, assembly GCA_910950805.1. Lineage (NCBI taxonomy): Eukaryota > Metazoa > Chordata > Aves > Passeriformes > Sylviidae > Acrocephalus > Acrocephalus scirpaceus. The sequence goes on from OU383801.1 coordinate 1,537,523, forward strand.
AACCAGGGACCCAAACACCAAACAAGGACCCAAACACAAACCAAACAAGTATCCTAACATGAAACAAGGATCCAAACAGGAATCAAGCACCCAGATGCACCAGGCAGTGTCAGGATGTTCCTGAGCTTCCCCCAGCTCTGGTTCCTCAGCTCTGGGCATTGAAGCTCTCCTGACCCCCCAAACCCAGTCATTATGCAGAAATAACCTCTGTGAGCTGGAAAAAGCACTCAGGACTTGTTTGCTGATACCTTTATCAGGCTTCTGGGACATCCAGGCCTTCCCAGGGCCTGGGAGTCTTCCCTGCACTCCCCATCCTCGGTCACAGCCGTGCAGGAATCGTGTGCAGTGGTTGGGATGCAAGGAGAGCAGCTGCCTGGGAGTGCCCAGGCTTGGAATCAGGTGCATGAAATATGTAAAAATACAGAGAAAAGGCAAGAGGAAAGGAGGGGAAGGGGAAGGGGAAGGGGAAGGGGAAGGGGGAGAGGAGAGGAGAGGAGAGGAGAGGAGAGGAGAGGAGAGGAGAGGAGAGGAGAGGAGAGGAGAGGAGAGGAGAGGAGAGGAGAGGAGAGGAGAGGAGAGGAGAGGAGAGGAGAGGAGAGGAGAGGAGAGGAGAGGAGAGGAGAGGAGAGGAGAGGAGAGGAGAGGAGAGGAGAGGAGAGGAGAGGAGAGGAGAGAAGAGAAGAGAAGAGAAGAGAAGAGAAGAGAAGAGAAGAGAAGAGAAGAGAAGAGAAGAGAAGAGAAGAGAAGAGAAGAGAAGAGAAGAGAAGAGAAGAGAAGAGAAGAGAAGAGGCTTTGAGGAAAAGTTTACAGCATCTTCCAGTACCTAAAGGGGCTCCAAGGGAACTGGAGAGGGATGGGACAAGAGGCAATGGATTCAAACTGGCAAAGAGTGGGTTCAGGTTGGATTTGGGAAGGAATTTCTGCCTGTGAGGGTGGAGAGGCCCTGGCACAGGTTGCCCCATCCCCAGCAGTGCCCAGGGCCAGGTTGGAGCACCCTGCTCTGTGGAAGGTGTCCCTGCCCAGGGATTTCTCACTGCTGTATCAGCAAAGTCTCCTGGATTTAAATTCCCTCAGTTTGGCTGCCGAGGCTGGCCAGCAGCCCTCAGCCCCAGCCAGGAGAAGGAGCAGAGTTCCACCCTGAGGGGGTTTAACATCAGCTTTTCTGGGTTTTTATCCACCTGGTGGTTTTTTACTGCACACCAGCTGGAGCAGCTCCCCCTGTAAGGTTTTTCCAGCCAGCCTGCAGCTCCCTGATGTGTCTGTAATGAGCCCCATGGATGTATAATTTAGGATATGTTTAATCTCGCTGCCTCTGGAATAAAAAATTCAACCTTTCGGTTGTTCTGGGCCTTTTTATTTTAAAATACCCTCAGTTTTGTTGTTTCCCAGGCTGTCCAGGGAGTCCCACGTGGCAGAGTCAGACTGGGGTGAGCATGGGGATAACTGATGGGCCGGGGATGACGACCTTTGCTGGGCTGAGGCTGCGTCTCCCTGTGAGTCCTTTATTCCCTGCTCCGAGTCCTTTTTCCGTGTGGTTTGTTTGCCTCCAGCCCGTGATGGATGGGGCACAGACTTAATGAGGTCGTGTTTTCCCACCAGCTCCATTTGGAGCCGTTTAATGCTCGGCTCAGAGCAGGAGATTGAGTTAAAGGCTGTTTAAGAGTCCATGATGCAGACGAGAATTCTGCCCAATTTTCACTCTTCTTCATGTTTGTTAATGAGCAGCTCCAGGGGGAAGGTGAAGCCCGGAGCTCATTTTTTGGGGATGAGGCTGATTTGGTGCCCCTGGATGAGGCTGGGATGCTCTGACATCCACGCAGAGCAGGAGCCCATCCTGCACAAGGGCAAAAACCTCACCAGGGCAGGGTCAATGCTGTGAAATTCCAGCCACCTGGAGCAGGGACACTGTAGAGACACTGAGGATGAGAGGAGCAGCAGTGGAGGGAGATCCTTCCCCACAGGGGAAGAGCTGGGCTCAGGCTCCATCCTGCTGGATCTGAGAGGGAAAACCCTCCTTGGGCTCCAGCTGGATGAGCTGAGTGAGGATGTCAGGAGCCAGAATGGACCTGGGTTGGTGACTGCACTGACAGGGACCTCACAACCCTTCAGGACTGAGTCTGGAACTTTCTGCTGGAACCCCGAGGGCTTTTCCGTGGCTCCCCTGGGAAAACACCAAGGAAAATCCTCTTCCTGCAGGTGCAGGGGCATGGCCCGGTCTGTGCTGGGCCAGTCCCTGGCTCACCTGGCCCCGAGGGTCCCCTGGAACCCGCCGTGCTCCCCCGGAGTTTCACCTTTGCTGTGCCAACTCCCCCGACTGTGCCGGCCCAAATCTCTGTTCCTCAGGTCTGTGGGCACTTCCCAGCCTCACCAACTGATCCCACAGCACAAACACACCTGGATCCAGCAGCTCCTGAGCCGCCCTCCTCGGAGCTCAGGTGCACGGGCCATGTCCCCACTCCAGGCCACAGCATCCAGCGTGATTGTCCACTGGGATAATCACACCCATTCCCTGCCCTCCCCATGGAAAGCTGCAGGATTTGCTGCCTTTGGAGCAGTTTCCCTGCAGGTCCCCTCCTGGCTGTTCCCTTTCTCTGTTGATTCTCTGGCAGTCCCAGCAGGGCTCTCCCCTTGTTAATGGTGCTGATTCAATTTCAGAGTCTCCAATGTAAATACTCCAGGAGATTTCCTCTCTCCCCACCATTTCAACAGCCCAGTCTGGAAATTTATGGATGTTTGTGCACGGGGATGGACGGGAAGGAAATCTGGGGGCAGGTGTGGCACTGACACATCCCCAGGGCTCCCCAAGAGCTCTGCCTGGCCCCTTTGGGGTGTCCTGCCCCCTTTGCCACCCCCAGCTGCCAGGAAAAGTGCAGGAAATGCCTCTGGGATGTCCTGGATGAAATCTGATCCTCTAAACCTGTACAGAGAGGATGCAGGGGAGGGGAAAGGTGAGAAAACCTCCCGGAGGTGCTGGATTTCCTGAGCAGGAGCCAAACTCTGCCCTCCCAGTGCGGCTGCACCTGGAGTCAGGGCTGGGCACTGCTCCAGCCTCGGTCCCCTTGGCTGCCTCCAGAGCAGGAGCAGAGCGCGGGTCTGGGGACTGGGGACTGGGATGTGGGATCTGGGATTTGGGGTCTGGGATCCCAGGTGTGCGGTTTGTGATCTGGGATTTGGGGTTTGGGAACTGGGATTTGGGGTTTGGGATCTGGGGTCTGGGATGTGGGATGTGGAATCTGGGATATGGGATGTGGGATGTGGAGTCTGGGATCTGGGATTTGGGATGTGGGATCTAGGATCTAGAATCTGGCATCTGGGATGTGGGGTCTGGGATGTGAGATGTGGGATGTGGGCTCTGGGCTCTGGGATTTGGGGTCTGGGATCTGGGGTGTGGGGTCTGGGGTATGGGATGTGGGATGTTGGATATGAGATATGGGCTCTGGGATCTGGGATCTGGGGTGTGGGCTCTGGGCTCTGGGATCTGGGCTCACAGTCTCTGGCGGGGATTTCCATCTGGGGACTCCTCCCCACTCCCCCATCTGCGGCTCCCTCTCCATTCCCTTCCCCCTGTCCCTGCTGGCTGCAGGCTCTGGCTCCTCTCCCTGTCCTCAGTACCCCGTGCCAGCGGTGGGAGAAGCCAGAGCTCCCTTGGAGAGCAGCCAGAGCCTCTCCTCGTTCCCTCTCCCCATCATCACTCATTTATTATCCCTCACCCCACACATTTTCCCTCTCCTCCCTGCCCACTGGGCCCGGCTGTCTCTGGACAGAAGGAATGACATCCTTGTCCCTGGCAGGTGACAATAACAGACTCTGAAACCCGGGGAGAATCGATCTGAGCTTCAAGAGCAGCCGAACGCTGACAGGGGAGGGGATGGGCCTGGAGTGTCCCTGCTGCTGCCGGGGACAGCCCGGGGAGGGACAGAGACAGGGACAGGGACAGCGACAAAGGCTCGCACGGATTGAGCTCCGCCTTGCAGAGCCCTCCCTCCCCCTTCAGGGCTGGTTTTGGGCTGGCAGGGTTTGCTAACGTGGCAAAATCTCTCTTTCCCAAGGGGCTCGGGGAGGTTCCCATAGAGCAGAGCAGGGTGGATGCTCCAGAGCGGGATCAGCATCCCTGGAAGCCGCCACAGCCTCTCCTTGTGCCCTGCTGCTCCTCCACGGGTGTCCCCCATCCTGGGTGCCCTCGGGAGGTCTGGAGGGAGGTGGTGGCACCTCCAGCCCCTCACCTGGGGCTGAGGTTGCCCAGACCCTGGGCACAGCCCAAGGGAGCTGAGCTCCTCCGGGTTCAGGTCTCTCCACACAGAAGCCAAGCCAGCAACCCCAGGCTTGTCCTGATGATGCCTTGGGAAGGCTGACCTGAAATAGAGCCAGAGAATAGAGATTTATTGAAAGGCCCCTAGGGTCCACTTTGGGCTACACCCAGGATGGACCCAAAATGGTCACAAAATGGACAGCCAGTTATGAGGTCTCATACTTTTTCAAGTTTTGGTCCATTTGCATATTGGGGTTTAATTGTCCAATTACTGCTTCAGGCTATGAAATCCCATGCTTCTTGTTTCTCTCTTCAGCCCACCGTTGTTTGTGCTTTTGGGCCTGAAAGTTGTACTCGTTGTCCTTGGTGTGCATCAGGACAAGGATTTGTTTTGTGTCCCTGCTCTGTGCAGAGAGCTGAGTGACACTGACTGTGAGCTCAGAGCTGCACCCCTGGGCAGCACAGAATCTGAAAAAATGAAAGCTAAAACTTAAGGCGTCACTGAAAGCCAGCTGGGACTGGGATCCGGGGTGAATTCTGGCCTGGCAGGGCAGGTTCCAGGGAATCTGTGTCCGGAGCAGTGCGTGCAGGAGCCTGGAGCCCAGAGGAGGTCTGGGGAGCAGGGCAGCTCCTGCTCGAGGACAGGATGGAGCAGCACAAGAAACTCATCCCTGGAAAAACGCCTTTCCTTATCCCAAAGGAGATCCCTCTGGGAAGAAACCCCCCTGACACACCCCTGGTGTGGGGGCTTGCCCTGTGGAGCCCCGGATCCCTGCTCACCTGCCCCAGGAGATGAACAGGGAGCGTTTGTCCCTCTTTGGATGCTGTCAGGGCTGTCCCAGCCCCACTTCCAGCAGGAATCCTGCAGCCAGGCAGGGAATGGGAGGCTGCAGCAGCGTGGGGAGCCAGCAGGGTGCTGGCAGCTCTCAGGGACCCAGGGCAAGATCCCTCCTTGGGAAGGGACCCCCGGGAGCTGAGGAAGTGTTTGCCTTGGAGCTGCACCAGTGCCAACCAGAATGGGTCTCTGCAGGGCTTAAAAACTTGGCCCAGGGGTATGGAATGAGAAAGAAATGCTTGGGAAAACTGGAGAGAGGTGGGATATGACAACAGAGCTCCTGAAAGATTTGGCTGCTCTCCCAGCAGGTGCAGAGCCTGTCCAGGATCCAGGGCAGGGCAGGGAGAAGCCTTTCCCAGCACAGCTCCAGCAGCTGTGGAACATCTCAGCCAGGGGCAGCGGGGACAGCTCTGGGGGTGGACAGGGATTTGTTTCCATCACTCCTGGAAAGCCTCACTCCAAAACCCGTGTTCCAAAATCCCCTTTCCAGCAGGAATATCCCTGGATCTGGAGGCCTTGTTCCCAGCCAGGGAGAGGCAAAAGCTCCCTGTGCACTCAGGGGATGGACCCAAGGTGGGGAACCTGCAGCTGTGTGAGGAGGATTCCTGGGATTCTCCCTCCCACCGGCCTTGGAGCCTGCACAGGGACCCATCCCGGTGTCCCTGTCCTGTTTGTGCTCCTTCTCCTGTCCCACAGCCCCAGGGCACAGCCCCGGGAAGGAGCCCCAAACACCCCAAGCACCTTCACTGTTTCATCTCCCATCACTGACGACTGTAATTCCTGCAAGGAGATCCCCGGAACAGCTCCGCTTGCAATTCAATGTGAGAACACTTCATTATCACCACTGATGGAGCATCAGATGCTGCTAATTTGTGGGAATAACTCCAGAAAGAAGCATCCTCCTCATTGAGGAAGCGAATCTGCTGGTCCAGCTCTTTGAGCAGGAGAAGGAGGAACACGCCAGGATATCTGAGAGTACAGAATTTTACACTTCCTTTAATGACTTCCTTTAATAACTTCCCTGTTTTCCAACGGGCTCGGGAGCTTTGGGGGTGTCAAGGCATAACCGAGATCCCTGACCTGTGTCTCAGGGAATTCCCAAGGCCGGGATGGAATCTTGCAGGTTTAATGGCCCTTGCTGCATTTCTCCTCCGTGAATGTCCCCAGCTGCTTCTGGCCTCCTCTCAGCCTGGCACAGCCTCGCTGTCCTCAGCTGACCCCCCTGCCAAGGCAGCTCTTCCCTTCTGGTTGTTTACAAAACCAGGAAAACTTGGGAAGCCGAAGCTCCATCTCTCCAGATTTTGGGGCTGGGTCCCGGTTTGATGGGAAATGGGAAGCCCGAGGCAGCCCCTGGGTGAGGGGAGGGAAGGAAACGCTGCTGGTTTAACCCAGGGAGCTGCGGAGTGGCCGTGGGACACTCACCTTGTCCTCAGAGGTGGCACTGCCCGCTCCCTGTCCCGTGTCCCACGGTATCAGCCTTCCCTGCTCCGGCCCCCTCCGGCTTCCCTGCGTCCTGCACATCCCTGGAATGTCGGGCACTGCCCAGGTGCCCCAGGGAACGGCCTCGGGGCTGCCAGAGCTCCAGGGTTTGGACTCCGCTCCCAGGGATGCTCAGGGTGGGATTGTGCAGGGCCAGGAGCTGGGCTGGATGATCCCTGTGGGTCCCTTCCAGCTCGGGATATTCTGGAATTCCGTGATGTCTCCGGTGATTCCATCCCAAGCTCTGGCTCGCCTCCGGAGTCGCTGCTCCTCCTTGGGAGGCTGGGCTGAGCCTGAGGAGAAAGTGTCACCCTGCAGGGAGAATTCCTGTCCTTCCAGCCCTTTCCCACCGTGTCCTGCAGCCCTGGCACCTCCCCTGTCTCGGTTCCTGGCGCTGGGATGAGCAGGCAGGGCGAGCAGGGCTGCTATAAATAGTGCCGGCGGTGGGAGCTGCAGCCTGGCCGCAGACAGGGAAGCAGGAGCTGGAAATGGCCGGGACGAGGAGCCCCAGCCCAGCCCCACCCGACGATTTTAGGAACAAGCCCTGAGTCCCGATGGATCCCAAGGGAGAGGGAGGAACGCAGTGCACGGAGCTGGGATGTGCATCCCCGGCTAAATGTGAGATGAGCTCTGCTTCCACCGCCATTTCCAGGGACTGGAGAGCCGTGTTCCCGGATTTTTTTATCATTCCCAGCTGAAAATCTCCCTGCCCTGCCAGGACTCGGCAGCTCCTGTCTCACCCCATGGCTGGAGGCTGGATTTGAAGGATAAAATTCCTTCCCTGACGGGTCCCTCTGGGCTGCTGCGCTGTCCCCAGCACGGAGGGACACCCGGGTGTGAAGGATTCAGTGTCCCCTGTCACAGGATGGCAGCAGGGACAAGCAGGTGGCACCAGGGGGGACCAACACTTTGCTCCGTGCCAGGAGCTGCCACCCCAGCTTGTCCCCACTGTCCCTTTGCTCTCACACCGTGCCAGGAAATCCCACGGAGTGTGGGACTGTCCCCATCCCCTGGGGGATCTTGCAGGAGTGGAAGGTGGTGACACCTGGGCAGCGTCTCCAGGGAGGGCGGGAATCCCTCTCCAGCCTCCCTGAGTCCCAGGGGAGCTCCGGGCTCGAGTGGACACGCTTGTCCCCCACATTTACTGGTTGGGGACCACACAAAAGGGACGAATCCATCCCAGAGCTCCTGATCCCACCCTGCCGTGGTGCCAGGAGGAGGAGGAGGAGGAGGAGGAGGAGGAGGAGAAGGAGGAGGAGGACAAGGAGGAGGTGTCACCCTCAAGCTCAGCACAGGAAGAGGTCCAGGATTGCTCTGAAGCTGAGAAACCTCCCTGGGAGCCGGAGCAGCTCCTCATGCCCTCCCAACCTGTGCCACTCGTGGGTGTCCCCCTTCCCAGCCCTTTAATAGGTGCAATTATCCCAGCAAACCCGGGATCCACGGGAATTCTGGGAGCACGACTCATTCCCTGGCAAGGGGTCCCCAGCCCTGCCCTGGTCTCCAGTTCCCTGGTCCAACTCCCAGTTCCAGCTCCCACTGCTGATCCCAGCGCTGTCCCCAGCACTGAATTGTTCCATCCCAGCTGTCCCCAGACACTGGCCGGGGGGGCAGTGACCGTGCTGGGGGAGTTGGGGCTCAGCAGAGTGGGGTCCCCAGGGGCTCCTCACACCCCCCTGTCGCCCCTGAGTCAGGGAATCACTGTGGGAATGACAGGATGGAAATTCAGGTATTCCAGACCTGCTCCCAGGGCTTCCACCAAGGCTGGAATTTCCCGGGGCTGCTCCTGAGCGGAGCAATGACGCCAGGAATTATCCTGAGGGAGAATTACCCCGGCTCGGGGGGGAGTCGGGAGTTCGGGTGGCTCAGCAGGGATGGACTCCGGCCAGACATGGAAGGGAAGCTGCAGATGGAGGGGAATTCTCAGGGATGTGCACCCAGGCTGGGCTGGGCCCTTTCAGCTTCACCCTTTCTGGGATCAGGATCCTGGGATCATCCTGACAGAGCCCAGCAGGTCGCCAGGGGCTCTGCTGGGAATGGCCAGGAAACGTTCCCAAGGACCACGAGATGTGGGAGCACCACGAGGCCCAGGATGACTTCCCTGGGTTTGGCAATCCTGGCTCCCTGATCTCACTGTTGTTTCCTGCTCTCCCTGATACCCAGGCGAGGTCAGCCCCCACAGCCCCTGGGATCTGCTGACTTCCCTGGAATGCTGCTTTCTGCTGGAAGTGCTGACTCACAAACAGCCCCACAGGAGGGGATCTTTAACTCCCGAGTCCCCCATTTTCATGGCACCCCATGGCCAGGAGCTCCCCCTGCACCGTGAATCATCCATTCCCTTCATTCCTTCCTTCCCTAGGGAGAAATTCCCCCCTGGGAGGGTGGGCAGGCCCTGGCACAAGGTGCCCAGAGAAGCTGTGGCTGCCCCTGGATCCCTGGAGGTGTCCCAGGCCAGGCTGGATGGGACTTAGAGCAGCCTGGGATGGTGGAAGGTGTCCCTGCCATGGCAAGGGTGGGACTGGATGATCCTTAAGGTCCTTCCAGCCCAAACCATTCCGGGATTCTATGATTCCATGATTCATTCCCAAATTGCTCAATTTAATGTTTTTAAGGCTTTTCACTTCCCCTTGGCTCAGGATTTCACTCTGTGCCTTAACTCCTTCCATAATCTCCCTGCCTCAGGCCAGTCATTCTCCTCTCCTGGACTCTCTTCCCAGCCCAGTTTGGTGACTCCCATGGATATGAAGACCCTTTATAACTCTCCCATCCCCAGTTCTGCCCCTTCCCTGCCATCCCCACACACCAGAGCCCCACTCCCTTCTCCTGGAATCTTTGCAGGCTCTGAGAGGGGCTCATCCATCAGTCGGGGACTTGGCAGCATTCCTGGGACTGTCAGTTCCTGGGAACAAACAACTGCAGAGGCACTGTCCTCTTCCTGGAATTGGGGAGGAACACTCGTGGCTCCAACCCACGGCGTGGGGACGTCCTGGAGCCAGGATGTGTCTGGGATGAGCCATGGGATGAGCCATGGGGTCAGCCATGGGATCAGCCATGGGATGAGCCATGGGATCAGCCACAGGATCAGCCACATCCCCCTGAGCTCCAGCAGCAGCTCCATGGAATGTTCCAGCCTGGAGCTGGAGGTGGGGCCCTGTGTTCCCACCAAGGGACACTTGAGGCCACACACAGGACACGAACCCTCGGTGCCTCTCCTGGCTCCCGGCTCCATCCAGGGGATCCCACGGCGTCCATGGAGCCACTCCTGTCCCAGGAGCTCACCTTGCTGTGTGCCACTGGCACTGTCCCCACTCCTGGCACTGTCCCCACGCCTGGCATCGAGCCCTGCCCCGGCCTGTCCAGCCAGGATGTCCCTGTGCTGGGAATTCAATGCATCCAGGGATGTTTTCCAGCTGGATGTCACCTGGTGTCACCCAGCTGATGTCCAGAGATGTTCTCCAGCCTCCTGAGCAGGATCCCTGCCCAGCAACACCCAGAGCTCCTGCTCTCCCCATCCCCAGCCCACGCCCATTGCAGGATCCAGCAGCGCCCCTTGTCACACCAATCTCAGCACGATCCCAAACCCTGGAGCTCCTGTTCTCCCTATTTCCAGTCAATGTCCAGTCACAGCAATCCCAGCATGATCCCAAACCCTGGAGCTCCTGTTCTCCCTATTTCCAGTCAATGTCCAGTCACAGCAATTCCAGCACAATCCCAAACCCTGGAGCTCCTGCTCTTCCTGTTCCCAGTCAATGTCCAGTCACAGCAATTCCAGCACAATCCCAAACCCTGGAACTCCTGTCCTGGCAAATCCAGGACCCCCTGCCCGCAGCTTCCCTGACTGGGATTTCTCCCAGCAGGCACAGGATCACCTCCAACAGCCATCCAGGGGTTAATATCCCAAGGTGTGATTCCAGCAGGAATTACCACAGGATCTGCAGCTGATTCTAGCAGGAATTACCACAGGATCTGCAGCTGACCCAGGTCAGAGCAGCATCCGCAGGGAGGGATCCAGGGGATGGCACACCCCGGGGGCTCCCATGGGATTCGGCAGAGGGAAGGAGCAGGGTTTGGTGCTGACCCCAGGCATTTCTGCCCTGGAATGAGAATCCAGGAGGAATGGCAGAGCTCAGGGAAGGATGAGGAGAGGAGGAATCCTTGCCCTAAATCCGACAGGGAAGCGAAACCATGGAGGGAGAAGCCCTGGTTAATCCAGAGCAAAATTGGCACAGGAATAAATAAATATAAATTTGCCAGGAGCACAGGCTGGAAATTAATAGGATTTTAACCACCAGAGAAGCTGGTTCTGAAAACCCCAGGCCAGGCAAGAAACCCTCCCGATTCCAGGATGGATTTGCACCATTCCTGGTTCACAGGAGGACAAGGACAGGAGTGGCCGAGGCTTTAATGGCCAGAAATCCGTGTGTACAAACATTAAAAACAGAGCAAACAGGAGGAGCTCCAATTCTTCATACAAAGCAAAATTCTGATTTAATTGGCATAACAGGCTCGTTGGGATAACTTCTGTCTGGAATATTAATATCCGACTGGATACCATGCAGGAAGGGCAGGCAAGGAGAAGAAGGAGGATCTCAAGAGCAGAGGTGCACACTGAGCAGGGGACTGAGGGGGAGGAGACACTTAATGAGAATTTAAGAGGAAAAAATGGCTGTTGCTACAGCAGAGGCACCAGGAATTGGGCTGAGAAGAAGCATTTGAACCATTTAATCCAAAAAACCCAGGATTTGGTGGTAGCAAGGGATTTTATCCCCTCAGAAGGGCTTTGACAGGGATCTTGGAAATCACTGATGGTTTGACAGGTGCTGGGGCTGCCTGGGCAGGACAGCTCTGACCAAAAGGTAAAACACACAAAACCCCAGGGGTAAAGCAACACACAAAACCCCAGAGGTAAAATGGACAAAGCCTCAAAATGTAAAATGGAAAAAAACCCCCAAGTTGAAATTCCCTGGATTTGAGAACAGTAGGTCAGGTTCTTTGGGATGGAGGAGCACAGGGAGCTAAGGGTGGAGTCAGACACCACCCAAGGGAACCAGGGCTGTTCATTATTTATCCCTGGCCTTGGTGATTCCCTCACCAGGGCTCCTGATCCTGCCGCTCCCCAGAGTCCACCTTTCCCCAGGAATGCTCCCTGAAGGTGCCACGTGCTGGGATTCCCACCCCGTTCCGGTGTGACATTCCTGGGATGAGGTGCAGACAGCCCAGCTAACTCAAGCTGCTCTAAAACAAGAGCCAAAGCCGTCTGTGCTAAAAAAAAAAATCCTCTTGGGAGACACTTTTAGCTCCAAGTGGGAAAAGAAATCAACCTGGCCATGGGCAGAGCTTCCTCAGGCCTGGGAGGGGAATTTTTCCTTATTCCTGTCCTTCCTGCCCTTCACCCTCACCCCATTTTCCTGAGGATCACCTCCCATTTTATCCAGGATTATTTTTGCTCAGATAAAAAACTGATTTTTTAAAAGTTTTCTCCGTTTTTTGGTCAAATCTTTGTGTTCCTTCCTCAGTTCTCTGGTCAAGAATATCCAAATAATGTCCAAATGGACACTTTTTCCTTGGCATTAAACCTCCAGCCCAACTCAAAGAATTCCTTGTGCCATCATCCCAGAGAGGAATCCTTCATCTTTAGGATCCTGGGAGTGAATTCCCAAAAAATCAGAGGGAAAATGTTGAGGATGGGGTGATGGGATGCACTCCAAGTTTCATCCCTGGTATCCTTGTGTCATGTTTGGTGCAGAGGACAGTGGGATTAAGGTGGTGCTGATGAACCTGTTGGGCTTTAGAGTGTGTTAAATATGGAATTAAATAGGAAAAAAGGGACTTTGTGTCCTGGAGCAAGGGAACTGGGAGTAGTGGTGATGGCAGCAGTGCAGAAGGTTTATCCAAGACTGCAGGGCCAACTCTGTTCCCAGCCCAGTGGCCCCAGGTGCTGAATCCCTCCCCCAGCACAAATTTAAAGAGATTTTTTTTTAAAAAAAATGATCATCCAGGGTACATCAGCTACCTTGAGCCAATCCTGAAGTTATTCCTGAAGGTTGGTCCTGGCAAATTCCTTCTCCTGGCAGAGCCCAGTGGTCAGGACTCAATTTCCAACAGATCCCTCTCCCCTCACACCTCTCCTTGCAGTGAGGATTTGTCTGCAATGATGAATTTGGGGCAGTGGATGCCAAGGACAACAAACAGCAGGAGCTGTTCCCAAGGTCTGGATGCACAAGAGGAGATGGGAGCATGGACAGCTTTACCTGGGATTATCCAAAACTGCTGCAAGGGGGAATTCTCACAGAATTCTCACTCAGAATCCAAAAATGGTTTGGGTTGGAAGAGACTTTAAAGCTTATCCAGTTCCACCTCTTTTCTTTGGGCAGCAGGGACATGTTCCACTGTCCCAGGCTGCTCCAATCCCTCTCCATCCTGGCCTTGGACCCTCCCAGGGATGGGGAATCCACGGAATTACCTGTGCCAGGGCCTCACCACCCTCACAGGGAAGATGGGAATGTTCTGAGCGCTCCCAGCTCCAGCACGGAGCTCCACACCTTATTCCCTGTGCCCGTGAAAGCCAAATTCCCATTCCAATCCTGTCCCCATCCTTTCACACCCCAGCACTCTCTGCAGGGACTTTCCCTCTGATCTGTGACCATGGAATTCCCTTCAGAGCTGTCAGGGAAGGGCTTTCCCCCCATTTTTATAAATCTGAATACCCACCCTCCCTCAGCCCTGCTGGGAGGCAGCAGCTGAACCTCTCAGGGCACTGCAGGAGCCCCTCAGGTGAAATCTCTCCCCTCCACTGCCCATGGCCTGAGGCTGGGGGGGCCCTGCTCCCTCTTTGCCTTTTCCATCAGCTCAGGGCAGCTGGAATTTCTCTGCTGAGTCTTTCCTCAAATCCATCTGCTCCAGATCTCCTTTCCTTCCCAGCAGAGCCTCCAGAGCTGGCACTGAACCCTCCTCAGCTTTCCCTGAGTCCATTTCTCCTGTAAATCCACATTTATCCCGTTTGCCCAGGCAGGAATTATTTGTTGTTCCCGATTTTCCTGCTCTGCCCAATGCATTCAAACCTTTCAGTTGAGTTTTGAGGCGGGGGGGGGGGGGGTGGGAGGGTCTGAAGCCAATTATTTCATTTAATATTTGGTTAAACCTGGCATTTCCACTGCTCTGATTCCTTGGATTCACATCCAGCTGTGGCAGGCACGGAGAGGGGCAAATCCAGGAGCAAATCCCTGGGGAGCTTCCCGGAAAAGGCTGAGAGCATCCCTCAGGTGATGAGTGGGGTGAGGAGGGTCTGCAGCCAAAACCACACTTGAGGCAGGGCTTGGCTTTTCCTGATCCTAAGGAAGGGTTTCCTGAGTGATCCAAGAGACCCCAAAGGTGTCAGGATTCCCAGTTTTCTGATTCCGGCCTTCCCAAGATGGGACAACCACCCCAGGGGCTGAGCAGAGCCACGAGACCCGAGGGAAACTGAGGCAGCAGGGCCGAGGTGGGAGCACAGCCCTGTCCTGCCTCTGGAGAGGGCTGGAAAACCCCTCAGCCCCCACGGGATCCATGGGGGATCCCAGCCCCGTCTCCTCCCCCTCAAAAGCTGCCATGGAACGGCTGCAGGCTCCCTCCAGGCTGATCCAGTGACCCAGATTTCCCAGGAATTCCTGGTCCCTGGGAGGAGATCACACCTCGTGTCAGGGAAGGAGGAACAAACCCCGGGGCTGCTCCGCCAGGGGTGGAAATGGGGCTGTCTGAGAGGAAGAAATCTTGGGAAGAATCCTATCCTGACCAAAAATCCATGCAGAATTCCTGGTCTAGCTTGGGATATGGCCAAGGCGGATCTGTGCATGGAATTGAGGGAGTGAGGGTGGAGCCAGGAGCTCCAGCAGGCGGGAAAAGAGCTCATTCTGTGCAGGTGCTGGGAAGATTTGGGTAATTCCAGGCCTGTCAGGACAGGGAATAGCTGGGAATTCACAGAAAATTGACTTTTCCAGCCCGTTATCTTGATGGAATGATAAATGTGGGTGAGGCAGATAAATTGATAATTAAGGGATAATGGAATGTGAGGAGCATTTCACCAGGTCCCACAGGACCACGAGACTGGAATGGGAAAATCAATATCAATCCCATGAAAGGGGCTGGAATTTCCTCAGCTCACGGGTCTCACCCCGCCCTGAAAATATGGGTTTCCAAAAATCCTGCACCACCCAGGACTGACAGGGAACAGGGAAAACCAGCACAACCAGAAATCACCTATCCATGGAGGTCCCCAGTGCCAGCACCCCCAGATTCCAGCAGGGACAGAGCCCAGCTCGGGCCAGGGGGGGACAATTGAGGGATTCAGCCCGAATTTGGGCACCTGTGAGGGAACAGGGTGTGAAATTCCCACCATGGCCAGTGGACCTGGGATCCATCCATGCACCTGTGAGATGTCCCAGAGACCCACAGAGCCCTGAAGAACCAAACCAAGGCTCTGTGGGAGACTCAAGATGGGAATTGGAGGTGGATGTTCAGGTAACCAAGCCCTGGAGCTCCTGCTGGCAAGGCCTGGAGAGAGATTCCCGGGAAGCCCAAGCCTGCTCTGCTGCCAGGACATGGATTCAGCCCCCCACACACTTGGGATGTCCTGCAGCCCCAAGCTTTGCCTCCACTGCCATTCCAGAGGGACTCCAGTAGGTCCTGGGTCACGACTTCCATCCCTGGGGTCTCGGTTCTTGGGCTGATAACTCTCTGAGAATGTTGTTTAAAAGTCTTTCTCGTAAGCTCTGGTGCTAGAAGAGAGAGTCAGGATACATCTGTCTTGGTCTTCAAGGATGTTAATTCTTATCTAGGTACATTCTGTTCTCACCTGATGAGGGTGCTAACTACAGTGCTGGTTGTCTCCGACTGACTACTTAGAGGGCATTTGTAATCTTTTATACTATCAACTAGGTGTCTTATGTTTACAGATAAATACCAATACTTATCACTTCTGTTAGACAGTGTATTTCTACTTTAATCTAATCTAAAAACGCTACTATTACAGCAGAAGATGGAGGGCAAGAAGAAGAAGCAGAAGGACAGGGACACGCCTGAATTCTTCTATCTTGCCTTCTTAAACCTCTATTAAACCCTAAAATTCTACATCTACACTTGGTGATAAATTAACATTATACTAATCAAACTCTCATGGCTTGTCTCTGGACCACTTGCCAGGGTCTCGAATCACCCAGGGCACCCAGAGGGATGTCCTGGGTTCTGACACTGGGGTGGCTTCTCCTGGATTCCAGCACCTCCCAAACCCCTGGGTGTCTCTGTGGGCAAGGAAACCCCACCTCGCCCCGCACAGATGTCCTCACACTGAGCTGGGACCAGTCTCCCTGGGCTGGTGTCACCTGCAGGGGGTGGGGAAGGTCCCTCGGGGCTCCAGCTGCTTCCTCTCCTCCTTTTCACAGGAAAACCAGTCCCAGCATCCCTGGGGTTCCATCCAGGCCTGGATTTCTCCCGCTGCAGGCTCCAGTTTGTGGCACTGGGATGGGGCTGGAGCACTGGGAACCTCCCGCCTGCTCCAGCTGCGTGTGTGACTCAGCAGGGACAAGGCTCCTGCAGGTTCCCTCACCGGGCAGTGCCCGGGGGATGTTCCCATCTCCTGGACGATCCCGGTCCCTGGGCAGAGCTCAGGGACACGGCACACCTGGATCTTGGCTTCCCGAGGCTGGGATTTGGCACATTCCTGGGAGTCCAGGTTTGCAGATGGCCTCGGGAGGCTGGGCTGGGCTCAGCTCCTCCAGGCACGCTCGGGAATTAATGCAGACCCAGGCACTGCTGGAAATTGATTCTTCAGAGAGTCCTTCAGGTCCTTCCTTCCATCCTTCATCCCTGGGAGCGTCCCAGGCCAGGCTGGATGGGGCTTGGAGTGACCTGGGATAGTGGGAGGTGTCCCTGGGATGAGATTTAAGGTCCATTGTGTGATTCCAGGAGCTCGAGGTGCTGGCTCCTCCAGGAATGACAATCCAAGGCCATCCCTGCGGGCAGGGGAGGTACCAGATAGCCCCACCAGCCGTGTTCCAATGGCTGTTGGTTGGTGGCAGATGAGTGACAAATCCAAAAAAACCCCAAATTACCACACTTCACCCCTGAGCTGCATCCAGAACCCTCCGTGGGTGGTGTCCGTGTCCCTCCCAGGGGTCATGCCTCATTCCTGCCGCAATTCCAGGAGATATCCAGCCGGGAGCAGCCCTGGCTGCTGGGTCACAGCCCGAGGTCACACGGTGAGAGTGCCTTGGTCGTCACTGCCACCACCCCCAGCTCATCAGCGATGGAATTCTGATCCCTTCCCGTTCTCCCATTTTCCCCCTGATCTTTCAGGGATGCATTTCCTGACCCGCGGCTCTTCCCAGTGCAGGGGCCAGGGAGGGCAGGAGATTTTGCTATGATGGCTTTGGGAGGTGTTTGTCGGTGCCGGAGTCTCAGCTCTCCGGGAATTAATTTGGGAATTGGAGCTTTGTAAACCAGGAGTTCATCCCCAGCCCCGTTCCCGCCCGGGGAACTCATCCAGGGTGATCCAGGTGCCGCTGGATCCGTGACCATTGGATTTGGATTCGGGAGCTGCTGCCTCTGACCGGAGGGAAGGAAGACACAAAATCCCAGTTCCTCATGAGTCACAGAGCCCGGATCGACAGCTCGCTGTTAATGAGCTGCAAATGAGCTGCCCGGAATCCAGAGGGGCAGGAGGAGGGAGCAGAACGGAGGTGCCCAGAACCCCGACCCCACAGGGCTGCTTGGGGAAAAAAATGAGCGGTTTTACTGTGAATCCTCCTTTCATCAAATCCCACAGTAAGAGAAAGGTGGGAATCAGAGGCGCTGCTGCTGTGCAGGTGCTAAAGAGCCGCGGGAAGGTGTGAGAGGACCTTTCCTGCAGGGCAGCTCCCGGTTTGCAGGGACCCACAGGAGCGGGGAATGCTTTTCCCACCTCTGCACAGAGCATTTCACACCTGAGTGAGAGGCAATTTTGCGCCCTTCTCCCTTCAGGCCCGGTTTAAAGCTGAGCTCTGCTCACCCCCAGACCTGTAAAAGTGGAGAAATAGGAGAACACCTGTCCCCAGACCCCTTTTTTTGCCTCGTTCCCTGGCAGGGCTGAAGGCGATAACATCACAACTCCTGGAGGCGAGGGGCAGGTCCCTCACCCTGGTGGTCTGGCAGAGACAGGGACAACATGGGGTCACCATCCAGGTGGAGCCACCATCCCTGGGAGTGTCCCAAACCCAAGCAGGTGGCAGTGACAACGATGTCACCTCAGCTCCAAGGCAAACCAGGCTGGGAGGTGCCTCCCTGAGGTGCTGCCTTTGCCCCCCTGTATTCCAAATTCTCCATTTCCCACGTTTTCCTCCCCTTGCCACAGCTCTGGATGTGTCCCCACCTGCCCCGAGGTTCAGAACCTCCTCCCTGGTGGGGACCTGGGGCAGAGAAGGGATCAGATCCCTTTGTACCCCTACATTGGGATCATCCTGGTCCCTCTCCGTGTTCCCAAATCCAGCTGCAGCCGAATTGCTGCCCCCAAAAATGCTTTCCTTATGGGAACTGGGGATGAAGTGGGGCTGGACCCTCACATGGGCCTGCTCACTCCACAGCTGCCTGTCTTAGGTTGCCATGGCAAGATGTAACCCAAAGTTTGTACTCTATCTGTTAAATCCCGCTGGGGCAGTGTTCTTTATTCCTTCCAGAACCCAGCCTCCCTCCAGGGGATCTCTGCTGTCCATGGGCCATCCAGGCTCACTGCAGGGCTGAGACAATTACATCATCCCATTGGGAGATGCTCCGCCCAGGGGGAGGAGCCCAGCATTCCTACCTGGATAAAACCTGGGATTCAGAACAGCAGCACAGCCTGTGTGCACTGCATTCCCAGAGGGAGACCAGACCCATCTCACATCACTGGACCTTCAGAGGAAAACTGCACCCTCCTACAGGATCATTGCTCCAGCAGAGCCACATCTGTGTCCTGGGTTACCCTGTAAGTTGTGCCCAAAGTCTGTATTCCATCCCCATCCCCAGGAGCTGCTGGAACCAGCTGGGGCAGTGTTTCCCTTCTCTCCTGTCCATGGCCCAGCAATGCCGTGCCCATGGCTCATGGGGAACTCCCTGCGGGAGCTGTCTCTGGTTCATGGGCCAGCAAGGAGCCACTGCAGGGCTCAGAGAATGAGATCAGCCCATGGGGAGATGCTCCGCCCAGGGGGAGGAGCCAAGAATTTCCCACCTGGATAAATCCAGGGTTTGGGACAGCACAGGCAGCTTTTATCCACTGGACTCCCAGAGGAGACAAGAGCTCCCAGACATTTCTACAGGATCACTGCTTGGACAAGACCATCTCATCTGGACTGCCGCTACCACCCAAACAGGGTGTCAGGTTGTATTCTGACTCTGTCAGTGGTTTTTTTTTGTACTATTGCATTTATTTTATTTTACTTTATTTTATTTCTTTTCCTCTTATTAAATTGTGTTTCTGACTTGGAGTCTCTCACTGGTTTTGCTTTCAAACCAGCACAATCTGTCACTGCAGGAGGACTTGACTGGACTGCTGCCAACACCCTGACCAACAGGGTGTCAGGTCGTGTTCTGACTCTGTCAGGGTTTTCCTTTTTTTGTACTACTGCATTTTTATTTTAATTTTCCTAGTAAAGGACTGTTATTCCTATTCCCATATCTTTGCCTGAGAGCCCCTAACTTCCAAAATTATAATAATTCATAGGGAGGGGGTTTACATTCTCCATTCCAAGGGAGGCTCCTGCCGTCCTCAGCACACACCTGTCTTTCCAAACCAGGACACTGCCCTCCCCACCTCAGCCTGCTCCAAAATGAGCCCAAAAGCCCCAAAAATATGGGATTGTTGTTATCCCACAGCCACCAGTGCAGGAACTCTCCCACAGCTCTTAGCTCCTCTACAAATACATTTTTCCACCTCTAAAACTGCTCTTTTTTTAATCTCTAGAGCTGCATTTTTGACCTCAGAAAGGCATTTTTAAACCTCTAGCACTGCATTTATGCACCAAGAGCTGCATTTTTTTCTTCTCTAGAACAGCATTTTGTAATGTCAGTAACTGCAGTTTTACTTCTAGATCTGTTTATTTGCACCTAGACTTGCATTTTCCCCATTGGAACCTCATTCCTTTGTGCCTAGAACTGAATTTTTTTAACCTCCAGAACCACCTTTTTTTTTAAAAAAAAAAACATCTAGAACTGGTTTTTTTTCATCAAGAATGGAATTCTTTAACCTTTGTGACTGCATTTTTGACCTTTGGAATGGCATTTTTTAACATGTAGAATCGAATTTTCAACCTCTTTAACTGCATGATTTTTTACCTCTGGAATGGCATTTTGCACTTAGAACTGCATTTTTTTAACCTTTGTAATGGCATTTTAACTCTAGAATGGAACTTTTCCCCTCTAAAATTGTATTTTTTAGCCTCTAGAATGGCACTTTTTTTTTAACCTCTAGAACTGCATTTTTTACATCTATAGCTCAATTTTTCTAAACTTCTAGAACTGCATTTTTGCACTGAGGACTGCATTTTTTAATCTCTGGGACTGCATTTTTTACCTCTATAACAGCATTGTTTCACCTCTAGATCTCCATTTTCTAACCTCTAAAACTGCATTTTGCCTCTAGAACTCTACAACTGCATAATTTTATCTCTAGAACTGGGGTTTTTACCTCTATAATTGTATTTTTAATCTCAGGAACTGCATTTTTTACACCTAGAGCTGCATTTTTAAACTTGTAGAACAGCAACTTTTTTCACATAAAACAGTATTTTTTTACCTCTAGAACTGCTTTTTAAAAACCTCCAGAACAGCATTTTTCAACGTCGAGAACAGCATTATTTCAACTCCCAGAGCTGCATTTAAACCCCTAGAACTGCATTTTTAAGCTCATTAACTGCATGTTTCCCTCCTTACCTCTAGAAGAGAATTTTCATACATCTAGAATAGATTTTTTTTAAGCCTTAGAACTGAATTTTTAAACTCTAGACTTGCATTTTACCACTATAACTACATTTTTTACTCCTAGAACAACGTTTTTTAACCTCTAGAACTGCATTTTAACCTCTAGATTAAAAAAACCTAAAAACCCTTCACCCTCCCTCCCCCCACCCCGAACTCTCAAACATCCAGAATTGCATTTTTAGCTCTAGAGTAGCATTTCCACACCTAGAACTGCATTATTTCACCCCTAGAACAGCTTTTTTAACCCCTAGAACTGCATTTTATCCCTTGAATGGCATTTTTTTGTGCCGAGATCTGACTTTTTTAACCTTTACAACTAATTTTTTCCCTCCAGACCGGCATTTTAAACATCCCCGAGTGCAATTTTTTTCGCACCTATTTTTGCACGCCGCCGGGATGAGCCGCGCATTCCAGAGATCCCTTTGAAGGGATAAAGGGCCCGGTTAATCCAGCGGCTCTTCCCCCTCCTTCCCAGCCATTCCCTTTGAAGGATCCGGGCAGAGCCGGAGCCATTCCCAGCGGCAAATCCAGCGCTGACTCCTCCTGGGAGAGCGGCAGCTTTGCCTCGGATCCAGCGCGATTCCAGGGATAAATGGAGAAGCAGGCTGGGGGCAGCCTTTCGGGATATTCTGGGTAATTTTGTGATAATTTCGGGATAATTTTGGGATATTTCAGGTAATTCTGGGATAGGGACAATCAGCTGGGGTCAGAGAGTCCAGACAAACCCTTGGGACAAACCCTTGGGACAAACCTTTGGAACAAAACCTCAGGACAAACCCTCGCAGCTGGTCCTGGAAGGGCTGATCCAGGAAAAGAGGAGCAGCTGATTAAAGTCACTTGGAACAGGTTTGATCCCAACCTGGCAGAGCAATGTGGGAGCTCAAGGAATTCCCTGATCTCAGTCCAGGAAGGGGTGGGACAGGCACAGACCTATCCCAAGGCCTGGCAAAAACCTGGAGCATCTTTGTCCAACCTGAGAGGACACAGGAAAACGAGGGGATTTGCATTTTCCAAGGAAAACCGGTGTTCTCCAGCCAGCTCAATCCTCATATTCCTGTGAGGAGAAAGAGCCCAGGATGGACTCGTGTGTTGTTGTTGGGGTTGGTTCCCTTGGTTTTCCAGGTGTGAATGCAGCACGGAAGGGATCAGGCACAACAGATTTATAAAATCATGGAATTGTTAAGTTTGGAAAGGACCTTGAAGATCACCCAGCACCACTGTGGGGATCATTTAACCCTGTCCTCAAGTGCCACCTGCAGGGATGGGCACTCCAAACCTCCCTGGGCAGCCCCTGCCAAGCCCTGAGCACCCTTTCCATGCAGAAATTCCTCCTGATGTCCAACCTGAGCCTCCCCTGGCCCAGCCTGAGGCCGTTCCCTCTCCTCCTGTCCCTGTTCCCTGGCAGCAGAGCCCGACCCCGACCCGGCTGTCCCCTCCTGTCAGGGAGTTGTGCAGAGCCACAAGGTCCCCCCTGAGCCTCCTTTTCTCCAGGCTGAGCCCCTTTCCCTGGAATTCTCCCTGAGGAATTCTCCAGTCCCTTCCCCAGCTCTGTTCCCTTCCCTGGACATGCTCCAGCCCCTCCAGGTCCCTCTGGTCGTGAGGAGCAGCTCACTGTCATTCCCTTGGAAACAGCTCAGAACTCCTGGGTGCTTCTCTGGGAGTTCTCTCCCCATTTCCAGGATTGCTGACGTGCAGTGCCCTGGGTGGGTCTGTCCCACCGATCCCACTGATCCCACTGATCCCACTGATTCCACTCCTTCCCAGGTCCCAGCTGCCTCCCAAGCCAGGATGGGGCCGTTTTCTCTCTCCCCTGGCCCCACAGCCCCTCCTTCCCCTGCACCTGCACCAGGTCAGAGGAGCCACCAGGATGATCCAGAGGGATGGAGCAGCTCAGCTGTGAGGGAAGGCTGAGAGAATTGGGAATGTTCAGCCTGGACGAGGGAAGGTTTTGGAGTGACCTAATTTTGGATTTCCAGTAATGAGAAACATGGAGAGAGATTATTTCCAAGGGCCTGGAGTGCCAGGACAAGGAGAATGGCTTTAAGCTGGAGGAGGAGAGATTTAAATTGGATTTTGGGAAGAAATTCCTCTCTGTGAGGATGGTGAGGCCCTGGCACAAGGTGCCCAGTGAAGCTGTGGCTGCCCCTGGATCCCTGGCAGTGTCCAAGGCCAGGATGGATGGGGCTTGGAGCAGCCTGGGATAGTGGAAGGTGTCCCTGCCCATGGCAGGGGTGGGACTGGATAGACTTTGAGGTTACTTCCACCCAAGCCCATTCTGGGATTCTGTGGAATGTCAGGAAGGTCAGGAATTCTCCCAGTGTGAGATGGGTCCTCCCTCTCAGCTCCTTCCCTCCAAGGCAGCCCTTGGGCATCCTGCAGGACAGAGCTTGGGCAGGTCCTGCCCACCTGGAGCCTCCCGAGCTCAGGTCCTGCCCACCTGGAGCCTCCGTCTGCTCCTCAGAACAAACCCGAGCTGTGCAGGGAAATCAGAGCAGGAGTTTGTTTGCCACAGGCAAAGCTGAATTTGTCTCATTTCTGGAATTCCCCAGGAGCTCAGCTCTTGTCTTAACCCTCCCAGAGTGAGCTCCCTATCAATTATGTCAGCTTCCAAACCCTGCAGGGAAGTGTCACATCCTGCTGTCCCCACGCAGCCACCACAGGAGGGTGGGCAGGGGGACCTTGAGGTCTCTCCTCCACCCAAGGCCTGGCAGAGCAGAGCTCTTGCATCCTTCAGGGAATTTCTCCCATGATGGATATTCCACCCATCCTTTGGCCCCTGTCTTGCTCTTGAAATCCCCAGATTGGGAAAACTGTTCCCTCGTGACCCAACAGAGGTTCTGCTCTTCCCAAGTGTGGCCTTTCCTTGTTGTATTCCAGGAATTTGGCTTCTTCCCTATGAAAATCCAGTTTACTCCCCTTTGCCCTTTCCACAGCCTCTCCTCGTGTGCTGTTGCTGGGTGCCCCAGCCATCCCTGTGGCCTCACCTGAACTGGTTCCAGTATGGGGATCCCTCTCTTGAACTGGGGAGCCCAGCAGGGGATAGATGTTGCCTCAGGGATGAGGGACAGGGGGTCCCAAGAGGAAGCTGCTGGAGCTGGCCCTTGTTGGACCCCACACTGGTGACTGCAGCTCCCAGTTTTCCATGGAATCTCCTGCATTTGGGGGCTGGGGGACGTTGCTGAAGTCCAGGGATGTTGTACTCACAGCCCTCAGTTTTTGTCTCCTCACACACAGAGAGCAAACAGGTTCAAGCTGCTGCTGGAAAATCCCCCCTGGAGGAAGCTCAGGCTCTCCTGGAGCAGAAGAGGGACAGGAGGAGCCCCCAGGACCCCAAAGCCACAGCCTGGCACAGCAGCAGCTCCTTCCTACTCCATCCTGGATCCATTTTCACAGGGGTTGCTGACATAAGACACATTTTCTCTCCTGGGTGGGGTTTGGGATTTGTCCAGGGGCCTCCTGCAGCTCCACTTCATGCCCAGGGGTCACAGCCCTGGAGCTGAGCTCAGCGAACAGCTCCTGACCTCGGGGCCATGGCTAAACCCAGCCCAGACACCTCCCAAAGCTCCACATTGTCCAGTCAGTACCATCCCCTGTCCTTGCCAATAAAAGCAGCAGGAGTATTATTGGGAAACCAATAAAATCCAAGGCTCCCAGTTTGGTCTCAGCCCACGGGGCACAGGGACAGATGTGCTGGGCAGTCTCACAGCTGCTCTAGGTGGCACCCCAGGGATGTCCCCATCGTCCCTCCTTTGTCCCTGGGGTCCCACAGCTCAGCTCAGCACAGCTCAGCGCTGGTTCAGTGTGAGTTTCTTTCTCCTGGCAGGTTTTCCCAGCCTGGAAACCGAGCAAGGAATGGTTCCACACTCCAGAACAGCAGCTGGGAAGAGTAAAAGTGTCCCAGGAGGAGGAGAAGCAGCTTTGATTCATTTCTGCACATTAGAAGTTTCTAATCACACCCAGCCTTATCTCGGGGCTGGAGTGGATCCAGGGCTCTGCCTTTGTCCTTGGTGTGTGCAGCAGTTCCGGGTTTGGGACAGGGCAGGGGGACACCTGAGGGAACAAAAGCCATTTCCAGGTGGAGGAGGGATATTGCAGAGCTCAGCTGCAGCACCAGGAGCTCCAGGGATGGCTGAGAGTGACAGCACAGCCTCCGAGGAGCAGACCTGCCACAGCCACGAGCAGGGGAATTCCAGAGGTGACTTCCAGAGGTGACCTCCCGAGGTCCTGCCCACCTGGATTATCCCAGGAGCAGCTGGAGGTCCATCCCCAGGAGCTGGGGTAGCACATTTCCACAGCCAGGACTGATGTGCAGGAGGGGACCCTGAGTGACACCATCAGCAGAGCCACCAGCAGCTCCGGGCCAGCGCCACATCCCCTCTCGCAGGAGGCTCCCAGGAGCTCCGGGGAGGGCAGGATGCTCCAGCGCTTCCATGGGGACAAACCAGCCATCCCAGGACTCCAGCAGCACTCGGGATGTCCTGATGGAACAGCCCAAGCAAAGGCTGCCAGTGCATTCCCACCTGGGCGATTCCATGCGCTCCTCCTGCATCCAGGGAGGCTCTGGTGTCGTGGTCCCACCTGGGGTGGCTGGGAAACGCTGGGAAGCACTGGGAAGAAGTACTGGGAAGCACTGGGAACACACCCAGCTCTCCCCTGGCTTTTACACAACCCGTGGCTTGCAGCTCAGAGCAGAGGGGGCAGTTACTGGACACAGTTTTAAAGGATTGTCACACCCAGCTCAGGTGGCACCGGTGGCATTGGAGATGAGCCAGACTCTGGGATGAGGGCAGGGAGTTGAAGGATCCGGCACTCAGGAATGTCCAGGGATTTAGGATCAGGGCAGGGAGTTGAAGGATCCGGCACTCAGGAATGTCCAGGGATTTGTGATCAGGGCAAGGAATGAAGGATCCGGCGCTCAGGAATGTCCAAGGATGAGCCGAGGAAAGGCTGCCCCTCTCCCAGGATCCTGCACTCTGGAAGGTGGTAACGAGGTGTAAAAGCTGATTTACAGAGTAAATTCCCGGGAAGAACGCGGCGAGCGACCGAGATCCGACAGAGATGGAGGGAGAAGCGCTAGAGGCTGCGGGGATGGAGCTGGGAATTATCGCAGGCTGGAGATGCTGGCAGCGAGAGCTGCTCCTGCCCTGCCACACAGACATTTCCCCCCGGGGAATGGCCACGGGTGGAAACCAAGCGGTAAATCCCCGGGGTTTTGCAGCGGGTGGAGTTCCCAGCCCCTGTCCCCACCCCGAGCTCCGCAGGGCACGAGGGAGGGGCGGCGGCTCCACATCAAAGAGCCGCAAAATCCGCGGAGCGAGCGCTGCTCCCGCTGCGGTTCCTTCCCTCCGCACCCTCCGCTCGCTTCCAGCCTCTCTCCGCACCGATTCCCACCGAGGGCTGGGTTATTCCAGCCGCATCCCATTCCCCCGGCACGGAGGAGCATTCCCACCCCGGGAGCGCCGGGAAAAGGCTTTTCCTGGCTGGCAGCTGCTGCACGCACGGGGGGAGCTGCAGGTGATGCTCCGGCAGCCAGGACGGGCTCGGCGAACCCAGCCAAGGATTAATCCAAGGAGAGGTGCCAAGTGTGGGAGTTGGAAAACCTCCCACTCCGACACACACTCCCACGGGTTTGCTGCCGACCTGGCTGGGTTCAGCCAGGGACAACATTTCAGGTGAATCTGAAGTGAGTAAATCTTCTCCGTGCTGAGTCCCAGAGGAGCAGGACACAGATCCTGCTCAGGGGGAGCAGGGAAGAGTTTTGGACGCTTGGAGCAGCTGATCCCCTAAAAAAGCAGCATAGAAACGTTGCCTGGCTCTCCCGAAGGATTTTATCCTCGTAGAGTCATGGAATATCCTGAGCTGGAAGGAACCCACAAGGACTGAGTCCAACCCCTGGCCCTGCACAGCCCCAAAATTCCCACCCTGTGCCTGAGAGGGAGCTCGGGCAGCCTCGGGGCTGTGCCCGTTCCCTGGGGAGCCTGTGCAGTGCCCAGAGGAAAGAACCTTTCCCTGATATCCAACCTAAACCTCCCTGGCACAGCTCCCGCAGTTCCCTGGGGTCCTGTCCCGGTCACAGGGAGCTGCCCCTCCTGAAGAAGATGTAGATCACTTTCCCAAAGGGGTTTATCAGCTAAAAATGCAGTTTTAAAAGTCATCTTTCCAAAAGTGAGGCTCCAAACTTTTAATCACTGATAAATATTTTGGTTCCAGCCTTCCAGCTGTGTTGCTCCTATGAGAAAACAACGTTTGTCCTCAGCTTGGGGTCAGGGAAGAGCTCATGGCAAAGCCCAGGATCCCAAACACGCCTGGCTTTGCTCTGAGGGTGCTGAGTGGGCCCAGGACAGGAATATTGGGAAGTTGCTGGATCAGGGATGTTGGAGACGTCCCTGTGTGCTGCCATCAGGTTCTGCTGAAGGACTTCTGCAGTTTTCTGGTGCTTTTTTGACCCTGGACTTCCTCTGCCTCCTCCAGCAGCAAGTTCCCAAGATTCCATATCCATTGGAATCCCAGAATCCTGGAATCCCAGAATGGTTTGGGTTGGAAGGACCTTGAGGATCATCCCACCCTACCCCCTTCCATGGGCAGGGACACCTTCCACTACTACCCCAGGGTGCACCAAGCCCCGTCACTGACACTTCCAGGGATCCAGGGGCAGCCCCAGGAATCCATTCCAGCCCCTTCCCACACTCACAGGGAAGAATTTCTTCCCCAAAATCCCATCTAACCCCCCTCTCACCTCCTGCTGCCTGAAGATCACTTCCTTTTCTCATCTTTAAGTCTCTCTCTTCCTGAACTTGAGCACACACCTTCTGCTCTCGTGGGAAATCTGTGGAATTCTGTGGAATTTGGGGGGAAGGGCAGCTCTGCTTCACCCCCTTGTGGGGTGAACCTCAGCCACATCCCTCCTGTTCCCACCTTCTCTTCCAGCTGGAACCTGGGGCCTTTTTGCTCCTCAGGCAGCCGCTCCTGCCCCTGGCTGTTCCCAGGAAGAGCCGGGATGGGCACGGACAGGGGGAATTTTCCATGTGAAGGAGCAGATCTGCCACTTTGGGGGAGACACGGGAGTCATTAATTACAGGAGAGGCAAATTATTTCCAGGCTGGCAGGCCTGGCAGCACTGACAGCTGGGATGGGACCAGCCCGAGCCTCCCGGGCCATCCCCCCCCGTGGCAGATGGGGATTTGCAGCCTCCTAAGCCCGGCTCAGGACTCCACACTTAAGGGGGTCGTTTTTGCTCATTTTTAAGCCCGATTTCACAGCCCAAATTCCTCCCCAAAAAAACGCTTTGCGTTGGGATTTCACAGGAGTTATCCGTGGCCAGAGCTGAGTCCTGGGAAAATGGGAGTGGAGAGGAGGGGGGAAGAGTGGAGGAGGAAGGAAGGGAGAGAAGGGATGACAGAGAAGAGGGGAGAAGGAGAGAGGAAGGATGAGCGATGAGGAAAGAGGATGAGAGAGGGGGATGAAGGATGAGAGAGGAGGGATAAGAGAGAAGGAATGAGAGAGGAAAAGGAAAGGAAAGAAGAGAAGGAAAGGAAAGGAAAGGAAAGGAAAGGAAAGGAAAGGAAAGGAAAGGAAAGGAAAGGAAAGGAAAGGAAAGGAAAGGAAAGGAAAGGAAAGGAAAGGAAAGGAAAGGAAAGGAAAGGAAAGGAAAGGAAAGGAAAGGAAAGGAAAGGAAAGGAAAGGAAAGGAAAGGAAAGGAAAGGAAAGGAAAGGAAGCTGAGAGAGAAGAAATGAGAAAGGAGAGAGGAAGGAGGACAGGGAGAATGAAAGAGGAGAGAGGAGAGATGAGAGAGGAGGGAGAAGAAAAAGAAGACAGAAAAGAGGAAAACAGAGGAGAACAGAGAAAAGGACAGGAGAGGATGAGAGAAGAGAGAAGGGAAAGGGAAGAATGAGAGAAGAGTGGAGAAAGGAGAGGAGGCAAAGAAGGGAGAGAGAAGAGAGGGATTCTCCTCCAAGAAATGCCTTCTCTGCCAACAGCCTGGCATTTATCACCCATGGGAGAGCGATTCCTGATGGCCAAGGATGAGATCAGCCCCAGGCCATAGGAGAGAGAACCATCCTGATCCCACCAATTTTAGGACAGCTGTGTGCCTGCTGGCCCTGCACTCACGACGGGGGAGGAAATCTGGGAGCACAGCAAGAGGTCCTGCTGCATTCCTGGAACCTGGAGCTCCAAAGGATCCAGCTCATCCCTGAGCCAAGAGCTCATGGAGCTCCAAAGGATCCAGCTCATCCCTGAGCCCAGGTCTCGTGGAGCTCCAAATGATCCAGCTCATCCCTGAGCCCAGGTGTGTGGAGCTCCAAAGGATCCAGTTCATCCCTGAGCCGAGAGCTCACGGAGCTGCAAAGGATCCAGTTCATCCCTGAGCCGAGAGCTCATGGGCCTCCAAAGGATCCAGCTCATTCCTGGATGAGCTGGATGGGTGGGAGTGACAGCACAGTCTCTGAGGAGCAGACCTGACCCATCCACGAGCAGGGGAATTCCAGAGGTGACTTCCAGAGGTGACCTCCCGAGGTCCTGCCCACCTGAGCCCAGGTCTGTGGAGCTCCCCAAGCACAGCCCCCACTCCCAGCTTCATTCTTGTCTTTTAGGAGTGAAGATCTCCGATGGCAGGGGAGCCTCCAGAGCGTCCCAAAGGTTTCTCTGCACTGGTGGCCCGGAGCCTCTCCCTTTGCCTGACTGCTTCCCTTAGTCTCCAGCTGGGATTGCTCCGTGTTCCACCCTGGCACTGAGCTCTGGGTGAAAACCAGATCATTTGGAGGCCTTTTGGGGATCTTCTCTCCAAAGCAGATTTTCCAGCCTCTAAACCTCATCCCTGGAAGTGTCCAAGGCCAGGCTGGACGGGGCTTGGAGCAGCCTGGGATAGTGGAAGATGTCCCTGCCCATGAAATGAGCTTTAAGGTCCCTCCAACCCAAACCATTCCACAATTCCATGATTCTAAATTGTACTTGTGGCTATGTCCTCTGACATTTCCAAATGGACTTTTAGGAGTGGAAGTTCCTCAGCTGGATATATCAATGAGGATGAGCACCAAGACAATTCCTCTCCTTGCTTTCATCCCAGATTTCCTTGCAGAAATCCCTCCATCCTCAGCCACCAGCTCAGACCTGTCCTTTGTACTTCAGCACCCTGAACTTTCTTTTTCCAAACTCCCCACCCTGGAAAGGCGAGTGCAGTTTTCCTGATGGGAATTTTGTCTTTTCCCAGAGTGAAAGGAACACCCAGCCCAGCCCAGATGACCCCACAGAGCTCAGTGGTTTCTGCTACTTCCTTTTTTACTGATTTGCCCTTTTTTCTCTATCAGATGCACAATTGCCTCCAGCCCAACGATGACCATAGCTAATTAGAGTCTCAATTAGAGCCCATTGCTAATTAGAGCCTCAGAATGGGGTGGGAGCTGCTGTGCTGGGGCAGAGAAGGAGTCTCCCTGACTCACCCTTCCTGCTGTGAAATGCCCAGGCATGGTGGGAATGAGGAAGGAGTGTGGGGCACCTTCCCCACCACCTTCCCAGGGCTGTTCCATGTCCTTGCATCCCCCAGCCCATTTTTCCAGCCTCTCCCAGACCCTGCAGCTCTCCCTACTCAGGGCTGGCTGTTTACTCCCACCTCATTCCTGACCTCCACACCAATCCCTCTGCACTTCCCAGCACTTCTCATCCTGGTGCTGCTCCTTTTCCTGACAGCCTTTGGAGCAGGGCACTGCTGGAAGCATTTTGGGACTCCCAGCACAGCCTGTTCCAGGACTTGCTCCTCTGCCACATCCGAGCACTCGGGGAAATCCTGGACAGCCTTTTGCCTTTTCCCATCTTTCTGGGGGATTAGGCAGCACAAAAAACCCTCCCAGGTCTTTTCTGGTGGATACTTCCATAGTTTTCCACCCTCCAGTACCATTTCTAGCTCAGCAGCCTCATTCCTGCCTTTCCTAAGGAGTCTGGAGCACAAAACCAGCCCTGAGGATTTATCACCGCCCATTCCATCCCCTGGACCCACAATTTTTGCTCCAGGCTCCTCAGATTTGAGCATCTGCTCGGATGAAGGTTAACTCCAGCCTGGGAAACTCCATGTTTGCTTCCACAACAAACAACAATGCAAAGAATCCCTTCCAAGGGCTCATCTTCCCTGATTGCTCTGTGGATGTTCCCAGCGCTGGCTCTGGCACACTTTGGCTGCTTTTCCCATGTATTCCAGGAAAATCTGTTCTCTCCCTCAGCTCTTCCTCTGGTTCCTTCCTTGGTGGCACTTGCCAGGAGCTTGGTGACACAATCCTCGTGCAAGGACACAGCACCATCATTGTCCTGTTCTGGTCTGACCCCTCTTTCCACAGAATTTCACTGGTTTGTTCCGGGATGTTTCACCCAATCTCTGCCAAACCTCCCCCAGCTATGGGCGCCTCAGTTCCCAAAATTCCTGTATTCATTTAAGACCTGCCAATCCTCCCCCTCAATTCCCAAGGGCTCTTTCTTGGAGATCCTGAATACATCTGGATTTTAATCCATAACTTTCTCCTGTGGGCTGAGTTTAACCCCGACTGTGCAGCTCCAGTGCCCTGCAGAGCTGTGACACAGGGGACTCACAGATTTGTATTTATATATTTGTATTTTATTTTAATATTCTTATATATTTAAAAATATTTTTATTTATTTATATTTATAATTGTTTTTATATTTTAATACATTTTTAATTATATATTTATTACTCCTCTACGGCCATTTTTGTCACCTGGCCAAGAAACCCCTCTAGTTTTGCAGGGCTGGCTGTATTTTCCCTGGAGCAGAAGGGGCAGGAGTCCAGGAATCCATGACCTGCCACCATCTCCTGGCTCCAGGGGGATGTTCCAGAGATTCCCCCAGGATGTGGCAGCAGCAGGAGGCAACCTGGGGTCACCAGCTCAGCCCGTTCAGTGCTGCCATGTGGAATTTGTTACCCTGGCCCCTAGCACCACCAGGCCTGAGGCAGCTGGACATTCAGGGAATCAGGGAATTTTTTGGGCTGGAAAAGCCCTCTGAGGCTGACTCCAACCTTTCCCTCAGCACTGCCAAATTCCCCTGTCCCCAAGGGCCACATCGCCACATTTTTTGGACACTTCCAGGGGTGGTGACTCCACCTGGATGATGACTCCAGACTGTCCCTTCCTCTCCCAAGCCATCAGAGTGAGGGAGCTCCCCACCACCCCCAGGATCATCTCCAGGAGTCCTCATCTGATCCCTTCTCTCTTCAAGCCCAGTTTTGGGCTGAGCTCTGCCCACCCCAGACCCATAAAAAGAGAAATCAGGGATCATTCATCCCAATCCCTTTTCCTGCCTCGCTCCCTGGCAGGGCTGCAGAGGCGCCGCTGGCGCTGGAGCCGCTCTAACCAAGCAGAAGATGTTCCAACAAGCAGAGCCTGTGGAAAAACAACCCTCTCATTTCACAGGGAAGCAGATCCCGGATCTGGATTTCCTGCTCAGTGGTTTGAATTTTGTCTTGTGTCACGGATTCAGTCACTCGAGAAAATCTGTGTCACCTCCCTGCTACCTGCCCCTCTGTCACTGCTTGCAGGCACTGCAGGGAGGGATGCTGCCCTCAGGCTCCAGGAGGGATTTCCTGCTTGGGAAGTGCCACCATTCCCTCCAGGGACAGAGCCAAGAGAAGCTGAGAAATGTGGGAAACCAAGGAAAGCAACCAGCGGCACGGAATCATGGAATGATGGAACAGTTGGGGTTTGAGGGATTTTAAAAATCATCTCATGCCATCCTCTGCCATGGGCAGGGACACCTTCCACTATCCCAGGCTGCTCCAAGCCCAGCCTGGCCTTGGGCACTCCCAGGGATCCAGGGGCAGCCACAGCTGCTCTGGGCAAATCACCAATCCCAAGGGCTGTCTTGGCAGTGTCAGGAGCACTTTCCCCACGGAGGTACCAAGGAATATTTCTGGTCCCACCAGGTCACAGCAGCAGCTGTGCCCCACACCCTGGCCTGAATTCACAGCACAGGGTCAAAAAATGGGAATTGGAACTGGATGGACTCTGAGGTCCCTTCCAACCCAAACCATTCCGTGATTCTGTCATGTCACAATGATTTAGAATTCTGTTTTAGAGTTTAGAGTTTAGAATCAGAGATTCACAGAATGATTTGGATTGGAAGGGACCTTGAAGACCATCCAATTTCCACCTCCTGCCATGGACAGGGACAATGTCCACGATTTTGTGTGACTGAACCTGTGCTGGTCCTCCACCTATGGATACAGCCCAGATTGCTCCCAAGGGAAATTTAGAAGTCTCTGGAAAATTTTAAATGTCTGAGGGGCTGGGAAAGGGGCTCAGCCTGGAGAAAAGGAGGCTCAGGGAGGACCTTGTGGCTCTGCACAACTCCCTACCAAGAGGGGACAGCTGGGGAACAGGGACAGGAGGAGAAGGAACAGCCTCAGGCTGGGCCAGGGGAGGCTCAGGTTGGACATCAGGAGGAATTTCTGCATGGAAAGGGTGCTCAGGGCTTGGCAGGGGCTGGCCAGAGAGGTTTGGAGTGCCCATCCCTTCAGGTGTCCAAGGAAGGGCTGGAGGTGGCACTCAGGGTTCTGGGGACAAGGTGGGGATTGGGCACAGGTTGGTCTCGATGATCCTGAAGATCTTTTCCAACCACACTGATTCTATAATTCAATCCTGGACTGAAGTTTCTGGGCCATGATTTTGGCTGTGAACTCATTTTGAACAGGCTCAGCTTCCTTGGGCTCATGGGAAGGCGGATCCATGAAGAGACAGGAAGAGATTGGATCCATAAAGAGATGGGATCAAATCCATCTCCTCTCCCACTCCTCACCCGGTGGGAAATGCCAACGTGTCGCCTCTCTTGAGATATTTGCTCCACTCCCTTCCCTTCTCCCCATGCTGGGCACTGCCCCACCCTTCCCAGGGAGCCAGTCCTGCCCTCCTTGCCAGAATTCCCATTCCTGCTCCAGCCATTCCCCTGCCAGCTGCAACAGACACCATCCACTCCCTGTGCTTCCTTTGGATCTGGCTTCCCACAGATTTGAATTGGATGCAATCTGCCATTCTATGCATGAGCATCATGGGACCCTCTTCAGCTCCTCGCATTCAGCCCCTGATTTGGCTCTCCTGAATCATTTTTATCCCTACAAATATTCCAGCTCCCTATTCACAGCCTTTCCTGAGTGTTCTGAGCAGCCTGAATGCCATCAGAGCCCCCTGCACGCTGCCAGGGCCTCCAGCCTCCTGCAAACAGATATCAATCCACAGGCCTGCCCCTTCATCCCTTAAAAACCACCTTTCCATAGGTCATGCATGTGGGAATTCACTCAAAATGTGCCAATCCTCATGTGAAATGTGGCTGCTCCATCCCTGGAAGTGTCCAAAGCCAGGCTGGACGGGGCTTGGAGCAAGCTGGGATGGTGGGAGGGGTCCCTGCCCAGGGGATGGGATGGGATGAGCTTTAAGGTCCTTTCCCACCCAATCCATTCTGGGATTCCATGGGTTTCAAGGGTACTGACTGCACATCACCCCTGCCCTGCCAATTGCCAGGGGAGATTTAACCAACACTGATGGAAAGAACGGTCGTATTTTTCTGTGAATATAAAGGCAACACAAAAGGAAAATGATACATCCAATAAAACCACACGCTTGGCTTTAATGACAAGCAGAGATAAAAAAGGTAATGTACCTGATCATTCCAATACAAGAGAAAGGATAGGGATTGAGAAAGGTACTGATACCCTTTTGGGCTACCTAAAGACAGGCCAGACAAAATTAAAGGCATAAAAAGCAGTTATATTTATTGAAGGGCCTTCAGGTACATTTCAGGCAGACAAAGCTCCTCAGGGGCTACACCCAAAAAATGGATGATGAGTCATGGATTTTTACACTTTTATAAGTTTGGTCCATTTGCATATTGGGGGTTAATCTTCCAATTACAGCTTCAGGTAATGAAGTCATTTACCCCAAGTTTGCTCCCCTCCAGCTCACTTTTGTTTACATTTCTCAGGGCCTGAGGCAGTGAGGTGTCTTTGATCCCCAGGCCTGGAGAGGAATTGTTGTGTCTGACCAAAATGGGAAAGCATAGCTCAGACTGTGTATGGAGTTTAGAGTTATACACTAAAGCATTGCAGGATTACAAATAGATGAAAAATACAAAAGCTAAAATCCTAAGGCATCATTCCATCACCAATTGCCTGAATACTCCACCACCATCCAGAGTCTGCAGTTACTGGGGAGCCTTGTTTCACAGCAAGGACCTGAAGAAACCTTCCTGGCAGTTGGGAAAATCCCACATGGTGTGTCCACCCATAGGTCAGGTCTCCAAATTCACCCTGAAAGTGGGTCCAGCTTTTATAGGCCCAAATCAGCAACTTGAGGTGACTTGATGATATTTTTAGCACAGAAACTCCTGGATCTGATGGCACATGTCCTGAACAGCAGGGCCAGGGCTTGGCCAGGGCCCAGGCCTCAGCTGGGAGGGCTTTCCCCTAAAATACCCTACAAACAAGCCTCTATTCATGGCAGTTGGGAAAGTTTCATCAAATGATACATTTCTTGCAGACACGAGGATATAAAGGCCTAGCAGAAGCGTCTTTGTCATCTATTTTTAGCTAAATAATACTGCTGGTGTTAATCACACAGTGCCCAGGACTGATTCTGTAAGTCAGCTCAGGCCTCAGCACACCAAACCCCACTCGGGGAGTTTGGATTCACCCCTGGACTTCCACATTTTTCTTGAGGAATAATCAATAAAAGCCCAAACAAATCTCTTCTTCTCAGCTCTTCATTCCAGCAGCCATTAAAGGTCTCCCACACCGCTGTTTCCAACAGCTGGAATATCAGCTCTGCTTCCTAAACCAGGCCAGGACACCTCTCACCCCCTGACATCCCATCCCTGCTTCCCTCAAGGGATGGTTCAGAGAGGAAAGCACCAATCCTGGAAAAAGGATAAAGAGCTTCATCCCTGGGTGCCTCCCCCTGGCCATGGGGTGATTGTCCAGCCCTGGAGGAATCCCCAACTTTGGGGAGGTTTAAAAGCCACCTAAAGATGGCACTTGGGTACATGGGTCAGTGGTGGCCTTGGCCTTGGACTCGATGACTTTAGAGAGCTTTTCCAACCTCAGTGATTCCAAGATTGCTCCAAAAGCTCCTCAGCGCTTGGGTTTGAGGGTCCCTCTGCCCATGTCCCCCTGCACAGGGACACAGGGATGGATGGCCCTGGGAGCAGCAGCTGCTCCAGGAACCCGGCTGGGCTCCGTCCTCTCCCTGATCCGCCCACCTCGGGACAGAGCTGCCTGGATTTGTCTCTAAAAATTGTCCTCATCAAAGGACTTTTAACCTCCAAATGCAGCAACAGAAAGGGAATGAGAACAAAACCTCGCTGGGAGCAGGGGAAGCTCAGCCCGGCGTCCCTGCGGGGTCACTCTGTCCTTCAGCCTCCATCCAGCAGCAATTCCCGCTCCCAGAGCCCCTCCTGCAGTTCCCTCAGGCTCTTCCCTGGCTCCAGCCCCTGGGAAGGTGCCAGCCCCTCGATCCCCCTGGGATCTCCTGCTTCCTCCCCACCCCTGCCTGCTCCACTGCTCCCCACCAGCTGCTCCAGATGCTCCTCCGAGCCCCTGCAGCACATCTGTGACAGCAGAGGACACGGAATCCTGGCTCCAGACCTTCCCAGGGCGCCTTTAAATGCTCTCCACGGCAGAGCCATGGATGTCACTCATTTAGCTGCTCCCTTTAATTTCCTTTTAACCAGCTTCCTCTTTTTATGTCATTTCAAGATGTTCGCAAATTCCTGCTGCTGCAGTCAACTTTTCTTGGCTCCTTCCCTTCCCAAGGATGTTGGATTTGAGTACATTAGACTCAGTGTATAAATATATATATAAAAAAAGAAGCATCTCTTTGATAGTGAACTATTGATCCAGGCCCTGTTTATTACCTGGAATAAATCAAAAGTTACTTCTCCCTGTAAGGACTTTCCCCAGCTGCCTCACCAGTTGTCATTTACAGTGTTTAAAACTCATTTTCTGCCCGCACAGAAGCTTCTCCAACCTCAAATTTCACCCAGTTGTTCAAGGCATTTTCCCTGGAATAACAAAAATCTCATTTTCGGAGCTGAGGACAGCGAACCTGGATCTATAAAAGGTCGATGCTTCATGGATTAAACCAGTTTAACTAAGAATTTCACTTAGGACACACTCAAGGAATAACCAGGAGTTCCTGGGGCTGGATTTACCTCTAAACAAGGTTCTGAATTGTGCTCTGAAGTGTGAGAGTTACCAAGGAGAAAGTTCTGCCGCATTTATCTTTTTTCTGTTAATTTTCCTGCCAGCTTTTCAAAGCCCATTTTCTTTTGGCCTGGGTTTTTTTTCTCGGTTTGTTTGTAGCTATTTCCATGCTCTGTTTTGACATCACATGTGCTCATATCAAATACACCATTAATTGGGATGGATTTCACTCCTTTGCAAAACTGAGACCCTCCGGGATCAATTCCTGCATTAATTGCAAA
Organism: Acrocephalus scirpaceus scirpaceus; assembly: GCA_910950805.1. Taxonomy (NCBI): domain Eukaryota; kingdom Metazoa; phylum Chordata; class Aves; order Passeriformes; family Sylviidae; genus Acrocephalus; species Acrocephalus scirpaceus. The sequence goes on from OU383801.1 coordinate 1,574,516, forward strand.
GTTTTTACACCAAATATCTGCAAACCCAGTGCTCAGATTGGGGTGGGACCACAGGGGGATTTTGGAGCCATCGAAGCTCTGCGGTTTTTGCCCCATCAGGGAAAACTGTGCACGACCCTCGCGAGCACATTTCCAGCCAGGATTTGGAGTCAGCTCCGAGCTGCGAGCCAGGAGCTGATAAATGTCACCGAGCCCGCCTCGAGTGGATTAGAAATGTCCATTTGGATCTTGGCTGCCAGCCCCGACACGGCTCCCAGCCCCTGCTGAGTGTGGATGGACCCTGGGAAAAGGTCCTTGGGGAATTTAAAATTTACCTGAGTGGGTTCATCTGCCTCAGGGAGTCACTCCAATGGTCGGGACTTTCTTCCAAGCCTCAGGGGTTCTCTGCCACTGGATCCTGCTCCTCCAGACTCCGGAGCTGTTCCTGTAGCAGGATTTTTTGCCGAGGCACTTGGGTGCCATGGCTGAGTAAGCCCTTAATGCTCTTAGATATTCAACAGTCAAAGGAGATAAAGGTTATCTGATACTCCAGTGACCTCCAAGTCCTCTCTGGTCACTGTGCCTGGCAGCAGCACCATCTATCACTTGCTCCTCAGTGCCACGTTCAGCCTCCTTGAAACATCATCTGAGCTCCAGCTCACAGCAACAGCCTCCCACCATGCTGTCCCCTGCCCCAGGGGCAGCTGATCTGGGGACAAATGTTGGCTGTAGCCAGGCAGGTTATTCCTGTACCCACAAAAGACACTGCAGTGCCAAGTGTGAGGTCTGGGAGTCACAGAAATAAACGTGCTGGGAAGCTGAGAGGGAGGTGAGGGAGGAAGGGAGGGAGGTGTGGAGGGTTTGTTGTCACTTCAGGGGCAGGTGGGAGTCAGGCTGGACCCACCACACAGCCCTGCTGAATTTGGAACTCTGCACTCCCCCCTGCTCCTGCCTGCTCTGCTGCTGCCAGCCAGGAGTGAGTCCTGCAGGGTGGAAGTGGGTTCAAGGGAGATGAGAGCCCCTCAATGAGAGCTGGGCTCGGGGAGGAATCCCCGAGCACAAGCATCAGGTTCTGGCTCCTGACTCACAGCAACGTGACTCAGGAGGAGCTACCAAACCTCAACAGAAGCAAATCAAGGACAAGATATTTCTGTACAGAATAATTCTGTAAAATCAGCTCAGCTGTGAGTTCAGGAGTTCGAGAAGAGCCTGCACTGGTCTGGAACCAGCACCACAAACAGCCAGGCACGGTGCAAAGTGGACTTGATGGGAAAGCAGGTCCAAGAGTGGAGTAAAACATCTGGCTGGCAGCTCCAGTGAGCTGCGAAGAGCAGCCAAAAGCCCAGATGGAATCACACTCCCTGCCCCCAGGAATGCCGGGAAGTCCAGGCTACCTGCTCGGATGAGAGGGATCAAAATGCCCCCAGGCTCCGGCAATGAGGTGACAACAACGACGGGAATTAGGGACAGGAACCGCCCCCACGCCAACACGGTGGGACCCAGCTGAGAGCAGCTCCACGTCCCACACACTCCTCGGAGCAAGGAGAGGAGCGGGGAGAAGCGGGGAGGCCGCTCTTGGCTCGGTGTTTAGTGGAATCTGGGAATTCAAGTCACTGGATGCTGCCGAAGAGCAGCCCCTGCTCAGCTGAGCGCGGAACGGGGAATCCAGGACCGAGGAGCGACACCAGACAGGAGCAAACACTCAAACCCAGCGTGGGGCTAATGAAGGGCTTTCTGAAGAGCAAAATCAGACAAGGTATAAAAACAAACAGGGCTGAGCATGTCAGAGAGGAACACACGAGGCCCTCGGGGAGCCAGAGGTTAAAGGAAGCGATTCTGGGTACCGAGGATCTCACAGGGATGCTGGAAGCCTCTGTTCCTTCCGGCTCCCACAGCTTCCCTGGAGATTTCTGTGCCTTTGCAGAGCCTCCAGGGAGATGCCATCCATGCCTGGGGTGGCAGCAAACACGGTTGTTTAAAGGGAAATATGTTATGGAGTCCATTTGATGACTTGGAGGGATTCATTCCATCTTCCAACCTCAATCCCAGAGACAGCAGCCACTGGAGGGACTGCAAAGGGAAGGCAGGAGCTTCTGGCCTGATCCTAAAAGTCAGGAGATGGGTGGCAAGACAACAGGTAATTAAATTCAGATAATCAGAGAGGAAATTCTCCAGAGCTGTGATGAAAGAATGGTCAAACAGACACGATTTTTGAGATCCAGGGGAATGGAAGGGGAAGATCACACCTGGCATTGCCCAGGGATTTGGGGAAGTGTTTTAGCTCCACATTCCAGGGGGGCCTGGGTGGAAAATGAAGCTCAGGGTGGTTAACCCTTCTCCTGAGGCATTAATGTCACCTGCAGCCAGGACGGGGCTGGGATGGTGTCACAGGTGCCCAGGGCTGGCAGCTCTCACACCGATGCCAGCAGGAGGCCACTGAGACCCGGTGGCTTCTGCCCAGGGCTGCTGTTCTTCCATGGAAACACACCCAGGTGTATCCCCACGCCTGGCACAGCCCTTCCCACCCGGCTGAGGGATGCTCCAGACGCGTGGGAGGGTCTGGAGCGCTGGGACAGCGCAGTTCCAGGGAGCTCCCAGAGAGAAAGGAGAGGACACGGCTGTGACTGCAGCAGCCCCCCGTGCTGTCACACCGAGAGACAAGCAGAGACACCGAGGCCAGCGGGGGCTCGGCAAACGGGAGCTGAGGAGCTCCATCCTCCCCGGGCAGGGCGGAGCGGATCCGTGCAGGGCAGCTCCCGTTCCCGAGGGCTCCGGGACGCCTCGGCAGAGCGGCTGCGTGACATCGGCTCCCCCTGCTCGTTACCGCTCGCTGCCAGATGCTCCGGGGCTGAATCACAGCGATTTGTTGTGGCGAGCGTCGCCTCGGCACCTGCTGCACGCTGAACACCTCCTCTCCCTCCTCTTCCTCCTCTCCCTCTGCCTCCGCTGCCCTGCCCGAGTGATGGGGAGTGGGTGCTGCACCCACGGGAGTCGGGGACAGCCGCCCGCGGGCTGCTGCAGGAGACGGAGACAGGGAGACAGGGAAAGGGTTAAAGCCGTGCCTGGAGCCCCCGGGGTGTGGCAGAGAGAGGGGACAGGCTGGGGGGGGGGCTGGGAGGGGGCTCAGAGCTCAGGCACAGCCCGCAGGGACGCGACCCCCCCCACGCACCTTCCTGGAGCACGGACATCCCAGGGAGGCTGGGGGATCACAAACAGCCTCAAGAGAGCCAGGGCCACCCAGGACCCCCCTTCTCCAGGGGAAACGCCCCCCCTAGTGCTGCGTGCGGTGCCAAGAGCCACTCGCACCCCCCAGGCCTGACCCAGCCCGGCCCCCTCCCAGGGACCCTCTCCAGTTTCCCTGCCCTGCTCGCGCCTCCAGGAGCCGAGCTGGGATTCCCTCTGCTGCTCTCACATCCCGGGGCGTCCAGAGCTCTTCTCCAACTGGACAAGGAGCGAAAGCCTGGGAAGAGCCTCCTGCGGCCTCACCTGGCCCCTCCTGCCCTCAAATTTGCCCCACGGCGCCGTGGCAGCGTCACTGTCACCTCCAGGGCCACGTCCAGACACACGGGATGGAGCTGGAGGCAGCGCGGGGATCGGCTGTGACCGGCACCAAGCTGTTCCTCCCACGGGCGCTTCCCACGGGGATTGTGACTAAGGGAGCCATCCCTGCCGCGCAGCTTTGGTGCAGGAGCCTCGGAGCAGCTCCTCGGAAACGCACGTGAGGGGCTGCTGCCAACATGGGGAAGGGCTGCACATGAAGACTGCGGCAAAAGGGGTTAATTCTCCTCTGGAAACGAGCTGGGAGTGTTTGCCCGGAGCCCTGAAACCCTCCAGAGCTGGAAATGCCTGGGCTGGCATGAGCCAGAGCTCGGGGGGATCATCTGATGGATGAGAGCATGGTTGGGTGAGGGTGGATAAAGGAGTTGCCTGGGAGATGCCAGAGGACAGCCAGGAGTGGACATTGACTTTTAGGGACTGGAACAGAACAGGCTCCACCCCAAATGTGGTCCAGCTGCAAGGACCAGTCACGGGACTGGGTGGTACAAGCTGCAGAGACAGTGACGGGCTGGGCCACACCAGTTAGCACAGGTGACAGCCCAGCACAGGTGACATCCCAGCAAGGGTGACATCCTACCAATCCCAGCATAGGTGTCACCCCAACACGGGTGATGCCCCAGCACAGGTGACATCCGAGCACAGGTGACATCCCAGCACTGGTGACTTCCCACTGAGAGTAACACCCCAGCACGGGTGGCATCCTAGCACAGGTGACATCCCAGCACGGGTGACATCCCAGCACGGGTGACATCCCAGCACGGGTGACACCCGAGCATCTCTGCTCCGGTCCCTCTCACCCTGCTAAGGGGACCGTGCTCCACCCAACCAGCCGGGCACTGCCTGGGAATGACCCGGCCCGTCCCGAGGACACCGCAAGCTGAGAGCGGACCCGACTTGGTGGCGTCCTGCGGGGCCGGCCGATACCTCCCGGTGGGACCGGTCCCGCTCCCGGCCCCAGACCGGCGAGACCCCCTTCCATGGCGGGACCGCCCAACCAGGGCTCCGGTCTGGGGACGATACCCTCAGGCATCGCCGCTCCGCTCGGACCGGGCTGGCTCAGCGCGGGGGCGGGATGAGGACGATGGGGACCGAGGGGACTGAGGGGACCCCGGAGACCCCCGGGCCCGCCGCCGCCTCCCGCCGCCGCCGCCCCGCGCGCACCTGCCTCCCGCGGGGAGCCGCGCATGCGGCGCGCACCACCGCGCCTCAGGGCGCGGGGGGGGCCGGCGGCCGGAGCGGGCGTGTTTACACGGGGGCCGAGGGGGGCGGCATCGGCGCGGCCCCCCCGCGCCCCCCTCGGCACGAATGGTCTCTTCCTCGCGCTCTATTTAATCCCCGCCGCTGCCGCACCGCCGGCTCCAGAGCGGAGGGAGCAGCGCCCGCCGCCCGCGCTGCGGCTCGGTCGCGCCGGCCCCGCGGGCTCCCGCCGCCGCCACCATGCAGCCCCCCGCTCTCGGCATCCTCCTGCTCATCGCCTGCTTCGGCGGCGCCCGGGGAAACCTCTCCCGCGACGGTGAGTGGCGGCGCCGCGAGCGGGCGAACCTCCCTCCCCGTCCCCGCCGCCATGGCCGGGGATGCGGGGAACCGAGCGACAGGTGCGGGGGACGGCGAAGCGAGCGGGGCCGTTATGTGGGTCAGGCAGGTGCCGCCCGCCCCGCCCCGCCCGGCCCTCGGGGCCCGCCCCGCCGCCGGCTGCGGGTGCGCCTCCCGCGGCCCCGGGCGGCCGGCGGGGCTCAAGGTCACGGCGGCGCCGGTGCTGCCCGTCGTGTCCCCCCATGGCCGCGGACCGCCCGGGGCGGGGCCGGGGCCGGGGCGGCGGAAGGTTCCAGACAGGCCCCGGCGGGCGGCGGCGGCGCTCGGCCCCTCCCGGCGCTGCCCGCGGAGGTGGGGGGGGCGGATGGAGAGTCCCCGGTGCGGCGGAGCCTCCCCGCCGTGAGGGTGCCGGGGCTCGGCGGCGACACGCGGAGAGGGAGCAGACACCGCGGAGGGGCGGATGGAGCCCCCGGGGGAGCGGCGGTGACATCCCCGCCGTGGCTGGGGCGGGTCCCTGGTCCCTCCGGTGGGAGCCGCCTCCCCGGGACGGGCGGGGGGCTCGGCAGCGGCGGCCGCTCCCCGTCCCGCCGGGATGCTGCCGGGATGTGCGAGGCATCCAGCAGCCGCGGGGCGCGGCGGAGCCCCGGCTCGCCAGACAAAGGGGGTTCACCGGCGGCGACGGTCGCGACAGGCGCGGAGCGGCTGTGATTTCTGTCGGGGCTCCCCGGTGGCAGCGCCGTGTCCCCCGTCACTGTGGGCTGCGTGTCCCTGCGGGGTGGCCGGCGATGGCTCGGACCCGCCATCCCTGTCTGGTTGCTGGCGGCTCCGTTTGCCGTGTCGGGAGTCGTCTGTCGTGACAGAATTGATGCCGCTGCGTGTGTTTGGGTGGGGAGGTGCAGCAGCTGGCCGGGGGCTGGGCTGGACCCGCTGTGTTGTGGTCTGGAGGTGCTGGGAAAGGCTGACGGTGGGTCCGGTCTGCATCCACATCCCTGCAGCCCATCAGGAGCAGGGAGGGGATTCTGGAACAGGATCGAGGGTCCTGGGGGCTGTGCGGGTGGGAGCGTGGCACGGTGGGGACAAGGGCTGAGCCCACAGCCCCCGCGGCTCCCCCACACCCATCTCTGTTGCTGTCACAGGCTCTGGGGGCTGGTGGCTGCGTTCCCATTCACGAATCCCAGGATTTGTTCTGGTTTTGGCCACGGTCCTCCCACAGGCACCCAGAAGAGTCACTTGGGTGTGGGTGATGCTCACCCCACGGCGTGGGGACATCCTGGCATCCCCAGTGTGGGGATGCTCAGCCTGTGGGGCTGGAGATGGCTGAGCATCCTGGGGAGTGCTCCTGGGAGGGAGGTGGCTGTGACCCGGAGCTGTCCTGGGACAGGACACAGCCCGGATGATGACACTGCAAGATTTCCTCCTGGACTGGCCTCTGCTGTGGCCTGGCACAGCTGGACAAACAGACCCCCAAAAAACCTTTTGGAGCAGAGGATATGGATGGCTGCGAGATGCTTGGAAAGAAGTTGTTGTTGTGTCTTCATGGTTGGCACCTCATCCTGGAGCCCCTGAACCATCCTAGTGTAGCTCGGTGGATATCCCCTCCCTGGCGCCTGTCCTGGGGTGAGATGGAGTCTCCTCCTTGGAGAACATTCCTCCAGAGCTGTATATGGCTCCACTACAACCACAACAGGGTCTGGAGGAACCCCTGGAAGCCACCCAGGCTCTGAGAGCACTGGTGCTGCACAAGAGGGCCCTGTCTGTGCTCTTGGCTGGCGCTGTGCTGCTGTCGGCACATTCGGGTGTTTGGGCTGGTGCGTGGTTGTCCTTGTGTGAGGATCTTTCTCTCTCTGCAGAGTTATTCCACTCGGCAGTTGTGTAACCCTTTTGTTTGGACAATGCCCTGGGAGGCCACCTCGGGCCAAAACCAGATGACTTGGGGCTGTTTTTTCCCTGGGCCGCTGGGGGACATTGGGAAGCGTCCTCAGTCTGGTGAGATGAGGGCTTTGCAGAGAGGCAGGTTCAGGGCACTGTCCCTGTCCTGCAGGGTGGCTTGGTCTCTCTGGAGCTGCTGGAGGTGTCTGCTTGGCCAGGCCACCCAGAGAAGCTCCCTCTGTCATGGGGAGATGCCCTGAACTTCCAGCTGCCGTCCTGGGAGCAGCCGCCCAGCCTGCCCTGCCTGTGTGGGATAGGGTCTGGAGAGGCTGGGCTGCCCCACAGGGCTTTGGCCATCCCTGTGGATGTCACCTCTGAGCAGGTGACATCTGCAGGTCCTGCTGTCCTGGAGGGAGATGTCAGCGCTGGAATGTGGGAGGCTGGAGCAGGGAGAGCCCAGGGGCACAGTGGGGTGGTGGGAGCCTGCCGTTGTCTGGAGCAACAGAAGCCTTTGATTGCTGCTTTCCGTGGTGCTTTTCCCCAAGGAATGTGTGTGAGAGGCCCGTTCCCAGTGCCATTAGGGCTCACCATATGCTCCCAGTGCCTGTGCCAGCACCAGCCCTTGGCTCCAGAGCCGAGGAAGCAGTGACAGCCCTGGTGAGGCATGAAAGGGAGGGAGGGCGACCTCTCTGCATCACTCACTACCTGCTTGGCCTGATTTCGGATGACTTGGATCAGCTGCCTGGGGGAAATGAGCTGTTCCAGGGCCGGGATCAGCACTCAGCCAGAGGAGAGGGGAGGGAGCAGAGCATCCCTGTGCAGGCAGCCGGCTGGACAGCATGGAATCCACCACTCAGCTGTCTGGCACAATGCGTTAGGCTCAACAGGCAAGGCTGGATTTTAGGACAAAGCCTGGGATCAGGCTCTGCGGAGGTGCCTGCTGCGTGCCCAGACAGTGAGGGATGTGCTGGCACTGCTGCGGGGGGACAGGAATTCTGCCACTGTCCTGGCAATGCCTTGGGGTTTGGCATGGCCCGTGCTGTTTGCTGGGAGCGTGGTGGCCTGGCCTGCAGGTGGGAGGAGAAATCCCAGTGGAATGGGATGATGCTGCCAGAGCAGGAGCTGAGCGTCCCGAGGTGTGGGTGCCTGTCCTCCTCTGGAGGGAAAAGCGTCCTGTTTGCCCAGGATTCCCTGCCCAAGAGGTCCCCTGCCTGCAAGACACTGCCTCTTCTCTCTGCCCAATGTTCTCACCTCTCCAGGGGTCTTGGAATCGCCGGGGGAACCGGAGGCGGCTGCATCTGGGGAGTCACCCCAGCGCTGGCACGGCAGCCGTGCAGCCAGATGGAGGGAGCTGCAGCAGAGCTGTTCCTGTTTGTTTTCCCTGTGTTGGTTCCTAACCTTGTTTTACGCCAATCCAGGGTGTCTCGTGCCCATCCAGGTCCCTGCAGGAGAGGAGCAGTGGGAGGGAGGGAGTGGGGCAGGATGTGGGCGTGTGTCCGAGGTGGTTTTGGTTTTGATGGCGGTGCCAGCTGTGAGCTTGGTGGGCTCTGCTTGTGGTGCTGGGCTTGTTCTCCTGGGCACAGCTGTGCCAGTGTCTGGCCTGGCACTGCCTGCCCAGCCTGGTCTCCACCTGAGCTGTTCTCCAGGCTGTTTTTCCAGCTCCGATGATGCCTTGGTTGTGCAGGTCCCCCAGTGCTGGTTCTGCACAGATTGAGTGGAGTCCTTGTTGCTTTGGCTCTTCAGTGGCTCTGCGGGCCCTGGAAGGTGCTGCCAGCGCTGTAACACCCCCACAGTCAGATGGATCTGCTCCTCCTCCTCCTCCCAGTTACTGGGTCAGCTCAGCTTGAACCATCTGGTCCAGTTCAGGCCCCTCTGCTCTTGGCCGGGCACTGACAGCCAAGAGCAGCAGAGCCTTCATCGGGTGGTGGTGGTGGGGTGGCAGTGACCTCTCTGGTGCCCCAGCTCCTTCACCCGCCTGTGAGGGGCTGAGATTCTCCATCCCCCTCCCAGAGAGCTCCTCTTCCACCCGGGGCTGTCCTGGGTGGGGGAGGATGAAGAGCCAGGCGGTGCTGGAGGCAGGAATGCTCCGTGCTGTGTTTGGGCAGCCCCAGTGCCAACAGCACCAACCCAGACAACCCAAACAACCCAAACGCAGCCGGTGACAGCGGAGGGAGGCGGGGAAGCCAAGGCTGTCAGGAGGGCTGGGCAGGAATGTGTTTAACCATTCCAGTCACCTGCCCAGCGTCACGCTCCGCCTGCGCCGGGATGCGGCCGAGGGCGCAGGGACCGCGGGCAGGTGTTGGATGCTGCGGCTCCCATGGAGGCTCTGCGGTGTCTGGACATGCTGGACGGTGGCAGGGCTGGTGCAGACCTGGCAGCAGCAGCATTTCCCAGGAGTTCGGCTGGGGAGCAGCAGAGCTGAGAGCTCCCTGAGTCCCTGCGGCATCCCAGGAGCTGCCCCGTCCTCGGGTGATGCTCCAGGCAGTGCTTCAGCTGCAGATGCTTTTCCTTGCCTACAACACCTCAGACGGCATTTGCTGGCAAGCTCAGCTTTTCCAGACTGCTGCTTTTGCTGTGACTTCCAGGGAAATGAGTCCTGACTCTGCTGGTCTAAGTGGCCACTGGCAGGGAGAGCAGCAGGTCCCTAGGCCAGATGCTGCTCTGAAGACAGGACTTGCTGGGACCCCCACACAGCCTGGGAAGCTGTTTCCAGAGCTGGGATGTGTTTTGTGTTGTCTGCACTGGTGTCCAGGGCTGCAGCTCCTCGTTCTCCCTCCTGCTGCCATCAGGATCCTGCTCTGCTACTCCTGGTCTGAAGCCACGGGGAGATGGATCCAGGAGTGCTCCCGGCGTGCTCCAGCCTTGGCTGCGGCTGCTCTGAGCTTCTCTGAACACCTGCACCCTCATGACACTCTTGGTGGCTCCATTTTGCCTCTCTGAGTCTCACCAACTTCGGGTTCTGGCTTTTTTTTTTTGTCTCCCTGTGATTCTGGGGACTCCAGAAGGGACAGAACACTCTGCAGCTGCAGCAGAAGAGGTGACCTGCTGGGCCACAGCTGATGCAGAGCACATTCCTGGGCATCCATTGGAATGCAGAGAGTCTCTGCACGGACCTGATGGAATGGCTGGAGCTGTGTCAGGGAGGTTTAGGTTGGATATCAGGGAAAGGTTCTTCCCCCAGAGGGTGCTGGGCACTGCCCAGGCTCCCCAGGGAATTGTCACATTCCCAAGGCTGCCGGAGCTCCAGGAGCCTTTGGACAGCATTCCCAGGCCCAGGCTGGGATTGTTGGGGTGTCCTGTGCAGTGCCAGCAGTTGGACTCCAGGATCCTTGTGGGTTCCTTCCTGCTCCAGCTATTCCATGATTCTGTTTCTGGGAGGTCAGGAGGAGGCATTCATTTGCTGTGCTGTCCCCCAGGAGAGGAGCAGAGCTGCCAGGGCTTCCCCATCCCTCAGTTCTGTTATAAATATCCTCTTACACAACCTGGTGTGTTTAATCCTCGGGCTGTGGGGAGTGACAATTCCTCAGGACACGGCTCAGCCGCCAGTGTTGGGGTGGCTGCAGAGCCACCAAACCCTGTGCCAGGGCATCCAACTGGGCTGAGACACCTCGCTGGGCAGGGAGATCCTTAAAACAGAACTGTCAAAGCACGGAGCTCGTTCCCTTGGCAACAGTCATGTTGGAGATTGGCCTTAGGGTAGGAGCTAAAAAACCCACTCAAAAGGAGTTCTCAGCTGTTGGCTGTCACACTGGGGGAGGGTGCTGGCACAGGGGTCACCCTGCCCTGTGCCCCAGGGTCTTGGGGGAATTCTCTCCTTTTGGGGGCCCCCAGGGAGCTGTGACAGCGGGAAAGGCTGTCAGGGTGCTTGGGAGATTTGTCGTGGCCCAGGACTGGGGAGTTTTCCCTCTGCTCTGCCCCCTCCCAGCACTCAGGGTGTGACCAGCTGGGTCTTGGCTCTTCTGCTGCAGCTCTGAGCCTTGCTGGGGTGGCAGGAGACCCTCTGAGCTGTGGGATGGCCTTGGAAGGAGGTGATCCTGATGTCCTGGGATTTCCTGAGGGTGCCACTGCCTTTTCCTGAGCGAAGAGTGCACCAGCCTGATGTGAACATGGAAACGGGGCCAAGTGGAGCTATCCAAGGGGTTCCCCAGCTCCCTGATCCCATCCCAGCTCTCCTCTGGCCCTGGGAGAGCAGGGGTGTGGGGTCCCAGGCTGTGTGGTTTAGGGAGGAGGAAGAGGAGAGGAGGAGCTGCTTCCCAGCCCTGCACAGCGAGGATGGAGCCAGAGTCACTCTGGGAATGTCAACTCTGAGAGCATCCAGCCAGGGCTGGAGGAGGAGAGGAGCATCCTGTGGTCCCAAAGCACTTGGAATCAGCCTCTCTGGGGCTGCTGATTGATGCTAATTGCTGGCTGTGTCTCAGCTGCTGAACCCCGGTCAGGTGTCACCAGCAGCTCTTGGCTGTCCCCTGGTCAGGTCTGGCAAGAGGTGACAGTGTCCCTCTGGTCACAGATGCAGCTTCAGAGGTGCTCGGGGTCATGTCAGTGCCCCTCAGACTGGGACCCTGCATCTGGGGGCTGCTGGGGGCCATCCCCAGGGTTCAGAGCAGGAGATGATGAGAAGCTGCATGCTCTTGCTGTGCCCCTTCCCAGGAATGCGCATTTACAGAGAAATCCTCTGGAATTTGGTGTTTGGGATTTCTTGTGGGAACGTGTGAAGCTCCTGGAGTCACCACTTCCCTCACAAGGAGTGAAATCCCATCCTGCTGGGAGCCTGGACATCGGGATCCCCCACTAACCTCTGGATCTCACACGCACAGGGAGCCCTGGAGCAGTGACAGGCCCCAGCATCCCTGTCCCTGGCAGAGCCGAGCTAGGAGCACACTCGGGGCTGTGTTTCCCACGCTGAGGGAACATTTGCATTCCTGTGACAGTCCCTGTCACCCTGGGATCAAACCCTTCCCCCTGTCGGAGGGAGGATCCGAGTGGCTGTGGGGGCTGGAGGTGCAAAGGTGGGAGCAGCCAGAGGGAACTTGGAGTGCACCGATGGAGTTACTGGATGGAGTTATCCCTGTGAGGAAAACAGGAACACCCTGGACTCTGCAGCTCCTGTGTCCTGCCTGTACCCAGAGCACAGCCAGGTGACACCACACAGGGATGTCCCCACATGGAGCCCTGTCCTGGATCAGCCTGGATCCCTCCCACCTCCACCTTTTGCTCCGAGCCTGCTCCAGCCTGGCCTCCATCTGCTCCCTGCCTGGATCTGCCTCTTGGGGACAGTCTGGGTGGACCCTGCAACCACAAGGGACATCTGGATGCCATTGGACTGGGGAAGCAGGTGGCCCTGGAGTTGCAGGAGACACCTGGCAGCTCCCAGAGGGATGAGACGTGTCTTGTCACGTCACAGCATCAGTGACGCCGGATCCGAGGTGGAACGGAGCAGATGCACCCAAACAGGAGCAGGTTTCCCTCTCCTGGGAAATCTGGAGCGACTCAGCTGCCTGGGATTTGGGCTCTGGGTATTCCAGACTGTGGATTCACACCCTGCTAAAATCAGCCTGCAAAGGATGTGCACAGCAGATGTCTGAGCCTTCCTGATCCCCGAGTTCAAAATTCCCGCCCTGCCAGGGCTGCTTCCCGCATGGATCCCCCGCAGGAAAGATGCCCGGGGCTGGGGATGGAGCTGTGGAGGGAATTACTGGAACACAAAGTCCTCGGAGAGGAGAATAAGGCGCCTTGGAAAACATCTGTGCCCACGGGGATGAATTGGATCTTTGTGATGCTGAACCCAGAGGAAAGAGAAAAGAAGGAGGGAAATGAGAAGGGGGTTTTTTGGGAAAGAAGGGGGGAAATGAGAAATGTTTTTTTGGGAAAGAAAGAGGGAAATGAGAAATGTTTTTTTGGGAAAGAAAGAGGGAAATGAGAAGTGGCTTTTTGGGAAAGGAGGGAAATGAGAAATGTTTTTAGGACATGACTGTAAACTAGAGGCGTTGGAGGGCTTGGAGCAGTGGGTGGTTTTCCCTCGGGTTATTTCTGCCACAGAAATGCTTTCACAGCCTGGAAAAAAAGCTGGGATGGGGTGGACGTTCCTTGGAGAGGATCCTGCAGCTCTAGTCTCGCCCCCCACAGCTGCTGGGCTCTTCCCAGGCCTCTCTCCCTGCTTCCCTGAGGTTGCTCCAGGTGAAGCTGCTCCAGGCAGGCAGCACCGTGGCTGTGTTGCAGAATTCCTGGCATGCAGAGGATCAATTTTTCCTTGTGGGAGCATCCTGGGGTTGGAGGCCCAGAGCTGCAGAGCTTTGGGGCCAGTCATTGCCTGATGGGGACACTCATGCTGGGCTTCAGGAGCAGCAGAGATGTCGACATCATTTTTCTACATCATTTTTCCACATCATTTTCCCCCTCATAAATATGAATGCAGCCCCTCTGCGAAAGTGCACGGCTCTAATTAATGAAATATTGATTTTTCTGGAGCGCAGCGCTTCCCCGGCTCCGCTGCACCAACAGGGAGCACAAACCAACACGGGCAGCAGCTCTGGGCCCCACACAGGGCTTGGCAGAGCTTTTCTGGGCTTGTTTTGGGGAGCTGAGGTTGCTCTGCCTGTCCCTGGACCTGGGGCTGGATCTGAGCCCTCCTGGGATGGTTCCAGGGAAGGATGGCCGTGTCCCCAGCCTCCCAGGAGCCCTCACCTGAAAATAACTCGTCCCCCTATTGTGGGGTGATGGCAGGGGCTCGAGGGGGCCCTGAGGGGTCCCTGCAGCCCCCAGGCCGGGCTTTGGCCATGGCAGTGTCACGGAGGGAGGCCAGGGGACAGTGCCAGCCCTGTCAGGTGGCAGCAGCCCTGTGCTGGCAGCACTTGCTGGCACAGGCAGGGCGGATGCTCCCGGAGTGTCCAGCACCTGTCCCAGCTCCTTGTGCCAGGGCAGCCCAGGAGCTTGGCTGCAGAGGGGTGGCACCCAAGGGACAGTCCCTGCTCTGAGACCCCTGGGCCTTTCTAGGACACCCCCAGGGGATGCGCTGGGCTGTGTCAGGCTGGTGCTGCTGGGTTGGATTTAGTTGGGATATTGGGAAGGAATTCCTCCCTGCGAGGGCAGTGAGGCCCTGGCACAGGGTGCCCGGAGCAGCTGTGGCTGCTCCATCCCTGGAAATGTCCACGGCCAGGCTGGATGGGGCTTGGAGCAACCTGGGCTACTGGAAGGTGTCCCTGCCTGTGGAAGGGGGTTGGAACTGTTGTCCTTCTCCAGCCCAAACTGTTCTGGAATTCTGTGGTTCTGTGATGCCTTTGTGAGCCTCCATCCCAACCTTGGCACAGCAGCTTGTCCCCCGAGATACCCCGTGGGAGGAGGGGAAGACCCCCGGGGTGGGTCCTGCTGCTCTGGGGGTGCTGTGCCCCCTCCTCCCCCGGCTCTGCCCCTATTCTGTCACTTCCAGCAGCTTCCAGCTGCGGGGGTTCGGTTAAATCCTGGCCATTCCCATCTGTTCTGGTGGGTGTGGAGGCCCTGGGGGATCTGGGTCGTGCCGGGGGGGCTCTCGGGGGCTGTGCCCCCTACCCAGGACAGCCAGACACGGCCCTGGCACAGCCTGGCATCGGAAAGGGGGGTTTGAGTCCGAGTGAGTGTGGGGTCCCGGGGGAGAGAGGAGGGGAGTGTCCCCTCCGTGGTGTCCCCGTGGTGTCCCCCAGGGCGGGAGTGGCATCCTTGATGTGTTTAACCTCTTCCCACGCTGATTCCTTAATGAGGCCAGGCCCGGGGCAGGGTGGTAATTGTGTTAATTGCGTGGGTGTCGGACCCTTGTCCTCAGCTGCATCCGAGCTGGAGTGAGCTGGAGTTTGGACAACAGCGGCTTGGAAAGGCCTAATCCCCTAATTACGGTGTAGCAGGACAAAGGCTCGTTAACCAAATTAAAACTAGCCGAGGGATGGATTCCCAGGGCGGATTCCGAGAGCAGAGCAGAGATGTGACAGGGACGTGTCCCCTGGCACTGGTGGGGTCCTGCTCATCCCATGCCAACCCCCCCGTGGGGGTCCCGAGGGTCCCTGCTCAGCTCCCATCGTGCCAGGGGCTGGAGAGAGCAGGGGATGAGTCACGGAAGAGCAAAGAGCAGGAAAAACTCGGACAGTGAGGATTGAATGGGGCGCTGGTGACGGGGAGGTTCCTGGGAATGAAGGGTCTTTACACTGGGAATGTTTTTAATCCCAGTTTGATGTTTCTCTGGAAATTCTGGGCAGGGAGTGACTTATGAAATCCCAGAATGGTTTGGGTTGAAGGGATCTAAAGCTCTTCCTGTCCAACCTTCCACTGCCCCAGGCTGCTCCAAGCCCTGTCCAGCCTGGCCTTGGGCACTGCCAGGGATGCAGGGGCAGCCACAGCTTCTCTGGACACCTTCTGCCAGGGCCTGCCCACCCTCACAGGGATTTCCAGCCTAAAAATTCCTTCCTCGGGCGCTTCCAGCCCAGCCTTTCTGCAGTTTAACAGGAAAGGCCAGCAACCTTGTCCTGCCCTCCTCCAAAACCTCCTTCCTGAGAAAGCTTTGGGGAGTTTGTGGTGGGAGCAAAAGGATAAATTTCCTTTCACCTTCTGTGTGGAAAATGAGGAAATTCAGGTGCTTCCAGCCCTGTCCGTGTTCCCCCCTCTCCATTTGCTGGGCCTGGGGATTGTGCCATGTCCCCCTTGTCCCTCTGCAGCTCCACTCCCTGGCACGGCAGCTTCCCAGAAATAGCTGTCCTTGGGACAGTGAGGGTTATCTGATCCTGGAGCTGCTCTTCCCTGCCCTTGGGCTGCTCTGCTCCTCCAGGAGCCCGAAGGAAGGGAAGGAGGAGCTGGGAACACAGCCTGGGGAGGGGCATGGAGCAAGTCCTTCCTCTTAGGGGTGACACTGGGAGCGGGACACTGACACCCCGCAGGTGGCTCCATGGGCTGGGGGTGCCTTTGCCGGGATGGAAGCGGTGAATGGAGCATCCCAGTGCCAGGAGTGCCTGGCATGGAGCCCCAGGGCACTGCCAGGGCTGTGGGGAAGGCTTCCCCAGGTGTCTGCAGCCAGTGCCAGGCTCTGCTGCTGCATGTTGGATCCCCCTGCTCGTGTCAGGATCCTCCGGCAACCCTGGGGCCGTGCTTGTGTCCCTGTGAGCTGCCCTGGGGACAGCAGGGTCCCCTGTCCCCGTGGGTGCTGCGGGTGGGGTGGTAGGACCGATCCCAGCCTGATTTCCTGCTGGGGGATGAGATTCACAGGGAAAAGCCTTGTCCCTACAGAGGGACAGGAGGACACACAGAGCTGTGCTCAGCTGGCTTTTGAGGACCCTGCTGTTCCTGGCTGCTCGGTGATGCTCTGAGGGAAGGTGACATCCAGGGCTCCCCTAACTCCCCCTCTCCATGTGCAGAGAGCCAGCCCACAACATCAGACGAGACCGTGGTGGCCGGGGGCACGGTGGTGCTCAAGTGCCAGGTGGAGGATCCCGATGACTCCTCGCTCCAGTGGTCCAACCCTGCCCAGCAGACCCTGTACTTCGGGGAAAAACGAGGTAAAACCCTGGAGCTGGAGCTGGGAACGAGGCAGCTCCGGGATGGAGCCACGAGGGGACAGCAGGGAGCTGCCTCAGAGGGTGACATCCCCTCCTGCTGCCACCCCGGGCAGAGCCAGCGGAGGGGGTGGTGGCACCGAGCCCGTTGTCCCTGTTCCCTCAGCCCTGCGGGATAACAGGATCCAGCTGGAGAGATCCACCCCCAACGAGCTGACCATCAGCATCAGCGATGTGGTGCTGGCCGACGAGGGCGAGTACACCTGCTCCATCTTCACCATGCCCGTGAGGACAGCCAAGGCCCTGGTCACCGTGCTGGGTAGGACACGGGGACAGTCCCCCTGTCCCCCATCCCCTCCCTACCCATCATCAGCTCCTGCATCCCATTGCCTCACGATGTGCTTCACGCTTTGTGGTGGCAGTGCACGCCCAGCTCACAGATCGGTGGTTTTTGTTGCCTCCAGGAATCCCCCAGAAGCCCCAAATCTTCGGCCACGAGCAGCCCATCGATGAGGAGAAGGTGGCCCGGCTCATCTGCCGCTCCTCCGGCAGCAAACCCGCGGCACAGCTGCGCTGGAGGAAGGGCAACAGGGAGATCAAGGGTGGGTGGCCCTGTCCTGAGGACAGCTGGGGGACACCACGGGGGCTGGGGTCTGTGTCCCTCAGCTCTGACTGTCCCCTGTGTCCCACAGACTCGGGCACTGAGGTGGTGGAGGACCCCAATGGCAAGACCTTCACAGTGACCAGCAGGGTGGAGTTCCGTGTCACCAAGGAGGACAACGAGGTCGAGGTCACCTGCACGGTGGACCATGAGTCCCTGCAGAACTCGGAGAGGTCAACCACGCAGAAGCTGCAGGTCCACTGTACGTGGGAGGACATTTGTGGGGGGTGGAGGTTCACCAGACCCCACACCGGTGGCCTGGTCACACACAGGGCACAGTGACACTTCCTCTGCATGGTGACACCTCCCGGCACACACCCTCAGCTTCCCACTCCTGTCCCTTTGTCCTGCTTGTCCCCATCTCCCAGAGACTCGTCCCTGCTCCATGCCTGCCCCACTTTCCTCATCCTGTCCCCATTTCCCTTTCCCTGCCTCTTCCCTGTGGTAGTGATGGGGTGAGGGACATGGAAGCACCCCTGAGTGCTGCCCCACCCCTGGGTGCTGTCACCCCTCAGCCCTGCACACCCAGAACTGGCCCAGGAGTGGGACTTGGAGTTCCAGGGATGGGATTTGGGGGTTCCAGGGGCAGATTTGGGGGTTCCAGGGGCAGGATTTGGAATGCCAGGTGCAGGGTTTGAGGTGTTAGGGCAGAGATTTTAGGGTGCCAGGGGCAGGATTTGGGATGCCAGGGGCAGGTTTTGGGATGCCAAGGGAAGGTTTTGGAGTGCCAGGGGCAGGATTTGGGATGCCAGGGGCAGGATTTGGGATGCCAGGGGAAGGTTTTGGAGTGCCAGGGACAGGATTTGGGGTGCTGGGGCAGGATTTGGGGTGCCAGGTACTCACCACGCTGTTCCTCTCCCCCTTTTCCAGACAAGCCGACGGCGAAGATCGAGCCCCACCCGCAGTACCCGCGGGAGGGGGAGAAGCTGCAGCTGCAGTGCGACGGGCAGGGCAACCCCATGTAAGGCCTTCCTCACCGCCCTCCTCCTCCTCAGGCCCTGGCCAACCTCCCCTCCCGTTCCCACATCCCACAGCGAGCCCCACCCGGAGCTGGGCAGGTGGGGCCGGGTGGGTTTGGGGTGTCCCTGCCGGGCAAGGCCGGGGGTTCCATGAGAGCAGACGAAGGCCCTGTCCTGTCCCAGAGCAGCAGATCCGTCCTGGCTGATCCCTAAATGGAACATTTCCCCCTCTGTGTCCCGGGGCATCCCGGGGTGCTGATGCCCATCCCGTTTCTCAGCCCGCAGGAATTCCTCTGGGAGAAGGAGGGCAGCGACGCGCCCCTGCAGCTCAGCTCCGAGAGCGTCCTCATCTTCCCCTTCCTCAACAAGAGTGACAGTGGCACCTACGTGTGCACGGCCACCAGCTCCATGGGCAGCGTGGTGGCCAAGTACAACCTGGACGTCAGCGGTGAGTGCGGCGTGGCCGGAGCGGCCGGAGCGTCCTGCTGAAGGGGCACACAGACGGGTCACTGCATCCAGTGTGCCCAGAAAGTGTCACCGTGTCACCCCTGACACCCGTCCTTGGGTGGGAAGGGGCTGCTCTGCACATGGTGCTGTCCCCTGGCCTGCCCTGACTGTGCTCTGCTTGTCCCCATGTCCCTGTGTCACATGGGGCAGGGCTCTGTGTGTGTGTCCCCATGTTCCAGTGCCATGTGTCACGTGGGGCAGGGCTCTGTGTGTGTGTGTCCCCATGTCCCAGTGCTATTTGTCACATGGGGCAGGGCTCTGCGTGTCCCCATGTCCCAGTGCCATGTATGCTGTCCCTGTGTCCTGCTGTGTCCTAGTGCCACACCTGGAACAGGGCTGCATGTTCTGAATGTGTCCCCATGTCCCAGTGCCCTGTGTCACACAATGGAGCAGGGCTGGCATGTTCAGAGTGTGTCCTCACGTCCTGCTGTGTCCTCATGCCATGTGTCACACCTGGAGCAGGGCTGTGTGTGTCCCCGTGTCTCCGTGTCCTGCTGTGTCACACGTAGGACAGGGCAGTATGTCCCCATGTCCTGCTGTGTCACACACAGGACAGGGCTGTGTGTGTCCCCATGTCCCCATGTCCTGCTGTGTCACACGTAGGACAGGGCAGTGTGTCCCCATGTCCCCATGTCCTGCTGTGTCACACGTAGGACAGGGCTGTGTGTGTTCCCGTGTCCCCATGTCCTGCTGTGTCACACGTAGGACAGGGCAGTATGTCCCCATGTCCTGCTGTGTCACATGTAGGACAGGGCAGTATGTCCCCATGTCCCCATGTCCTGTTGTGTCACACGTAGGACAGGGCAGTGTGTCCCCATGTCCTGCTGTGTCACACGTAGGACAGGGCAGTGTGTCCCCATGTCCCCATGTCCTGCTGTAGGACAGGGCTGTGTGTGTTGTGTGGTTCTGCCAGTGCCCACCCCTGGCTGCCATCCCAGCTCCCAGTGCCCTTCCAGCCCTTTCCCACATGATTTTTCCTGTGATTTTTCCTTGCATTTGGGCTGTTCCTGCTCTCCTTGCAACCTCTCTCCATCTCTTTCCCCCAGCCTTGGACTTCCCCTGTTCCAGTGCTTGGGCTCTTCCCTTTCCTGGCTCCTTTCCCTCCCTCTTGGGCACTCAGCATCCTTCCCCTGCAGTGTGGAGGCAGCGCATGGCAGCAGTGGCACCTCAGGCACTTTGTCCCCCGTGTCCCCTCCCTCAGCCTGCCCGGAACGAGCCCCAGATGCCACAGTCACTGCTGTGTCACCCCTTGTGTGTCCCCCCTGTCCCCTCTGTGTTGTTCTGTAAGCACCCAGAGCTCTCTGCACCCATCCAGGAGCTCACCCCTGCTGCCTCATGCTGTCCATGAGAGGTGGCAGCCACTGTCCCTTGCCCACCTGGTATCACTGCCCCATCACAGCAGACAAGCTCCGTATCCAGGCTTGGTTCCCTTTGTGGAATTCCCACTTTTGTCCCTAAAGCCACTCATGTCTCAGGCACTGGGAGCCACCTCTGTGCCCAGCTGAGCCCTCCAGCCTGCCCACCTTGGTGCCACCCCTGCCCAGCACGGAGGGACCTTGTGGTCCCCAAGGATGTGCACAGGAGAGTGCAGGTGGCACCTTGTGGTGGGTGACACTTCCCTGCTGTGCAGCCCCAAGGTCCCTCAGGGGGTAACCAGGCAGGACAGGAGATGGGGGAAGATGGTCACAGTGTCCCAAAGGTTGATGGCAGAAGCACCAGTGGGGTCACAGATGGACCCGCTGAGGGCCCCCCAGAGTCCCCCCGCTGGGCTCTGTCACCTCGCTGGCCCTTCCCAGCGTTGATTTGTGTCCTGTGTTTTTGTTGTCCTCCCCAGATCTTCCCCAGCTCCCCACCCCACACGTTCACTCCACTCCAGCCCCTCCGCCAGGCCCTTCCCAGCCCATCTCTCATGCTTCCATGGCCTCCGCTCCATCCTTCACTCCAGCTCTCATCCAAGGTACCGTAAGCTCCGTTTCTCTCTCTTTGCGGACCCACTGCTCCCCAGCCCGGCCGGAGAAGCTCCACAGGAGGACGGTGGCCCAGCCCTGGCCTGGGGACAGCCCTGCCAGGGGCCCAGCCTGGCTCCAGTCCCTCAGTGTGTGTGTGGATTTGGGCATTTTCCAGCAGGAGCCCTGGGCTGTTCCCGGCGGGTTGTGGCAGCAGCTTCCCGAGCTGCTTCTTGTCCTGTGTGTCCGTGTTATGTGTTGTCCCTCTGTCCTGCTGCCTCCCCTGTGTCTCCCCCACCTTGTCCTTTCCAAATGTGGCTCTGTCCCCACCCTGATGGGGCACAGTGGGAGGAGGATTTGTCGCTGTGCCCCAGGGCTGACACAGGATCCCAGCATGGATCCAGGACAGGATGTGACTGACTTGGGACCAGCTTTGGGGTCCTGCTGTCCTTGGGGTGCCATCGCCTCTCAAGGTGCAGCCTGTGGCCGTGGCAGCCTGCATGTCACCTTCCACCCAAGCCTGCTCATCCTTCCTTTTTGGGGCCAAAAGCCCATTGTGGAGGATGGGATTTCCCCTTTGCTTCCCCTACTGCCTTCCCCATTCTTGCTCCGAGGATCCACAGCAGGATGGAGCTGCTGGCACAGGATGGAGCCCCTGGGGGGAGCAGCAGCCTCTGCTCCCCTGCAGGGTCTCAGCTCCTTCTGTCTTTTCTCTCCCCCTGCCTGGGCAGACGCCAGCCCGGTGCCCTCGACCTCCAGCACCTACCACGCGATGATCGGCGGGGTGGTGGCTGTCATCGTCTTCCTGCTGCTCAGCCTCCTCATCGTGCTGGGACATTACCTGATCAGGCACAAAGGTACGGCCCGGGGGGTGCAGGGGGGCCCCAGGAGCCAGGACCCCTCGGGGGTCTCGGGGCTGTGTCCCTGGAGCTGAGGGGCAACGGGGTTGAAGGGGGGCAGCTCCTGGTCCTGCAGCCCTTCCTGAGTCCTGAGAGGAGCCAGCGGAGCCCCCCTGGGTCTGGGGGCCCTGCCCATGGCCTGGGGATGTCAGGAATGTCCCCGTGAATGCTCCTCGGAGCTGGGCAGCACCAGGGGGAGGCAGCTCCCACCCCGCTTCTCCATCTCTGCTCCGCACCCACTGTCCTGGGATTGTCCCTGTCCCCATCTTCCCCCGCACCTCCTCCCTCTTCCCGCTGCTCCCTCTGCCTTCCTCCTCCTCCTTTCCCTCCACCTGCCCTTTTCATGCCCAGCAGGTTTGTGCCCAAGCCCTGGGGACACGGTGACACCCTGCCATCGGCCACCCCCTGTAATGATGTGTGAGTAGAGCCCCCCCACCCTGCTCCAGGGGCAGCTGGGACCCCTTGCTTTTCCAGGAGGGGTGGGGTGGGGGCAGGAGCCTGACTGGCAGTGGTCACTCCACAAGTGGACACTGCTACAAAAGCCTGGAGCACCCCCAGTGAGTCTGCATCCCATCCCATCCCATCTCATCCCATCCCATCCCAGTGACTTTTCCATTGCAGCCAAGCCCAGTGGAGCCCTCCAGGCAGCCCAGCCTCTCCCTGTTTGTGTGGGAGGGGGCGCTGGCAGAGCCCCCCATGACCCCCAGCTCTGTCCCCCCACTCCAGGAACGTACCTGACCCACGAGGCCAAAGGCTCGGACGATGCTCCGGACGCCGACACCGCCATCATCAACGCCGAGGGCGGCCAGGCCGGCGGCGACGACAAGAAGGAGTATTTCATCTAAAGGGGTCAGAGAGAGAGAGAGAGCGAAAAATGGAGCCAAGAGAACCCCGATGGCAACGGCAACCAGACCACAAACCCCACAAAACCCAACAGATTTTCTCTGGCGCCCGGCACGGGCAGATGGACGGACAGAGGGATGGCGGGACAGAGAGCAGGGAGAGCCACCGGCCTCGAGGCGCTGCCAACGCTTCTTGAACTTGTACAAATCGTTCACTCCGACAGCGAGAGCCCCGGCCCCGTTTGCTTGCTTGCACCTCCATCCCCACGCCCCGAACCCACAGACCAACCCGTGAGTGAGCGACTTCTTCCTTCTTCCTTTGGACCTTTTGCTTTGGTTTTGTGGCTGCTCTTTGCTTCGGGCCCTTGGTTGGGGTGTTGGGCTGGGGTCGATGTAGCTCTTCCCTTTGTTTCTCTCCGTTTTGGTTTCTTTGACGTCCAAGGATAAAATCAGCTCCGGGCTCCCGGGGCAAGCTTGGGACCCTGGGTGTCCCCGTTGTCCCCCCCAGTGCCAGGGGTGACTCCAGCTGGGAGCGGAGCAAGACCCTGCCCCGGTTTTATCCTTGGTGGTTCTTGTGGAGCAGTGTCCATGCGGGAGCAGAGCTGTCCTCGTGCAGTCAGTGTGTGAAAGGGGGTGAAAGTCCAGGGTGGGACCCCCGGAGAGACCGGGAGCCCCCACAGCTCCCCGGTCCCACCCCAGCGGGAGGGGGGAGGGCTGAGGTTTATTTGGGGGGGGCAAATCCAGAGGAAAAGGCCCCGATTTTTTTTTATTATTTTTCCTAAATTCTTCAATTGGAAATGCAAATTTTGACCATCTATTGAGATGTTCAGTGCAGGAGGCAGCGCCCCTGGGGCTGGGGCTGCTTCCCTGGGACCCCCGGAGCAGGGGTGGGGCTCTGCCGGGGTCTCTCTGCCCCCCTTCCCTTCCCTTCCCAGGGCAGGGATGAGCTTGGAAAGGGCTGATTTTCCTCTTGGCTCCGAGAGCCCCAACCAACAGCGGCCAAAATAACCGGATTTGGGGTCAGAGGAGTTTGGGGGTCCCCACAGAGGATTGTGGGGTCGCAGGGGGGCTCATCCTTCCTCCTTGCCCTTCCTCCTGCCTCTTTCACCATCACTTCCAAGACAGAACCAAACACCTTTCCCAACCTCTCCAGCACAGCCCCAGCTTGGCCCCCATAACCACACAGTCCCGGGATGGGGCTGCTCCCCCCGGCATCGTTACGACACCCCCAGCCTTGGGATGAGGTTTCCTGGGATCCCACATCCTGGTCTGGACACAAGGGGGTTGCAGGAGCTGCCCTTGGGCTGGGCACCCCATGGATTTGGGGTTGTCTGGAGGAGGGGAGCCCTTTGGGAGGAGGTAACCTCACCTGGGAGGTCACCCCATAGATTTGGGGTGGTTGGGAGGACGAGGGGGCCCTTCGGGGAGGAGTGAAAGTCCTCGGGGTGGGGTGGGAAACCTCACCTGGGAGGTGGAGGAAGAATTTTACCACCTCTTCCACGGGGCTGGAAGTGTCACCCCTCCTAACCCTGCCAGCACTTGGCACCGGGTCACCTGTAGGGCTGAGGTGAGGCAGAGGAGGCCCAGCTCAGTGACAGACACAGGTGGGAGTGAGGGATGTGATGTTGGGGACACTGGAGATGTGACCAGGCTTCCGTGGCTCAGCTGCATGTCAGGAGCGGTGGTGGCACTGGGAGGGAGCAGGACACGGAGCCTTTGTTGGGTACAGCTGTTTTTGGGGTGTTTTTCCTCCCTTCCCACTTCTTGGAGTGAGGGACCTGGGCCTGGAACCCACAGGGCAGCTCTGAGCTTGGGCTGAGGGATAAATCCTGGGGCTGCCAATGCTGTCACTGAGGTCCCCACGACTGAGTCATTCCTGCAAATAAAAACAGCTGGATGTGTTCTTAAGTACAATTCCATCTCCTTGGGGGCTGGAGTGATCCCAGGCAGAGCCCCAGCACCAGGAGCTGGGAGGGGAGTGGGGTAAGGGGTCCCTGGGGCAGGGAGGTGGGAGCTGACAGGGCCAATGAGGGTTTTCCCTCTTGGAATTCAGTTTCTCGCTGGTTCCACTGCTCCAGAGCTGCTCCAAGGGCCATTGCCAGGGAGAACAGCCTGGGTTTGGTGTTTTTGAGGTGCCACGTGGTGTGGGGTGTGGCACAGCAGCCTGGGGAGCAGGCAGGGACCTGTGGAGGATGGGCCTGGTGTCACCTGGGGGGGCCTGGGGACCTGCTGAGGTCACAGGGAGAGGCTGAGCCATGGCCCTGGCTGGGACAGGGGCTGGGAGGGGTCGGAGAATCCATCTGAGGCCACTTCTGCCAGCGGGAGCCGAAGGGTTTGCTGAAGGTCAGAGCAGCGGAGGAGATTTGTGTCACACCTGCCGGTGACAGGAACGCCAGGTGACACCAGTGTGAACAGGGAGAGGCCGTGGGCTGACAGGGACCCTCCTGACTGGGGAGGATTCCGGGTGGAAGCCGTGACTGGGACCACCTGGCGAGAGCCAGGCCCTGGAGACCCTGTCTGGGGTGGGGTGTGCTGGGAAAGGCCCTTTTGGGGTCACTGTGGGGAGTCCTTGGGGGTGACAGACACCCGTTGTCACAGGCGGGCAGAGGAGCAGGTGCCCGAGGGCATCCAGATGATGTGGAGGTGACAGGGTGGGGTCTGGGCCCTGTCCTTGTCCCCTCGGGGGTTGGTGACACCGTGTTGTAGCTACAAGAGATGCCACAGGACCGGGGTGTGACACGGAGGGCGTCACGAAGGTGGCACCGTGCGCCGGGGAGGTGGCAGGGTTGGTGTCACCGTGTCTGGGAGAGCCCAGGTCACCACCCCGTCCTGGGGGGGGCTCTCGTTGGTGGCCCCACGTCCACCCAGTCACGGGGTTGGGCTGGCAGAATCCGAACTGGGTGAGGAGGATCCTGGGAGGATTCGGGACCCCCCGGTGGCAGCCGGGCCCTGGGAGGCTGCGGCCGCTTCCCGGCCGGCACTGAACTCTCAATAGACACGAAAGCCATATTTTGGGGAGCTCTGGAGAGGCCGGGGGGCAGAGGCTGGGCTGTGTTGTTGTGCTGTGTTTTTGTCTGTACATAAAGGGAGCCAACGACCGTCGATGTGACTTTATAACCTTTCTAATATCCTGTGCTAATCTCGGAAAATAATCCTATAAATATATCTGGATTACACACGTTACCTGCCTGGCTCTCTGCCTCTGGGGCTGGGGGGGTCAGGGGGAGCTGGGAGGGGTGTGTGGGTCGGGGGACAGGCTGAGCCCATGGCACAGCCTGGGAGACAGAGCTCAGCTCCCCTCAAACCTGCCCTGAGCCCCCAAACTGCAGCTGCCCTCAGCTGCCCTCCCCCACCCAACCAGGGAGACCCCAAACCCCTCACCCAGCCCCCAGACCCACCACAATCACCCTGATCCTGACCCTCAGCACCTTCCCCCGAAGAACAGTAACCCCAATCCCAATCCCTGGAGATCTCCAAGCCTTTCACCCCAAATCTTCCCCTCAGCTCCCCCAAACTGGCAATTCCCTCATTCCTCCTCAGTCTTCCTCAAATTGCCGATTCCCAGACTCCCCTCCCAGCCTTTTTACTCCCAAATGCCCTCCCAGCCCCTCAGAGCCACCAGAACCCCCCAGCCCTGATCCTCAGCCCCTCCCAAATTACCAGTTCCCCTCAAAGACCAGTAAACCCCCAATCCCAATCCCTGGAGACTCCCAGCCCTTTCACCCCCAAATCCTGACCCTCAGTCCTCCCAAATAACCAGCCGTTCCCAAAGAGCAGCAACACCAATTCCCAATCCCTGGAGATCCCCAGGCCTTTCACCCCCACATCTGCCCCCCAGCCCCCCCAAACTGCCAATTCCCAGGTTCCTCCTCAGCCCTTTCACCCCCAAATCACCTCCCAAACTGTCACTTCCCAGACCCCCACCCCAGCCCTTTCACCCCCAAATGTCCCCCCAGCCCTGACCCACAACCCCTCCCAAATTACCACCAGCAACCCTAATTTCCAACCCGGGAGTCCCCCCAGCCCTGCTCCTCTCCAGGGATGTTCCCATTAGACCTGAGGGCCACCAGGGCCACCAGCCCTGTCACCAAGCTGGGCCAATGCCACAGGTGACCCCCAGGCACCCTTCCTCCCGAGGAAAAGCCGGGGAATTCCACACTCCAGGGGCGCAGGAAGGCACCGCGGGGTCCCCTCAGTGCCCACCCCCCTCCGGCACCCCAAACCCCTCCCTGGGCCCCACCGGCATCGCCGGGATGCAGCTCCGTGCTGCCGGCCCCTGAGCCAGCCCCGGGAGCATCTCCGGAGCGCCTGCAAAGACAATTCCTAATTAATTTAAGTTGTCCTGCCAAGAACTGATCGTTTCCTGCTCGAGAAATTGTGGCGGCTCCGCGTCTTTCCCGGCAGCGGCATTCCTTGTTTTCCGCCGGGTGCCAAGCAGGAGGGCGGCTCTGGGGGCAGCTCTTATCTCCTGCCCGCAGTCCTCGGCTCCCTTTGGAGCGGGAGGAGCGGAGCCGAGGGAGGGAGAGCCGAGAAGTCACCCCCGGACACCTCCAGGCACGTGGGCACTGGTGTGTGGGTGCCCATCCGAGTGTCCACCCCTGAGTGACCACCCCTGAGCCGCGGGTGTCCCCCCAGCACACAGAGGAGCTGCTGCCATCGTGGGAAACCCGTCATGGGCAACTGTGTCCCCGTGGTGAGTGAGCCCACAATTCCTGTCCCTGCTGCCCAGGGGTGTCACATCCCCACCGAGGGAGGGCTGGGGGCTGAGCGGGGCCGTGGGGGTCCTCGGTGTGAGGAGGAATATGACGGTCCCCCAGTGCTGAGGAGGGTCACAGGGGTCCCTGGTGCTGAGCTGGACCGTGGGAATCCCCAGGGCTGAGTGGGGTTTAGGGGATCCCCGGTGCTGAGAAGGGTCACAGGAGTCCCCAGCACTGAGCAGAACCGGGAGGGTGCCCAGTTCTGAGCAGGATCATGGGGGTCCCTGGTGCTGAGCAAGACTGCAGCTCGCGGCAGGTGCTGCTGGTAAGTGCTCCCTCACAGGAGGCTCTGTGGGGTCTGCATCCACCGTCCAGGGTCTGTGTCCACCCTCCGGGCTCTGCATCCTCCTACGGGGCCCCGTGTCCCTCCTGTGAGAAAACGGCCCCGTCCCGCACCCCCGGCTGTCCCCAGCCATGCCCTCCGTGCCCGCAGTGTGTCCCTCCCTGATAACCCGCCCTGCCCGGGAGCCCCGCACCGGCACCGCCCGGATCCGTGGCCCGGATCAGGGGCTGCTGTGGCGTGTGGCACCTGCCTGATGCCCATCCCCCTCATCCGCAGACTCCCGGCACCCTGGAGATGCAGGACTCCGTGGACCTGGAGGAAATCATGGGCGACCTCTCCTCCTTCTATGACGACAGTTACAGCAACGACACCTTCCAGGACTACGACGCCGCACCCTGCCACAACCGCTTCTGTCCCCTCTTCCAGCGCGTGGCCCCCCCTTTCCTGGCCGCCACCTGCGCCGCGGCCGCGCTGGGCACCGGCGCCCTGCTGGTGGTCCTGGCCAAGCGCCCCGAGGCGTGGCGGTGGCCGCGGAGCCGCGCTCTGGTGGCGCAGCTGGCGCTGGGCACGGCGCTGTTCGCGGCGCTGCTGCCGGCGCTGGCCGCGGGCGTGGCGCGGGGCTGGCACCTGGGGACGGGGCCGTGTCGCCTCACGCACCTCCTGTGGCACTGGAGCCTCTTCGCCCAGGCGCTTCTGGTGGCCAGCGGCTCTTGCGGCACCGCCTGGGCTCGCTGGGACCCCCGGAGCCGCCGCCTGGCCGTGGCGCTGTGGGCGGTGGCGCTGCTCTTGGCCACGCCGGCGGCTCTGGTCAGCGGCGTGGCGGCGGGCACGGGCTGCGTCCGGCGCAGCGTGGGCATCCTGGCCCCGGCGTACCTGCTGCACCTGACCCTGTGCCTCTGCCTGCTGCTGCTGCTGCCCGCGGGGCTGCTGCTGGCCGCGCTGGCCGTGCCGCGCCTCAGGGCCAGCTGGGCGGCCGGAGCCGGGCTCATCTGGCTCTTCCTGGGGCTCTGGGGGCCCTACGGAGCGGGGCTGGCCGGGGAGTTCCTGCTGCAGGCCGGGCTGCTGGAGCCCACCTGCGGCTCCTTCGAGCACTTCGACCTGGCACTGGGGCTGAGCGAGGGGCTGGGGGTGCTGCACTGTGGCCTTGGGCCCCTGGCACTGCTGCTGGCCTGGCGCTGCCGCTCGCCTGGCACTGCTGGGACTGCTGAGCTCCGGGGGCTGCCAAACGGACCCACGGCACCGGGCTTGGAGCCCCGGCACTGAGCCCTGGCCCCCTGGTGCTGGACATGGACCCCTGGCACCAGACTTGGACCCTGGCACCGGACTTGGCTCCCTGAAACCAGACTCTGGCCCCTGGGCAACCCCAGGGCACCAACCTTGGCCACCCAGCACTGACCCCTGACCTCCCAGCACCGAAATCTGCCCCTCTTGCACCAACCTCAGATGCCCCAGCACCAGTCCCTGTGCCCCCATCACTGACCCGTGGCCCATCCCGCACCAGCCTGGGCTACCCAGCAGTGCCCCATGGCCACCTGGCACAAACCTTTGGTCTCCTGGCACCGACCCTTGGCTGCCCTGCACCAGCCCATGCCCCTGGGCACTGACCCCTGGCCCCACAGTGTCCCCAACCCCACAGCCTCTGTCCCACACCCAGAACTCCCTCAGGACCCCCTGTTCTATGCTCAGCTCGATGCCCTCCACCCTCTGTCCCCTCCCTTGGAGTCTCAGCCCCGTCTTTGGGAGCAGACCCCCCGACTGCCCAATGCAGAAAGCCCTGGGCTGCCCGGGGGGGGTCACCCCAGGCTCCCAGGGGATCCCCGAGGTTCAGCCCCAGCCCCACGCTCGTCCAGGATGAGATTTCGGAAGTGATGGGATTTTTTCCATCTCTCCTGACAAGCCGAGAGGATCCAGTGGGACTAACACACAATAAATAAAACTGCCAGAGGCACTCGTCCAGCCCAGTTAATGGACTGGATGGGACTGGGCAGTGATGGGGGGCCCAGGGAGGGATGGGAAATGGGGGGGGCGTGTGCTCCTCGTGCTTCCAAATTGGCAGGAAAAGTTGCTAAGGAAGCTGTGCAGCCTGCCAGAGAGGAGCGGGGGCCAGAGCCCACGAGGGCCGGGTGCATGCAGTCACGGGGTGTGACACAGGCACAGCAGCGGGGGGACAGCGGGGCTGCCCTGCCTGAGCCAAGCCCTGCAGGACCTGGGGGCTCATCCCCCCTGAACTGTGGGACTGATCGTGGGGAATGACCCCACATTGTCCCCAAAACCGGGGATCCATCAAACCCCTGCAGGGACTCTACACCCCCAGCCCGGGCTCTGGCCCCTCAGCCCGACAGCATCATTGGGGGCAGGCAAAACCTTCCCCCTTCCCACCTGCCCTCCCCTTGGGAGCCCCAGACCATGGTCAGCCCAGGACACTGGACACTCGGCCACTTGGTGTCCACGGCTCCATCTCTGTCCCCTCGGGCAGGACAGGGAGAGCAGAGCCTGGGATGTGCCCCCGAGCTGTGGGTCAGGGCAGGGGAGCCAGAGGCACCTTTCCCTGCAGCCCTTGGATGATCCCAAATCAAACCAGGTCCCTCCCACGGGGGTTTGCCCAGAGCAGGGACACCTGGGGAAGGAGTGTCCGGGGTGTCCCCAGCCCATCACCCGGGTGGACACATGGCTGGAGTGTCCCTGTCACCCGGGGTGAGGACATGCCCAGGGCCCAGCTCCAAGGGGAACCCCGTGCGGGCGGGTGACCCGAGGTCTTGTGGCACGGCTGCGTGACGGCATGAAATCACCCACCCCGGGCATGAAATCGCTCCTCCCGGGCATGAAATCACCCACCCCGGGCATGAAATCGCCCCTCCCGGGCACGCCAGGCTGCTGCGGATGGGACTGGGGGGACACATCCCCCTGCCAGTCCCCTCCCACCCTCGGGCACATAAACCCGGCGGCAGCGCGGCTCCCGCCTGGCCCCAGCACCGACCATGGGCCACCTGCAGCTCTGGCTGCCCGTCCTGGCCGGGCTCGCGGGGATCGCAGCCCAGGAAGGTAAGGGGGACACCGGAGTGGGGGGACAGGAACCAGCACGGAGCAGGGCAGGTCCGGGGGGACGTGGCAGCAGCCCCCGCATCACTCTCGGTCAGGGGACTGGAGGATGCTGGAGTAGGGAGTCATCCCGGGGGGACAGTGGAAGGCTCGGGGACAATCAGAGAGGGCTGTGGGACACCCCAACCTCCCACCACGTCCCCTCTGTTGTCCCCAGACCTGTACCGAAAGGTGTTCGTGTTCCGGAAGGATCCCAGCGACGCCTACGTGGTGCTGCGGGCGCGCCTGGAGCAGCCCCTGCACAACTTCACCGTGTGCCTGCGCTCCTACACCGACCTCAGCCGGCCCCACAGCCTCTTCTCCTACGCCACCAAAGCCCAGGACAACGAGATCCTGCTCTTCAAGCCCAAACCCGAGGAGTACCGGTTCTACGTGGGGGGCAAGTTCGTCACCTTCCGGGTCCCCGAGGGCCGCAGGGACTGGGAGCACGTCTGCGCCAGCTGGGAATCCGCCACCGGCATCGCCGAGTTCTGGCTCAACGGGAAGCCCTGGCCGAGGAAGGGGCTGCAGAGGGGCTACACGGTGGGGGCCACGGCCGCCATCCTGCTGGGGCAGGAGCAGGACAGCTTCGGCGGCGGCTTCGACCTCTACAACTCCTTCTCGGGGGAGCTGACCGACGTCTACCTGTGGGACAAGGGGCTGTCCCCGGACAAGATGCGCGCAGCCTTCCTGTCCCTGCGCCTGCCGCCCGCCCTGCTGGCCTGGAACAGCCTCAGCTACGAAGTGAAAGGAGACGTGGTGGTGAAACCCCGGCTCCGGGAGGCGCTGGGGACCTGAGGGCTGCGGGGTCTGGGGCGGGGGTGGCCTCAGTCCCCCCTGTCCCCTCCTCGCCCCCATCACTCACCCCCATCTCCCCATCACCCAGCACCCATCACATAGCACCCTTCACCTCTACAACGCACCGCGAGGAAGGCTCTCCAGCTGGGGACAGGGTCCCCCTGAGTGCCACCAACAGCCGGGGCACCCATTCCTCTTCCCCCTTCCAGCGGCTCCGGCGCTGCCCAGCCCCACACGGAGTCAGGAATGGGAAGGCC
Source organism: Acrocephalus scirpaceus scirpaceus (assembly GCA_910950805.1). Lineage (NCBI taxonomy): Eukaryota > Metazoa > Chordata > Aves > Passeriformes > Sylviidae > Acrocephalus > Acrocephalus scirpaceus. The sequence goes on from OU383801.1 coordinate 1,605,948, forward strand.
CCTCCCCTGGGGACAGGGGAACTGTCCCCAGAGCCCGCCCCCGCGCTCAGGCACCATCCCCGCGCTGATGGCCCAATAGCCCTGGGGCTTGGGGACGAAGGTCACTGTCACCACGAAAGTCACTGTCACCCTTGGGTGTCCTCTGAGCAGCTCCGGGTTGCTCCGAGGTCCCCCCCCTTCCCACAGCGGTGACAGTGGCCGGGTTCCTTGGTGCCATGGCACAGCTGTGGCTCTGCCTCCTCATCCTCACTGCGCTCTTCAGCCCCGCGACCCAAGGTAGTGGTAGGGGGACACCGGGACTCCCTCGGGGGACATGGGGAAAGAGGAGGGTGCAGAGGGAGGCACGGGGACGTGCTGGTGGGTTTATAGGGGCAGTGGGGCACCCTGAGTGCTCCAAAAGGGTGTGGCGTGGGGGCAAAGGGGGCCGTGGGGGAGCCCACAGTAACCATGCAGTGAAAGGGGCACCCCGAGCTCTGCGAGGGGGGGACGGGGGCCCACAAAGGCGTGCAGGGAGACCCCCAGTAGCTGTGCCATAAAAGGGGCACCAGAGCTCATTGCAAGGGGGCCGTGCAGGGCACAGGGGTCTTGGCAAGGGTGGGAGGAGGGGACACGATGGCAGCACAGCAAGAGCCCAAAGGGGCACCCCGAGGACCGAGACGGGGGGACAGCAGTGGGGGGCGGCAGGGATTCGACACCGGGGTGCTGCAGGGACACGGGGGTCCCACAGGCAGGAACAGCAGGACAGGGAGACACCCAGGCCAGGCTGAGCTCTGGGTGCTGCAGAAACAAAGAGAGCCGAGATCTGGGCGGAGCCGCCGGCACCCAGTAGGTACCACCCGCTGATGCTGACCTGCGAAGTCACCGGAGATCCCGGGTAATGACCCCCACCCTCTCTCCCTCCCTCTGCCCTGCACGGCCCCGGCTGTGGGCAGGGAGCACCGCGGGCCTCCCATGTCCTGCACCCCACAGCATGGCTACACCACGTGTGCCCCTGCTCGATTGACCCCAGCCCTGTGCAGGCCCCAGGAGTTCCTGTGGGAGGAGAAAAGCAGCCCAGTTCCCCTGCAGAAAGGCCCCGACAGAGTCCTGTTCTTCACCTCCTTGAACGACACCCACCTGGGCACCTACACCTGCACGGCCACCAGCCACCAGGGCAGGGCTGTGGCCACCTACACCCTGCAGATGAATGGTAGGGATGGCACCGAGGGGACAGCTGGGGACACGGGCTCTCCCCTGCTCCCCACAGCTTGTCCTCACCACCCCATGTCACCCTGTGCCACAGCCAGTGGCGGTGGCACCGCCCTGGGGGCTGATGCTGGAGGTCACCTCCGGCAATGGCAGCAGCAGCCACCTCTGTCTCGCCTCTCCCAGACCTGGAGAGATGGGTGTTGGTGTTCCCCCGAGAGTCCAAAACCGCCCACGTGCAGGTGACGGCGAAGCTGAAGCAGCCCCTGGACAACTTCACGGTGTGCCTGAGGTCCTTCACTGACCTCACACGGCCCTATAGCCTCTTCTCCTACGCCACCAGAAAACAGAGCAACGAGATCCTCCTCTTCAAGCCCAAACCTGGCCAGTATGAGCTCATGGTGGGGGATAAGAAAGCGCTCTTCACAGTGCCCATAAGTCTCGGGGAGAGCGAGCACATCTGTGTCAGCTGGGAATCCTCCACCGGCATCGCGGGATTCTGGTTCAACGGGAAGCCCTGGCCGAGGAAGGGGCTGCAGAAGGGCTACACGGTGGGAGTGCCGGCTTCCATCCTGCTGGGACAGGACCAGGACAGCTTCGGGGGCGGCTTTGATGCCCAGCAGTCCTTTGTGGGGGAGATCTCGTCCGTGTACATGTGGGACATGGGGATCTCCGGCTCGGAGGTGCTGTCGGCCATGTACGACAACCCCGTGCAAACCCCCATCTTTGGCTGGAGGAACTTCCCCTACAGGATCGTGGGCGAGGTGTACCTGAAGCCCTGAGGCTGTGGGAGCTGTCCCTGATCCCTGCTGTGTAACCCCCTACCCCAAAGCCACCCAACATCGCATCAATGGAGAAATGGGTTTCTGGATGCTGGTGGTCTTTGGGGATGGGGGAGTGGGTTGAGGCCCACCAAGGCACTGCGGGCCTCGGGTGATGGATCCACGCTCAGAAGGGAAGAGGGGGACAGGCTCCCAGCCCAGGGCCTTGCACTGGTTTGGGAACACAGGCTTGAGCTGGGGACAGGGTAGTCCTGGGGTTATGTGCACCCCTGGCAGCCCCCAAGCACAGTGGAGCTGGCACTGGGGCAGAACCCAGGGGCCAGGAGTGTTGGGGGGCAGCCCTGGGACAGCCTGGTGTCCCCAAGCTTGTGGAGGTTTAGTTCCATGTCCCAGAGCCCTGGGGGTGCAGTCCTGGAGACCTTGGGGGGCTCAGCCCCGTGTCCCTGGGGGTTCAGTCCCAGAGCCCCATGTCCTGGTGGGGCACAGTCCCATGTCCTGGGGGAGTCAGACCCAGAGCTCCGGGGGTGAAGCCCTGGAGCCCTTGGGGGGCTCAATCCTGCAGCCCCAGGGGGTCCAGCTCTGTATCCTGGGGATTCAGCCCTACAGCCCCGTGTCCCACATATATCCGGAGGGTCCAGCCTTGTGTCCCGCTGGTGCAGTCCTGCAGTCCCCAGGTGTTCAACCCCATGTCCTGGAGCCCCTGGGGGTCAGTCCCAGAGCCCTGGGGTGGCAATCCCATGTCCCGGGGGCCTCAGTCCCAGAGCCCCGAGGAGCTCAGCCCCCTGTCCTGAGGGGATCAGCCCCCTGTCCTGGGGGGATCAGCCCCCTGTCCTGAGGGGCTCAGCCCCCTGCCCTGAGGGGATCAACCTCCTGTCCTGGGGGGCTCAGCCCCCTGTCCCGAGGAGATCAGCCCCCTGTCCGGGGGGGTTCAGCCCCCTGTCCTGGGGGGCTCAGCCCCCTGTCCTGGGGGACTCAGCCTCCTGTCCTGGGGGGATCAGCCCCGCAGCCCCGGGGTCCCACAGCCCCTGTCCTGGGGGATTCAGCCCCCCAGTCCTGCAGAGCCCTGTCCCGGCAGACCCAGCTCGCCGTCCCAGAGATTCAGCCCCGTGTCCCGGCCCGTCCCCTCCTTGTCCCCCCGCGCCCCCCGATACCCACTCGTCCTCCCCCGGGTCTCCATTCTCCCCTGTGTCACCCCGGGCCCGCCCGCGCCGCCTCCGTCGCTCGCTGTGGCGTCTCCCAGCCCAGCTCCGGCCCCGCGGCGCCCAGCTCCGGCCCCGCGGCGCCCAGCTCCGGCCCCGCGGCGCCCAGCTCCGGCCCCGCGGCGGCCCGGCCCTCCCCTGCCCAGCTCCGGCCCCGCGGCGGCCCGGCCCTCCCCTGCCCAGCTCCGGCCCCGCTCCGCCCTGGCCCTCCCCTGCCCAATTCAGGCCCCGCTCCGGCCCGGCTCCGCCCAGGCTCCGGCCCCGCTCCGCCCCGGCCGCGCTCCGCCCCGTGCGGCCTCCCCGGTACGGCGGGGCCGGGGGGACACGGGGGCCCCGCGGGGCGCGGGGGGGCCGGGGCGGAGGGAGCGGAGCGGGGCCGGGGCCCAGCGGGGCTCGGGGGGAGAGGGGGGGCCCGAGCTGAGCGGCCACACGGGCCCGGGGGCTGAACGGGGGTGCCGGGGGGTTGATGAGGTGGGGGAGTCTGATTTGGGGTCATGCTCTCCTGGGGGGTAGGTCTGGGGGGTCATGAGGGGTCTCAATTGGGGGGTCTGAATTTGGGGTCTGGGGGCTTTATTTGGGAGTCCCAGGAGTCCTACCCAGGGGCTGCAGGGGAGTTTGGGCTACCCTGGCCATGTTCTGCAGGGTGTGGTTTTGGGGGACCTGTGGGTCCCGGGGATCCTGACATGGAGGGTCTGAGATAGGGGGTCTGACCTGGGGGTCCTGGGGATCTGGCCAGGTTCTCCAGGGGGTTGGTTTTGGGGGGCCAGGGGGACAGGGTCTGAGCTGGGGCTCTGGGGGCTTTATTTAGGGCTCCCAAGGGTCCTGGCCAGGGGCATTTGGGGGTGGCACTGGGGCTCCTGGAGGCATGCTGGGTTCTCCAGGGGGATGGTGTTGGGGGGCTGGGGGCCTGAGCTGGGGGTTCCTGTAGTGGGCTCTCTGGGGTCTGGCCTGACTTGGGGGGTCTGAGCTGGGGGTCCCAGGGGCCTGAATGCAGGCTTGGCCATGTTCTCCAGGGGTTGGTGTTGGGGAGCATTAATTGGGGGTCCTGGGGAGGTGGTAATGGGGTCTGGGATCTGAGATGAGGGTCCCACAGTCTGACCTTGTGGATCATCGGGGTCTGTTCAGGAGGTCCCAGGGGACTGAACTGGGGGTCCCAGGGGGCCTGGCTATGGTCTTGGAGGGGGAGTGGGTATTGGGAATCCTGGGGATCGTGGATGCTTGGCCATGTTTACTGGGGAGGGGGTGTCGGGGGTCCTGGGGGCCTGAACTGGGGGTCCTGGCCAGGGGTTCCTGGGGCACCTGAATTGGGGGTCACTGGGGACTTGATTTGGGGGCCTGGCCATATTCTCCTGGGGGTGGTATTGGTGGTCCTGCAGGTCCTGACATGGGGGCTCTGATGTGGGGGTCCTGGCCAGGGGATCCCAGGGAATTTGAACTGTGAGTTCCAGAGATCATGGCCAGGGGGTCCTGAGGGTCCTGACCTGGAGGGCATGGCCGTGTTCTCTGGAGAGGCATGGGGGCCTGGCCTGGGGAGTCCTGGGGGTCTGAAATGGGGGCCCCAAGGGTTCTGACCTGGGTGGGGGGCTGGCCAAGGGATCCCAGGGGATCTTCCCTGGGCGTCTGAAATTGGGGTTCCAGGGGTCCTGACCTGGGAGCTCTGACTTGGGGCTCCTGTGGGTCCTGACCTGGGGGATCCGAGGGGATCTGCCCTGGGGGTCCCGGGGGTCCCGGCAGTGGTGTCCCAGGGCTCTGGCCCGGGTGGGGTCCCCAGAGCAGCAGTGTCCCCTGTCCCCACAGGCGATGGGGGCATCCGAGCCGCCCAACTTCTCGTGGGTGGTCGAGGGCCGGCTGGCGGGGCTGGCGATGCCGCGGGAGCCGGGGCACTACCGGTACCTGCGGGAGCGCGGCGTGCGGCACCTCGTGTCCCTGACCGAGCACGCCCCGCCGCACCACGGCTGCTGTCCCCAAATCCAGCTCCACCGGTTCCGCGTGCCCGACTTCACTCCCCCGACCCCCGAGCAGATCCAGAGCTTCCTGCAGATCGTGGAGGAGGCAAATGGCCGCGGGGAGGTATGGCCGGGGACACGGGCGAGGGGACAGCGGGGGGACACCTGGGGGACATCTGGGGGGTGATACTTGGGGGATACCTGGGGGACAACTCTGGGGAGACACTGCGGGGGGCACCTGGGGAAGGCAACTGGGGGAGACTGTGGAGGGGACAGCTGGGGTGGTGACACTGAGGGGGGGAAATCTAGGGGGATACCTGGGGGAAGACACCAGAAGTGACACCGGGGGAGGGAACACTAGGGAAGACATCTGGGGGAACACCTAGGGGACACCTTGGGGGAGACAGTGAGGGGGGACACCTTGAGGGTGTGGCATCTCAGGGTGGGGGACACCTCGAGGCTGTGACATCTTGGTGGGAGGAGACCTCAGCAGGGTGACACCTTGAGGGAGCACTACCTCGGGGGGTGACACCTCAGGGGGGGAGATACTTGGGGAGGGACATTTGGGGGGATGGCACCTTGATGTTGGGGGACACTTTGGAGGGGGTGACATCTTGGCAAGATGACACCTTGATGGGGGACACCCTGGGGGTGGGGGGTGACACCTGGGGGGAGATGACATCTTAGGCAAATGGCACCTTAGTGGGGGAGATACCTCGGGGGAGGGACACGACTTGAGGAATGACACCTTGGGAGGGTGACACCTGGAGGGGAGTACACACCTGTGGTAGGGTTGTGACACTTGGTGGGTGTGACATCTCCGGGGGCTGCACCCTGGGGGTTGACACATCTGGGAAGATGAGGGGAGGGGCTGAGGGAAGGAGACACCAGGGACAGGTTCCATGGAGTCAGTGCCAGAGTGGGCACCACCTGTCACCCAGGGAGTGCCGGGGAGCACAGGGGGGTCTGGCAGTGCCACCCACGCACTGTGTCCCTATATCCAGGCCGTGGCAGTTCACTGCATGCTGGGCCACGGCCGGACAGGCACCCTGCTGGCCTGTTACCTGTGCAAGGAGCGGCACCTGGCCGGCGGTGACGCCATCCGCGAGATCCGGCGGCTCCGGCCGGGCTCCATCGAGACTGCGGGGCAGGAGCAGGCCGTGATGCGCTTCTGCCAGTGCCTGCGGTAGGTGCCACCCTCCCCAGGGTGCCCTGTCACCATGGGAGTCTCCTTCCTCAGCTGTGGCTCCCAAATGTCCCCAGTCCCAGCTCACTGGTGGCATCTGTCCCTCCACAGCGCTGGGGAGCACGGCGAGGAGAGCTGAGCACACGGATGGGATGGAATCCCAATTCCCATGGAACTGAGCACTCCCAAGTGCAGGGCGTTCCCAGCCCCATCTGTCCCCTCCTGCATTAAAGGACTGCCCTGTGGCTTCTCTCCAGGTCTGGTTTTGGGGTTCACATTGAGCCTGGCCATGGCTCTGCTGGGCACTCCCAGACCTGGCTTGTTTGGCCACTGCATCCTGGGATTTGGGGTCCTGGCTCTGGGGTCCCTTGGGGTGATGGCTCTGACATCCTGCGTTTGGGGTTCTTCAGGGTTCTGGTTCTGGATCTCGGCTTTGAGCTCCCTCAGGGCCCTGGTTTTGGGGTCATTCAGGGTCCTGGCTCTTGGGTTCCAGCTCTTGGCTCCTGGCTCTGGATCCTGGCTTTGTAATCCTGGCTTTGGGGTCCCAGCTCTGTGTCCTCCCTCAGGGTCCTGGTTCCAGGGTCATGGGTCTGGGGTCTCTCAGGGTTGTGGTTCTGGGATCCCTTGGTGTCCCAGCTCTGGGGTTTTTCTGGGTCCTGGCTCTGGGTCCTGGTTTTGGGGTCCCAACTCTGCGCTCTGGCTCTGAGATCATTTGGGGTGCTTGTTCTGGGGTCATTTGGGGTCCCAGCTCTGGGCTCCTGGCTCTGGGTTCTGCCTTTGGGACCTTGGCTTTGGGGTCCCAGATCTGGGTCCTGGCTCTAGGGTTCCTCAGGGTCCTGGGTCTGGGGTCCCTCAGGGTGCTGTTTCTGGGGTCCCATGGGATCCCAGCTCTGGGGTGGTTCTGGCTCTGGGGTCCTTTGGGGACTGTGAGTGGCTGCATTTCATCCCCTCAGAGTAGCCCCCAAGCTGTCACCCGCCAGCGCCCTGATGCCACGTGGAGGGTGACAACCGTGTCATTGCCCGGGGGCTGACCCGGGACGTTGATGCTTAAAGTGTAGCTTAGCCGGAATTGAGGCATCTCCATCCAAAAATCCAATCCTGGAAATCTCTTCTCAGCTGCTCCTAACCTTGGTGGCATTTAAATCCTGGTTGGAAGCAGTGTCACCGTCCCCGTTTCTGGGCGGGTGGCACATGGCTGGGAGCGCCCTGGGCCCAGCTGGGGCCAGCGCCTCAACCAGCAGCTCCACGGTCCCCAAAAGTTCCTTTGGAATGCCACAATGTCACCATCCTCCCTGGGGGACAAGGCACCAGGGTGGTGACACTGGGGTGGTGACACCAGGGTGGTGACACCGAGCACCGCTGGCAATCCAGCTGTGCCCTGCCCAGAAGTGACCAGAATTGGGAAGGGGTCTCACCACAGGGTGTGGGGTCACTCCAAAACTCTGGGGCTGCACAGCTGCCCCTGGTGCCCCGTGCTGGGGTTTTAGGGACACCGATGTTCCCCAAGCAATGACACAGTGAGGCCACACCAGCTCATGGGGCCGTGTGGGGACACGTGCCTGGGGCACAGCCAGTTGGGGGTGCCCAGCCCTGTGTGGAGGCTCCATGGGGACAATGGGGACACAGTGGGGACAATGTGGCCGCAGTGGGGATGCTGTGGCCGCGGTGGCAGTGCTGGACAGCGGTGTCCAGCCTAAGCTCACGGGAGCACATGGGCTGGAGCAGCCGAAAGCTGCTTATGGCAGAATTATTGCCCTTAACTCCGCTGACTCCGCGCTGTCCTCAGAGTCCCCTGGGCCAGGCTGGGCTGGGGGGGCTCCACGGACCCCCCACCCCCTTCAAATGGGGCTGGGCTGGGGGGGGCATCGCCCCAGCGCCGCTCCCGGGGCTCCCATATGGCCGGGCTGGTGTCACACATGTGGAGTTTGCTCATCCCTCGATCCCGGCTCTGCGCCGGGGACATCACCAGGATGTCCCCCCTGTCCCCTGTGTCCCCTCCTGTCCCCCCAGCCTGGCGAGCAGCCCAGCTCCGGCTCAGCCTGTGGGATGGGGACATGGCACCGATGGCTGTCCCCGTGTAGGGACACATTTAGGATGGGATTAGAGAGCGGGAGCTGGGATGGGGAAGGGCGAGCGGGGAGTGCTGGCACAGGGGGCCTGGGACATGCAGAGGGGACAGAGGGGACATGGGGCTGGGCTTGCTTGTCACAGCAAGCCCAGTGCCACCCACCTGTCCCTGTGTCCCGCAGGGGGATCACACACCCAAACCCCATGGCAACACCCACCCACATGTCCTGTCCGTGTCCCACCCGTGTGTCCCCTCTTTGACCCACCACAGTCCCACCCGTGTCCCATCTGTGTCCCCTGGTCCCACCCGTGTCCCAGGAATGTTTTCCCGCCTTGTTCCACCTGTGTGTCCTGCCCATGTGTCCCACTCACGTCCCATCTGTGTCCCCTCCATGGTCCCACCTGTGTGTCCCACTCGTGTGTCTCCCAGCAGTCTCCCCTGTGTGTTCCACTCGTGTGTCCCACTCATGTGTCATCCCTGTGTCCTATTCATGCCCCCCCGTGTCCCCCCTGTCCCTCCCCAGTCCTACCCATGTCTCTCACCCATGCGTCCCCCACTCGGCTTCCCTCGGTCCCACCAGTGTGTCCCCATATCCCACCCATGTGTCCCCTTCGTGTGTCCCACCTGTGTTTTCATTCGCGTGTCCTCTCCAGTCCTTCCCCGTGCCCCCTCCCCGTGTCCCCCCGTGTCCCACCCTATGTCCCACTGTGAAAAGTGGGGTTGTGTTTCGTGTCAGGTAGAAAAAGATGGCCTTTGTAGTTATGGTTATGAAATGTGTGGAAAAGGCCATAGGGTAAATATAAAAACATCTGTTTAATGAGCAAAATGGAAAAAGCGTGGAAAGGGGCTTTTGAACTAATATTTTGCTGCTTATAAGTGAATCATGTGAGCCTATAAGGTTGTTAATAGAAGGTTTGAACTATAGCTTTAGCATATATATATAGAAAGGATTGTAATCACCCAAATAGAAGGAAGTGAGCTATTCCAAACTAAAATTAAGGATCCTGGGAAGAGGAGATGGACCAACACCTGGAAGCTGGACCTCACCAACAAAACTGATTTATAGACTTGAAGAGGAAGACCGAATCTCTCATCTTTGGTGTTTTTCTTCAGAAAAAGGAAATCTGGATGCCACCACCACTAATTTATGTCCTGGGAACCTCAGCATCACAAGATGTTATTTCTGATCTCACTGATTTCATACCTTTTGAAGTATAGAAAATTTAACATCACCAATAGAAATTGATCGCAATAGGTATAGAAATTGTATTTCAAAAATAGAAATTAGGAGGAAACTAGGAAAAAAAAAGGTTGCTGAGAAGTGATTATGGAAAACCTCAATAAATACCAGAAGAAAATCGACGGTCGGCGTGCGGTTGGAGGGGAAACCCCCACTGTACCCAGCGTGTGTCCCACTCGTGTGTCCCACCCATGTGTCCCACTCGTGTCCCACTCGTGTCCTCCCTCTAGGTGCTTCTCCCATAGCCCCCCGTGCCTCCCCCGGTTCCACTCGTGATCCTCCATGTGTCCCCCCATGTCCCCCTCGCTGTCCCCCCCATACCCCCGTGTCACCCCACAGGGCCCCCCGCTCCCCCTGCCCCCCTCCCGGAAAACTACATTTCCCAGCATCCCTCGGTCCCCGCTGCCTCGCTCCGCCATTGGCCGCCTCGGGAAGCGCCTAGCGGCTGCTTCTCATTGGCTGTCACCGCGGCAACGGGCGGCGGGGGGCGTGGCCGGGGCGGCCCCTCCCGGCGTCGCGGGTTTGTTTGCGGCCGCCCGGCGGCGGCGGCCGGAGCCGAGCGGACCCGGACGGACCCGGACCGAGCCGGAAAGAGCCGAAACCAGCCGGGAAGATCCGAGCGCAGCCGAGCGCGGCCGGCCGGGCATGAGGAGCGGCGGGACGCGGAGCCCCCCGCGCCCCCCGCCCGGGGCCGGTGCCCCCGGGGCTGCCCGGCCGAGCCCGCCGGTCCGCGGGCCCCGGTGACGCCGCGGGAGCCGCCGCAGGGGGGGCCTGGGCTATGCGGTGGTGGCTGCGCGCCGCCGTCCTCAGCCTGCTCGCCGGAGCCGGGGGTGAGGGGACGCCCCGGGGAGCGGGGGGGGAGCGGCGGGGCCGGTCTGGCCGATGCCGGGACTCGGGGAGGCGGGAGGAGGCGGGGGACATCTGGGGACACCGGAGGCGGGAGGAAGGTCCCGGTGTGTCGCGGTGGGATCGGTTTGGCCAGCGCCAGGTCCCGGGGAGGCATGGGCGGGGAGTTCCGGGGACAGGGGAAGGGTCCCGCTCCGTCCCGGTGCGTCCCACGCCGTCCCGCCCCCATCCCGGTTCATCCCGGCGTGTCCCGTCTCACCCGTGTCCCGGTGCCGGTCCCGCAGGCAGCGGCCGGAGCGAGCCCCGGGCCGTGGTGGGGCGCGTCGGGGGCAGCGCGGTGCTGGGCTGCGGGCTCCTGGGCGGACACGAGGCGCGCCCGCCGCTCTACGTGATCGAGTGGGTCCGCTTCGGCTTCGTCCTCCCCATCTTCATCAAGTTCGGGCTCTACTCGCCGCGCGTGGACCCCGAGTACGCGGGTGAGTCGCGGGGACGGGGCGGGCGGGGGATCCCGGGGGCCCCCGTGGGGTTTCCTGTGTCTCCGCTCGCTGTGATTGGGTCCTACCGGGTGTTGCTGCTGTTGGACCACCTTAATCCCACTCCCAGGGAAGTGGAGGGCTCTTCCAGGGCTCTCAGGGGGCGGGAGGGGACGGTGAGGGGCCGGGGAGGTCCCTGCAGCAGGTGAGTCCCAATCCCCATCCCCAGGGATGGCAGCAGGGATGGGGGTCCCCAGCTGGCAGAGGGGATGCAGATCCCTGCTCAGGCTGGCAGCAGAGGGATCCCCACAGGGCAAAATGCGGGAGAAGCCCCCCAGCCCACCCCCATGGCCTCTGGCTGCTGGGGCATCTCCTGCAGGATGGAACAGCACTGCCCTGGCCGTGTCACCCTGGGCCGGTGCCACCGGGGTGCCCCGTGCCGGGGGCTGCGGGCGCTGCCTCGGCCCGTGCGGGTCGCCTGAAGGTTGAGGCTGGGGAGGGGATTTCGGGGGAGCTGCTAATTGGAGCAAAGCTGGGCCGGGGACGGGCTGGGCGTGGGAGGGGGATATTCGCTGCTTTACCGGGTATTTAAAGTGAGCAGTGGCAGAGCCGCAGGAATCCCAGCGAGAGGATCCCCGCGAGCAGGGAGGGGAAGGCCACAGGAGTGTCCCCTGGGGATAGGGAGGGCTGGCAGCCCCTGGGTGATTTGGGCTGAGCCCAACCCCGGCGTTCTGTGCCAGCCACGCACCGAAATCCGTGCCCCGACCTTTCCTCGGGGCTCGGATCATGTTCGGATCACGACCCAAACCCTGCTGCCAAAATTGTCCCCTGCCTAAAAATCCCCTCGGTTGGGACACCCACTCTCCTGCTGCCCCTTCCCTGGCCAAAAGGGAGTGTGTGGATTTTGGGAGACGCCTGGGGACGCTTTCAGCAGCTCCGAGTTGGCTCCGGGGGACCAGCGCTGACAACGAACCCCCCGGCCAGGACAAGGCACCTGCTCTCCCGGGAGGCCAGGGCCGGGCTCCTGTTACCTGAGCGCCGAAAGGCCCCGGAGCTGCCGCAGCTCCGGTTACCCAGGAAGGGGCTGGCAGTGTCCTGCCTGGGCTGCCCGCAGCCCCCCCGCCGTGTCCCCTCGTCCCCGCCGCCAGCGCGGCCCCGGGGGCTGCGGGAGCAGATTGGGATCAGGGCTGGGGGAAGGGGCTGATGGCTGGAATGAGGGCGAGGTGGGTGGGCAGGGGGGCTGGCTGCCGTCGCCATGGCAGCGGGGCGGCTTGTTTTCCATCCGCCGGGATGGGCGCTGGGAAGGGCAGGGGCGGTGGGTGCAGGGCGACGCCAGCCCCCTCTCTCCCGCGCTTCCAGGTGGATGAGATCAGGTGTCACCCAGAGGGGCCACAGCTGTCACCACTGTCCCTCCTGGGGAGATCTGCGGCGTCCTGGGGACAGGGGTGGGCTGCAGCCGCCTCTGTGACAGCACTTGGGGAGACGGGGTCGGCTCTCCCCTGGGTGCCACCACCACCCACGGTGTCAGGGGCCACTGTCCCCTGCCCTAGAACAGGGTCGGTGGTCTCTGGCCTGGCTCAGCCCCGCCCTCCCCGGCTCCGGCCGCGTGGCGGGGGCTGCAGCCCCCTTTGTGTCCCCCCCCTTTTGTCCCGCTGAATGTCGGTTGCCAGGCGCGGGGGGATGCTGGGCCACAGCGTTTTGTTTTTGCAGGGTGGTGGTGGAGGAGGAGGGGGCTGGGGCCGGCACAGGGGGATTAGGGGGAGGCTGAGGGGCGTCCCCAGGCCACTCTGATCCCTTCCAAAGGGACCTTTGTTCGGGAGCCGGCTGCTCCCGCCGCGCCTGGGGCTGGGGGCTGGCAGCTGCTGGCAGGGCCGGGCTTCCAAAGCTTCCCAAAGCTGTCCCACTTCCCAGGGCCCGGCGTGGGAGCCAGGTCCTGGGTGAGGGCTGGCGGACCCCTCGTCCCACAGCTGTGGGGTGAAGGCAGAGGGCTGGGGGGCAGCTCTGAGCGCTATGGGAAGAGTTTGCACGTGTTTGTGCGCGGGGTTCGCACGGCTCAGGGTGGATCTCGGTGCCCAAACCCGCCTGCCCGGCTCCTGCCACCCCTCCTCCTCCTCCTCCTCCTCCTCCTCCTTGCCGGGCTCGTCTGGCAGGACGCGCAATCTGGTGGGACACGGAATCCCGATCCCGCTGCCAGCGGCACCCGTGCCGGGGCAGCCGGGGCTCCAGTGCCTCGGGGCAGTGCGTGGGGACCGTCTGTGACACCGGGTACAGCTGGCAGCGGGGCTCCCCAAAACTTCCCGTGTTGGGAACCCCTCGGGAAGCTGCTGAACCGGGGATGCTGACAGAGCATCGTGGGCTGCTCTGTGCGGCGGCTGTGTCCCTGCCATGGTGTCCCGGGAGCAAGGTCATCTGGCGTGGGCCAGGGGTGGCCGGAGTGGGACTGCCGGGGCCAGGGGGTGCTGGGGTGAGGGATGCCCAGGGCAGGGGGTGCTCCAGTCAGTGGGTGCCTGGGAAGGGGATGCTCATGATAGTGGATGCCCGGGGAAGGTGGTGTCCCGGACAGTGGGTGCCCCGCACAGGTGGTGCCCAGGCAGGGGATGCCCAGGACTGGGGGTGCCGGTGCGTTCCTTGGGGGCCGCTGGCCGCGCACCCCAGCCTGGGCTGAGCCAATTGCCCGCTGCACTGTGAGCCGATTATGGCTCTGATAATAGCCCGGGGGATTAACGGGCTGCGCCCGCTCTCGCTTCAGCCCTTATCCCTCTCCTCATCAAAGAGGCCGCGGGGCGTGGGGCTGGCGCGGGGCGAGGACCCCACGGCCTGGGGGAGCCCCGGTCACCGTGTCCCCCCGGGGAGCTGCAGCGCTCGTTCCTGCGAGGCGGGCGGGGGTTCACCGTGACCCGCCCGTGCCGCGGGGAGCGGGACCGGTGCGGGGGTGCCGGGGCTTAGCAGGGCTCCTAAGGGTGAGAGCGCCGGGGGGGCTCCCAGGGGGAGGGAGCCGTGGGGAAGAGTCGTCGGGAAGGGGAAAAGGGGCTCGGGGGCTCAATGTGCAGCAGGAGGGATGCTGGGACCAGTCCTGCCCGGCCGCTGGGAGCGATGTTCGAACTGCCAGGACCCGCCGTGCTGGGGGACCTCGCCGAGGGCACCCTCCGCGAGAGCGGGTGACAGAGCCACTGTGGCCTCCCCTCCGTGTCACTCGTGTGTGTAGCGCTGAATGTCGCTATAACCAACCACTGGCACCGCCGTTCCCAGCCCCCTGTGGTGCCAGCGTGGGCGGACGCCCCGGGGAGGGGATGGCCCCAGGGAGGGGGTGGCCCGAGGAGGGCGTGACCCGGGGAGGGGATGGCCCCGGGAGAAGGTGACCCGGGGAGGGGATGGCCCCGGGGCCGTGGCTGTCCCTGAGCCGCTGCCGGGCGCACAGGTCGTGTGCGGCTGGAGGAAGGTGCCTCGCTGCGCCTGGACCTGCTGCGTGCCGAGGACCAGGGCTGGTACGAGTGCAGGGTGCTCTTCCTCGACCGGCACAGCACCGACGCCGACTTCCAGAACGGCACCTGGATCCACCTCACCGTCAACGGTACCGGCCCGTCCCACCCTCACCTGCTCTGCCCGCATCTCCCAGGGCTGGCACTGGAAACACTGGGCTTCCACACAGCTTTGAGCCAGATGTGGGGGTGAGAGTTTGGATCTGGATTTGCCTTCCAGCACCCCCCACCTTCCTGGAGACCCCCCCTGCATATGTAGAGGTGCGGGACCAGGCTGCACTGAGCCTCACCTGCAGGGCTGTCGGCAACCCCCAGCCTGTTGTCACCTGGAAGAGGAGTGACCTGCCTGTCCAGAGCGGGGACACGGTGCAGGTGAGGGTGACAAACCACTGGTCACCCCTCTGTGCAGTGTGGCCAGGGTCTCGTGCTCAGCTGTAGAGCAAGTGCCCATCCCCACTGTGGTGGCACCTGCCTGCTGCCACCGCCCTGTTGACGGGGCACGTTCCTGTCCCTTGGTGGCTGTGCCACAGCTGGTGCCATTGCAGGTGAGGAACGGGACACTGAGCATCGCCGCCGTGGAACGCGCCAGCGCAGGCACCTACACGTGCCACGCGTCCAGCAAGGAGGGCACTGTCACCCACACCACCCGCGTGCTCGTGCAGGGTAAGGACAGGTGGCCCTGCCCTGTGAGCTGGGGACACAGAGGGAGCCATGGCATGGTCAGTTTTGGGAGCAGCTGGGGTTGCTGTCCCCAGCCCTCACTGCCCCTCTGCCCCGCACCCCAGGGCCACCCATCATTGTGGTGCCACCCCAGAACGTCACCGTCAACATCTCCCAAGATGCCTTTTTGGCGTGCCAGGCTGAGGCGTACCCAGGGAACCTCACCTACACCTGGTTCCAGGGCAGCAGCAACGTCTTCCACCTCAGGTAGGGCAGGAATGGGGATGGCACTGGGGTTGCTGTGCCCCCCAAACCTGGCCCCAAGTGCCAGCGACAGGCTGGGTGTGTGGTGGGGGCAAATCCGTCACCCCAGGGCAACAGGGACGGTCCCAACTCTGCCACTTACCGCTGTCCCATCCCTTCCCAGCCACCTCCAGGCTCGGGTCCGTGTCCTGGTGGATGGGAGCCTCCTGCTACAGCGAACGACCCCGGACGATGCTGGGAAATACACCTGCACCCCCAGCAACGGGCTCTGGAAGCCGCCTTCTGCCTCGGCCTTCATTACAGTGCTCTGTAAGACCCCCTCCTGCACCCCCAGGCCACAGGGATCCCCGCTGCGGGGGCTGTGATGGGAACAGCAGTGCCCCGTGGGAACCCCAGCCCTGTGTGTCCCCGCAGACCCAGCACAGGTGATCACCATGCTCCCGGAGACCCACCTGCCCAAGGGCATGCAGGGCGTGATCCGCTGCCCCTCCAGAGCCAACCCCCCCCTGCTCTCTGTCACCTGGACGAGGGACGGGCGCCTGCTGGAGCTGGACAAGGTACTGCAACCCCCACCACTCTTCCCATCTTCGCAAATCCCTCCTCCTCACCCGTTCCCCTCTCCCAGCTCCCTGGCTGGTCCCTGCGGCCCGACGGCTCCATCGTCATTGCGACGGGGAACGACGACGCACTGGGGCTGTACCGCTGCACGCCCTACAACAGCTACGGCACCGCCGGCGAGTCCCGGCCCACGCGCGTCCTGCTGAAGGTGAGGAGCCCCTCGGGGTCCCCTCCTGGCTCTGCACCTCCTGCCAAGTCCCCCAAACTGCCCCTCTGCCTTGCAGGACCCTCCTGCCTTCACGGTGCGGCCCAAGGAGGAATATTTCCAGGAGGTGGGCAGGGAGCTGGTGATCCCCTGTGCGGCTCATGGGGATCCCCCCCCTACTATCACCTGGGTGAAGGTAGGGGCTGTTGCTTTGTGGGGCAAGTTAAGCCCTGCTGGGGACAGAGATTGCTTTTGGCCTCCAGGGCATCATTTCTGGGGCAGTGTCCTTGTCCCTACATCACTCCTCTGGCTATGTCCTTGTCCCCACGAATGCTGGGTCCCATCCCAAACTGGGGTGCCATCATGTGGTTCCTGAAGGGCCTCAAGTCACTTTGCTTGGCTGTCCTCTATAGAGCTGAAAAAACCCTGGCCCTTGGCTTCCAAACCAGCCCCAGGGTGGTGGGTCATGTCCCCCTTTTCAAGTCTCCTTGCCCCCAGTGTGGCAGTGTCACAGTTCTGGCCCTGCACAGGGGTGGGTTGGTGGTGGCCCCCCATCAGCGTGTCCATGCCCCACAGGTGGGCAGTGTGGGGAAGAGCAGTGCTCAGGTGGATGGGAACAGCAGCCTCGTCCTCCATCCACTCATCAAGGAGCAGCATGGAGTCTGGGAATGCACGGCCACCAACCAGGTGGCCAGTGTCACCACTGCCACCTCTGTCCATGTACTGGGTGAGCTGCCCATCACTGGTGGGCTGGGAGGGTTCCAGGGTGGGCAGTGCAAACCCCACCCTGTGCTGGAAGGGGTGGTCCAAGCCCCCAGTGTGACACTGCTGCCCACCAGGTACCAGTCCCCACGCTGTCACCAACGTCTCCGTGCTCCCACTGCTGCTGGCAGCCAATATCTCCTGGGAGCCAGGCTTTGACGGAGGCTACTTCCAGAGGTTCAGCGTCTGGTACACCCCACTGTGAGTGCCCACCCCTGCCATGTCCCCCTGAGGGCCCTCAGCTCTGGGCTTACAGGTCCCTCTTGTTCCCAGGGTGAAGTACCCGCCACGGGCGCACCACGACTGGGTGTCACTGTCGGTGCCAGCGGGGGCTCAACACCTTCTGGTGGAGAACCTGCAGCCAGACACCAGTTACCAGTTCAGCGTCCTGGCCCAGAACAAGCTGGGCAGTGGCCCCTTCAGCCAGATTGTCACCTCCGTGCCCAGGGGTAAGGGGAGCTCCCCAAAACACCCTCAGTGCCCCCAAGCACTCGGGAAGTTCCCATTCCCACCTTGTACCGGCCTCCACTTTCTCCTCAGGCTTCCCAGTGACCACAGTGCCTCCGGAGCCGCCGGCCACGACTGTACATGTCTTCCTGTCCCCACCCCGGGCTCTGACGGCCAACGAGACCGTGCGGGGGGTTCTGCTGCGCTGGGACCCCCCTGCCCGTGCCTCGGTGGCCCTGAGCGGGTACGCGCTGGAGCTGCGGCAGGACAAGGGCGGCTGGGAGGTGCTGGAGCGCTCCATCCCCGGCACTGACACCCAGGTGCTGGTGCCAGGGCTCATCAAGGTGAGGTCTGGCTGGGTGCTGGCGTGGGTTAGGGCTCGGTGGCCACTGTGGCCATGTGGCTCATGGCCCCGTGTCTCCCAGGACGCCTTCTACGAGTTCCGACTGGTGGCCTTTGCTGGCAGCTACATCAGCGACCCCAGCAACACAGTGAACGTCTCCACGGCAGGTAAGGCTGGGCTGCCACACCAGGGACAGAAACTAGAAGTGTGAAGCATCCAAGTTCCCAAAGGAGAAGCCCCTTCATGCTGCTCCCACCCCTATGTCCCTGCTGCTAAACTGGGGTCATGGACAGAGCAGGACCCCCAAGGCTAAAGCTGGACAACAGCCAGAGGTCTGCCTTGGTTTCAGCCTCATGGACCAGAGCATCCCCTCTCCTGGTGCCTGTGGCAGGGGTCACAGGTCCCTCCAAGGGCATAACAGCCGTGGTGGGGCAAGAGATGAGGCTTTGCTGTGTCCCTGTGATGCTGGTGACACGTGGTGACACAAGGGGGGCTGGCCTGCCTGATGGGGTGCCCTGTGTGTGGCAGGGATGGAGGTGTACCCGTCCCGCACGCAGCTGCCGGAGCTGCTGCCACAGCCGGTGCTGGCGGGGGTCATCGGGGGGATCTGCTTCCTCAGCGTGGCCGTCATCTTCAGCACCATGGCTGCCTGCATCATGAACCGGCGCCGCGCCGCGCGCGTCCGCAAGCGCCGCCAAGGTACGAGCCGGGGAGGGGACGGGGACAAGGGACAGGCCAGCCTGGGTGGGAACCGAGTGGGTGCTGCCGCCTCCTCCTCATCACGTTTTGAGTTGCTCGCCGTGTGATCCCCCTGTGTTCTCATGGCCTTCCAGATCCACCACTCGTCTTCTCCCCCAGCAAGAAGCTCCCACCTCCACAGTAAGTCACGCCACGCCATTGCCACGCTCTCTCCCTGTCCTGCCATGTCATTGCCACGCTTCCTCTATCCCCCTCCTTTCCTGTCTTACTCGCACCATGCCACGTTCCCTCCCTGTCCTGCCTTGCCATGCCACACTCCCTCCCTGTCCCTCTCTCGCCGTGCCATGCTCCTTCATATCCCATTCCCTCCCTGTCCCACTCCTGCCATGTCACTCCGCTGGTTTCCACTCCTGCACATCCTGCTCCCTCTCATCCCAGTCCTGGCCATGCCACACTCCCTCCAGCCCACTGCACTCCTCATCATCCTTCTGCCACTGGCTGGGGGCACAGGGACAGGCTGGGGACAGCCACCCCCTGCTGCCACTGACCAAGGGTGTTAGGTGCGGGCTGCTGGGGCCGGGGCTCCCCTGCGTGCTCCCTCCGGGCAGTTTTGGCTGGAGAAAGGATCAGGAAGTGCATGAGCAGGGCTGTGAGGGCCCAGGAGTACGGCTGGGAGTGCTGCAGCTGCTGCCTCTCCCTTGCAGCAATGCTCGTGGCCCTGGTAGCCCCGACAGCACGGTGAAGCTGAAGCTGCAGCCGTCACCGTGCCGGAGCCTGCACCGGACACTGCTGTGGGGTGAGAAGGCCGGCACCAGCCTGGGGCTGAGCATCGCCGGCTCCAGCTACCCCAGCTATGAGAGCCACGGCCGGGAGCACGTCCCGCTGGAGCGCATCTGCCGCGGCCCCGACGGCCGCTTCGTGGTGGAGACCGACCCGCGGCCACAGCCGGACCCTCCGCGGGACCCCCTGGAGCCCTACCACCAGCTGCCCGCCAAGGAGGAGGAGGACGAGGAAGAGGAGGAAGAGGACGAGCCTGTGTGGCACAGGGGGGTCTCTCTGCGCCCCCAGCCCGCAGGGCAGCCCCGCCGGGGCGCCCGGGCCTCCAGCCACCGCCACGGCCGCTACTTCGGTTACGGCAGCAGCAGCCCCGTGGACGAGGCCGTGGCATTGAGCATCACCGACGTCAGCCCTGTGGCCTCCGCCACCCTGCCTTACAGCGCCGGCCAGGAGCCCCCGGGCCCCGCCACGGCCCCCCCTGGGACTCACCGCCCCGCCAGGGACTCCCCCAGCCGGCCACCGCCCCCCTGGTGTCCCCTGCGCCCTCGGCCATCAGCGGGATCCTCCAGTACCTCAGCCTGCCCTTCTTCAAGGAGATGTGCGTGGACGGTGACTGGCCCCCCCCGGAGGAGCCGGCGGAGCCCCCAGTGCCGGTGCCCGGCCGGAGCCCCCCACCAGCCCCCCGCGCACAGGGCGGACGCTGTGCTCGGACTGCATTGACACAAGTGCCAACGCCACCTCCCGACCTGCCACCGGCGCGTTCCTCGAGCCCCCCGGCTGCTCGTGGGCCCCGCCAAGGCCTCGCTGCCCGGCTCCCCCTCCTGGCCCCGCTCCCCCAGCCCCGGGCCTCCCCCCCAGCCGGCCCTCCATCTCCGGACTGAGGCCCCGGGGCGGCCGCCGGACGCTGCACCCCCGGAGAAGCTCCCGCGGGGCAGCCTGACCAGCCAGAGCAGCGGCCGGGGCAGCGGCTCCTTTCTGCGGCCCCCCTCGCTGGCACCATCCCTGGGGGGCACCTTCCTGGGCACCGCCCTCGGGGACGGGGGCAGCTGGCACAGTGGGGGTTCGGCAGCAGAGGAGGGACGGGGCAGGATGGATCCTGGCGCCGGGAAGAGGTGAGCTGTGGGCAGGGCACTGGGATGAGCTCCTGGAGCGTGCTGGGGCAGCTCCGGGCCTGTCCCACGGAGCTGCGATGGGGTGTCCTGGCACGGAGCCACCTCGCTGCCTCCCAGCCCTGCAGTGCCCTGGGGACATCCCCGCACTGTCTCTGTCCTGAGAGACCACTCCAGTTTTCCCCCAGCATCCCTGCCAGCTCCCTGCTGTGTCCCCACATCCCTCGGGGTGGTGCCCCTGATGCTCATCCTTGGGATCTGACATCCCTCCCTGGGGACTTGCAGCTTGGGGTCTCTCCTGACATTCCTCCCTGGGGTCTCATGCCCATCCCTGATATTTGACACTTCAGGGTCTGCCCTGACCTCCATCCCTGGGCTCTGATATCCATTCCCAACGCTTCACACCCATCCCTCGGGGTTTCACTTTTTGGGGTCTCCCCTTGCAGCCCACCCCCAGGGTCTCACGCCCTCGGGCCGTGCCCCTCACCCCCTCCCCGCAGGAGAAACACCTCGGTGGACGAGAACTACGAGTGGGACGCAGAGTTTGCGCTGGAGTCGGAGCTCCTGGAGGCGCTGCAGCTTTACCGGGGCGCGGCTCCCGCCCGGCCTGGCTCCTCCATCGCCCTGCGGGACTTGCAGCGGCACAGTGAGTGCGCCCCCCCCGCGCCCCCCACCCCTCTGCCCAGGGCCCCGTGGCCGCCCGGCGGGTGCCGCGGCGGGGCCGGACGCTGCCTATCTCCCTGCAGAGCCCGGCTCGGCCCCGGTGAGCTCGGTGTCAGCGGAGGCGTTGGGGACGGGGGGTCCCCCGGAGCGCGGCCAGACCCCCCGCCCCGAGGGGCCGGGGGCACGGCGCCGCAGGGAGGGGGCCCAGCAGCGGCGGCAGCGGGTGGGCACCCGCGGGTGCTGCTCTGAGCGCTTCGAGCTGGCCACGCTGCTCTAAGGACCCCCGGGACGCCCTGGGATCCCCTGGGTCGGGGGTGAAAGGATGGGCAGGAGGGGAATAAAGAGGCGTGAGAGCAGCTCCGGCTTCTGTTGGCGGGGGGCGCCCAGCATCCCCAAGGCATCCAGGGTTCTGCCACATCCCCCCTCTTTCTAAACCCCCCTCCTCGTGATCCCTGCAGGGTCCGTGACCCCTTTCATGTACCTCATCCATCACCACCCACCCCCATCACCCATCTCCCTGCAGGCCCCTATGTCCCATGCCTTCCACTCCATCCTACCCCACCCCCTCCATCTTCTCTGTTGCTCCCCATCTTCTCGGTGTCCCCCTCCCACCTTGTCCCACTCTGTGCCTTGTGCAGGCTCCCCTCCTGCTCTCCCCCCATTCTCCTCTGTCCCCATCTTTCCCATCCCCTGGCCACAGCATCCCATTCTCCACTGGCATCTTCCCAGCCTCCCCCTATCAATTCCGCCCCCCCATTACCGCAGTTCCCCCCATCTTCCTGGTACCCCCCATCTTCTCGTGTCCCCCCACGAAGTGCTCTGTACCCCCCTTTTCCTCACAGTCCCACTTTCCTCATGTCTCCCCTCCTCTTCCTAGTGACCCTCCCTTGGGGTGCCCCCCCATGCTCTAGGATCCCCCCATCTTCTCGCTATCCCTCCCCATCTTCTCAGTGCCCCCCTCATTGGGTTGTCCCCCCATCTTCCTGGTACCCCCGCCCATCTTATCGCTGTCCTCCCCAATGGTGTCCTCCCCATCTTATCTGGGTGGCGGCCATTCTTGTCCCCTCTCCAATGTCCCCTGTCCCCTCCCTCTTTCCGCAGCCCCCCCCCGCCCCGTTCCGGTGTCCGTCCCTCCATTCTCCCCCTCCTCGTCCCCATCTCGGGCGGGGGCGCGGCCTGGCGGCGGCCCCGCGCGCGAGAGGGGCGTGGCCCGCGCGCTCGTGCCCTTATATGGCCATGGCTCGGGAGCGCGTCACGGGGGCGGGGCAGACGATGACGTCACCGGGGGTCGCGCGTGGGCTCCGGCGCGGGTCACGCCGGGTTACGGACCGCGGGGTCCCGCCGTGGGTCACCCCCCTTTCCCACATCGCGTCCGCCTTTGTCCCCCTGCCACGCCCATCCCGTGTCCCCCCATTATGTCCCCTTGTGTTTCTCTGCCACGTCCGCCCATCAGGTCCCCCTGCCACGTCCCCCCCATCTCCCTGTGTCCCCCATCTCTTCCTCCTGTGTCCGCTGCCACGCTCACCCCATGTCCCCCCGTGCCCCCGTTAGTTCCTCCTGTATCCCTTTGCCACGCCCACTTCATGTCCCCCATATTCCCGTCATGTCACCCCGTCACATCCACCCCTGTCCCTTGGTGTGCCTCCCTCATTTCCCTGCGTGTTCCCCTTTCCCCCGTCACATTCCAGTGTCCCCCCTGCCACTCTCAGTCATGTCCTCCCATGTCCCCCATCACATCCCCCTGCCGTGCCCACCCCATGTCCTCCATCACCTCCTCCTTTCTCCCTCTGCCACACCCACTCCTGTCCCCCCGTGTCCCCCCGTGATGTCTCCCTTCAATGTCCATCCCCTGTCCCCCTGCCTGTTGCCCATTGTCCCCAGGCCCTGCCCCACATCACACCACGCCCCCTGCTCTGCCCTTGTGTGCCCCACATCCTGCCCTATGTCCCTGCCTGAGTTTATCCCCAGGGTCCCCTCCCTGCTGTGTCTGCTGTATCAACTCGCACTGTGCCCTTTGGGGGTCCTGCCTGGGTGACCCCCACATCATCCCCACCTGTGTCCCCTCAGAGCTGTGCCCCGTGACACCCCATCACCTCCATATGGTCCCCAGCCTTGTCCCCCTGGCTCCTGCCTTGTGCTACCCCTGGGGGTCCTTTCCCCAAATCACCATGCCCTGGCTGAGACCTCCCAAGATCCTGCCCCAGTGTCACATTTCCTGTCACCCAGGTCTCTTGGGACCTTCCCACTCCTGCTTTGTGTCACTCTGGACCTCCTCCCCTCTGTGGGTCCTTGCCCCTGTGTCATCTCTCTTTTCTCACCCCTAACCCTACCCTTGTTCCTGCACATCTCTGTCAACTGCTGACCTTGTTCCCCCCATGTCACCCCTGTCCCATGGGTCACCCATGTGCCACTCCCTGCCCTGGTTCCCTCCTCCATGTGTCCCCCACCCATGTCACCACAGCCACAGGAAACACCACCCAAAATCCCCAGGGGACACCCACAACCCTTAGAGGGTTAAAGTGACCGCACGCACCCCACCCTGTGGCACCCATGGGTGCAGGAGGGGCCCAGGGAGGGAAAGGGGACATTTCTGGGCTGGTCCACAGCATGATGGTGCCATCACAGCCGAGCTCTGGTGACACCACAGCTGAGCTCCAGGTGGGCTGGGGACAGTGGGTGCTGGGGGGTGGGTGGGGTGATAGGGACACTGCAGCAGTGGCCCTGCCACCGGTTCCGGAGGCGGCCGGTGGCCTCGAGCCGAGGCTTTGTTTGTTGTTTTGGTCATGGTTCCCCATGGAGACGGGACTTGTGCAAACGCCATCGTCTCTCCCGGCGCCATCAGGGACACTGCGGGTACTGGGGAGGTCACGTCCTCCCCCCAACCCTGAGCTGTCCCTCTGCCTCCACAGCCAGGCCCTGGTTGTCCCCATCATCATCACAGCAGGGCCCTGGCACCCACCCCATGTGCCACTGTGGGGATTCTGTCTCCTGGGCACTGTCCCCATCACAGCCTCGTTCCTTACTGCCACTGTGACAGGTTTTGTCACCACAGCCACTGCCCCCACCAAAATCTTCCAGGGGGATTTTGGCCAGCCTGGCTCCATCATGGTCAGTCCGTCCCTGTTACTGCAGCCACACTGTCCCCACCACAGCCACTCTGTCCTCATGCAGCCACCGTGTCCCCTGTCCCCACCACAGCCATTCAGGCCCCACCCCAACCACCCCATCCTCAGCCACCACAGCCACACTGTCCCCACACAGCCCTGTGTCTGCCTGTCACCACAGCCACTGTGTCCCTATGACAGCCACCCCATCCTCACCTCAGCCACCACAGCCACCCTGTGTGACACTGATCACCACAGTTATCCCCCATCCTGACCTCAGCCACCACAGCCACCCCACCCCCATACAGCCCCTGTGTCCCCCTGCCACCACAGCCACTCTGTCCTTGTCACAATCCCTGCCACCATGGTCACCCTGTCCCCACCACAGCCACTCAATCTTCACATTGGCCACCAAAGCCACCCTGTCTCCATGCAGCCCCGGTGTCCCCCTGCCAGCACAGCTGCCTTATCCTCACACAGCTGCTGTCCCTTTGCCATCAAGCCACCCTGTCCCCACCACAGCCACACTGTCCCTCCCAAAACCCCTGTATCCCCTCTGCGGCCACTCTGTCCTCATTATGACCATTCTGTCCCCACCATGACCACCCTGTCCCCAGCATGGCCACCACAGCCAGTCTGTCCCCACACAGCCACTGTGTCCCCCTGCTATCAGGGCCACCCTGTCCCCACCACGGACACCCTGTCCCCTCCGTAACCATTGTCCTCACCACAGCCATTCCCTCCCCACCATGACCGCCCCATCTTCACCTCGGCCAATACAGCCACAACTGTTCCCACACACCCCCTTTGTCCACTTGCCACCATGGCCACCCTGTTCTCATCTTGGCCACCACAGCCACCCTATTCCGCTGCCCCCCCGTGTCCTCTCCCCGGGGCGGGGCTGCCCCGAGGGCGGGCGGTGCCGGGCGGTCCCGGGCGGTCCTGGGCCGCCCCCGGCCGCGGTGACATCAGCCGTGAAAAGGGCGCGGGCGGCGGCATCCGGCACTGCCGCCCCGGGAGCGCGGGACCGGCGCCGCAGGTAGGGACGGGCTGGCACCGGGCACCGGGCGCAGGTGGGCACGTGATGGATTGGGATAGCACCGGGCACCGGGAGCGACACGGGCACCGGGACGGAGATGCGGACTGGGACAGCGACAGGGGCGGAGATGGGGACCGGCTCGGGACTCGCCACTCAGCCCCCGGGGCGCGCCCAGTGTCCCCCGGGCTGTCCCCCCGCCCGCCCCGGTGGCGGTTGCGGCCGAACCGCGCCCGCGGAGCCGCCGGGACACGCGGCCGCGCCCGGGAAACGGGACGGGGTGCGGCTTCCGGCCCCGCCGTGCAGGGAGCCCCGGGGTGCGTCCGCAGGGCTGGCTCCGGTCCCCTCCCCGCCGCCGCAGGGGTGGCCGTGTTCCCCCCCGGGGTCCCCTCCCCGCTGGCCCTGGGGAGTCTGAGGACCCCAGGGTGGTCGAGCCTTGGGTACAGCCCCTCCCTGCTGTCCCTGGGGTGTGTCACGGGTCCCCGAGGTGGCCTTTTGCTGATTGAGGTTCCCTCCCTGTTGGCACTGGAGGGTCTCAGGGGTCCCCAGGGTGGCTCGGTCCCAGCGGGGCTGGGTACAGCCCCTTTCCTGCCGGTCCTAGGGGAGATCTAGGGGGTGCCCAGGCTGTCTCTGGATACCCCTGGGTGGCTGCCCCCTAACTGTGACCCTCGCTGCCCCCACGATGGCTGGAGGGTCCCCAGCCCCAGTCGATCTGGGCGCAGCACCGTCCCGTAGGGTCCGGAGGTCGCCAGGGCAGCGTGGCTGGGTCCGGGTGTGTCCCCCTCCCGCCTGGGCAAGCCCCGGCTGGGTCGGGAAATGATCCCAGTTCCAGCTCCTCTTTGTTTCCCAACGCCTTGGCCCCCGGCCGGGCGCTCTCCACACCATCCCCCGCGGGCTCCCCGTGCCCCAGGCCTCGCCCCGGAGATCCCCACGGCGGCCCAAGGCTTTGGCTCCGCGGGCACACCTACCTGGCTGGGGTTGGTTTTCCTCCTGTCCCTAAGAGCAGCATGTCCTGGGGCTGCTCCTGGTGACTGCACCCCTGAGCCTGAAGCCTGGTGTGTGACAAGGGTGAGCTCTGCCCCGAGCTGAGCCTGGCATCCCCGGTGTAGGCTGGGCAACCCCTGCGCAGCAACTGCCACATGTCCCCAGCTGGCACAGGAGCACCGGGGCAGGCAGGGCCACCTGCACGTGTTCCGGCTTCTCAGTGCCCCCAAATGCCAGCAGGGCAGGACAGGGCATGGGGGCAGTGCATGGGTGGGCAGCCCTATGTGCCCACCACGACACTGGTGGACAGAGGGGACAGAGAGATCCTGCGGGCTCGGAACACCCTGGCTGGACAGGCAGGGCCGCTCTGCTCACGTCCCCTGCGGGCACAACCTCCATTATCTCCAGCATGGGTGGCACCACTCCAATGGCACCTTGGCACAGGCAGCACCTGGCCAGGGGTGGGGTCTGGCTGCTCTGCCGGGGTGGGGACATTGCCGCCATCAGCCCTGGCCCCACACTCCTGCACCAGTCCCGGATCTGGCTCCAGGCCCGAGCAAACGGGCGAGATCTGCAAACAAGCTCTGACCGGCCCCCGGTGCCTGCCAAGTCCGTGTGCAGCGGCAGGGCTGAGCTGCAGGATGGGGATGCTCGAGTGGAGTCCAGCTGGGCACAGAGGGGTCACAGTGCTGCCCACCCTGCCTGGGGACAGTTGCCCGGGTGGGCACTGACCCAGCACCTGCTCCTGGTCAGCTGGGCAGGAAAAGGGCAGAGCCTGGGCAGCGCCTGGTATGGGTGATAAGCTCCGTGCCGGACATCCAGGCGGGATGAGGCTCTGCCATGCCGAGGTCATGGGGCCCCCTCCATCCCATGCTGGGTGCTCCAGTGCCACCGGAGGCACTGATGGGGTCTCATCCCTGCAGACCCCCCTGCCGTCAGCATGGCGAACCGGGGCCCATCGTACGGGCTGAGCCGGGAGGTGCAGCAGAAGATCGACCGGCAGTACGACCCCGAGCTGGAGCAGGTGCTGGTGCGCTGGATCCTGGCGCAGTGCGGCGGAGATGGCGGCAGCGCGGTGGCACAGCCGGCACCCGGCAGGGACGGCTTCCAGCAGTGGCTGAAGGATGGCACAGTGAGTACCCCTGGGGCCAACCAGGGCAGGGGGTGACCGTGCCGCACACCTGACCCCTGCCCCTGCCTGCAGGTGCTGTGCCGGCTCATCAACAGCCTCCACCCGCGGGGACAAGCGCCCGTGGCCAAAATCCAGGCATCGGCCATGGCCTTCAAGCAGATGGAGCAGATCTCGCAGTTCCTGCAGGCAGCTGAGCGCTACGGCATCGCAGCCACCGACATCTTCCAGACCGTGGATCTGTGGGAAGGTGAGTGACCCGGAGGCCATGGGGTGGGACAGGGACAGGGATGAAGACAGAGCTGAGCCTGCTGTGCGTCTTCCAGGGAAGAACATGGCATGCGTGCAGAGGACCCTGATGAACCTGGGCAGCCTGGCAGTGGCCAAGGGTGACGGGCTCTTCGTGGGAGACCCCAACTGGTTCCCCAAGTAGGTGGGGGTGCTGGAAGCAGGGGTGGGGGCCTGGCTGTGGGGTCTCATGAGGATGCTGACACCCCCTGTGCCCGCAGGAAGTCGCAGGAGAACCGGCGCGTCTTCTCAGAGGACAAGCTGAAGGAGGGGCAGAGCGTCATTGGGCTGCAGATGGGCACCAACCGGGGCGCCTCGCAGGCTGGCATGACGGGCTACGGGATGCCCCGCCAGATCCTCTGAGCCCCTCTGGACGCCCCAGGCTTCTGCCTGCCAGGGCCCCCCCCCAAACTGCCTTAACCCCTGCCGTGGACCAGCCGGGTGTCCCCCGGCCCGGGCAGCTGCCCCCCGCCAGTTTTGTCAGGACCAAAGTAATTTTTTATTATTATTATTTGGCTGGGTGTGGGTGGTGCTGCTGTGCCCACCCCACCGCCCCGCAGTGCCTTGGGGGCTGCTGGAGGCCCCCCAGCGTGTTGGGGAGCAACCCCTGTGCCCCAATAAACAGTTCCTCTTCTTTCCAGGCCTGCGTGGTCGTGATTTGGGGTTGGGGGAGGGCAGGGGGCTCCTACTGGGTTACAAGGGGGGACCCTGCTCTGGGGGTGCAGGGACCCCATAGCCTCGGCGGCAGCAGCCACGTGCAGGGGCGGAGCCACGTCAAAGGGGCGTGGCTCTGGGCGGAGTCAATACAGAATGGGCGGGGCAAGAGCAGAGGTGCTGATGGGCGGGGCAATGAGGGAGCGGGGCTAAGAGGTAGAGGGGCAGCGCTGAGTTGAGGGGGGGGGTTTAAAAGGGCGGGGCAAGGGGCAGGGGCGGGGCGAGGAGAGGAGGGGAGGGGTGGGGTCGCCACTGGTGACTCTCCGACAACCCCCAGGGAGGGGAAGTCGCGTGTGTCGTGTTCATGTAGGGGCACTTTAAGGATATCTGTGCAGGGAGGACACCACACGGGAGAGGTGTGAGCACACTGGGTGGCACAGCTCCGCCAAGCCCCGCCTCCTTCAGCTTAAGCCCCGCCCCTCCTGCCTGAGGCACCACCCTCAATTCCCCGGCCCGTTCCCGGACGCCCTGCAAGTTGTTAGGGTGTTGCCATGGCAACAGTCAGTCCCGACAAATCGCGATAGCGGGTCCGGTCGCGCTGACACAGTCGGTGCAGACACATCTCAACCGTCGGTCCCAGCACCTTGTGACGGTCGGCTCCAGGACAACAGGACAGCGCCGACAGCGCCGGCAGTGGCAGCGCGATGGCAGCGGCGACTGCCGGCACAGGATCCCGGTCCCTCCGTGCCGGGGGCTCCTCCCGGGGGTCCCTCCTCGCCCGCCGTCTCCAGCTTTCACCGCCGGGATTTCAGTCCGTCCGTCCCGATGTCTCCCCCCGGGCTCCCCAGCCCTCCCCCACCCTGCAGAATGTCCAGCTGCTTCTGCTGACCCCCCAGACCCTCTGTCCCCTCCAGGAGTGCCCCCGACCGCCCCGGGGCCGATCCCGGCCGATTCCTGCCGGGATCAGTGTGTGTCCGGGGAGCGCCAGCTGGGAGGGGTTCAGGTCCCTCAAACATTTCTTTTCTGCAGGTCACGGGCTCCAGCGACCCTGCCGTGATCTCTCAGGATGTGCCAAAACATCCTCGAGAGTGGCTCTCCTTCAAGCCCAAGCTCAAGACCATTCGAGTCATCACCAAAGACCTGATCCGGGACCTCATGTAAGGGTTTGGTCAAGCTCTGAGGGATATTTGGGGCCTGGTGGGTGTCACTTCACTTTCCAAAAATCTCTGGGGAGCAGGGACTGGCAGTGTGCCCCGGCCATCCCTGGGGATCCTGCCCCCTGCATCCCTGGTGCCACTTTCACCACACTTTCCCTTCCTGCCTCACCCCAAAACAGGAGAGCCGGGTCTCCATGGCTTCCCCAGCACTTCCCGCATTGCTCTGGGCTGGCTTGGTGGCCGAGTGGGCAGCTCAGGCAGCTCAGGGAACACAGGGAGCTGTTGGGGTCTCCGTGCCACTGAGCTCTCTGCCTGTGCTCCCCAGCATTCCCCAGGAGAAGCCTCAGCCGGGTCTCATCATTGAGGGAAAGGAATATGAGAGGATCAAGGAATCAGCTCAAGCCCCGACTGAAGTGGACAACTGGGACAAGCTGAAGACCCTGAAAGCCAGACAGGACGCTGCTTTCGTAGGCATCTTCTTTCCTGCTCCCTCTTTTCCTGCTCCGTGGCCAGGCTCTAGGGATGGTGGCTTCACCAAGGGGATCTCTTTTGTCCCTCATGTTTTGGGGCACAAGGAAGGCTGCAGGGCTCGGGGCTCCACTGAGAGCTGGGCAGCATCCCTGGAATTGTGCCCAGCACTTCCAGCCTTCCAGGGGCACGGAGTGTCTGCCCAGAGATGTGGAAGGGGTGCCCATGGCTGTGCCAGGGTCCCAGGAGCCCATCATGTCCCCACTCTGTGCTGGGAATGTGGCACCTGAAGTGTGACCCCTGCAAGCCCTCAGGAAGGTGCCCAGGATTGGGCAGCACTCTCTGTCCCTGCAGGAAACCCTGCAAAAGGCCCAGATGGAGGAGCAGAGAAAGGCAGAACTGGAGGACAAGAGGGACCATGGGAGAGACCTGGAGGAGGAGCAGCTGCAGCAGGAGAAGAAGAAGCTGCTGCAGCGGGCGGCGAGGATGAGGCTGGAGCAGGATGAAGAGATCCGGGAACTGAACACGGTAGGGCCAGCGCTCCCCGCTGTCAGCTGGCACTGCCTGAGCCTCCCCTGCTCCTCGCGCTCCCAGGCTCTTCCTCTCCTTCCCTTGCCCTCCCTGCTCCCTGTGTCCCAGAGCGGCTCCAAGCCACAGACATCTCTTGTCCCCACAGCTGTTCCTCAATGCCAAGTGCAACATGATCCGGGACAAGCAAGTCCTGGAGAAGCAGATGATCCACAAGGAACTGGCCGAGGAGGAGAGGCACCTGGACAAGATGATGGAAATGGAGCGGGACAAGGGCATGGAGGCCCAGGAGGAGCTGGAGCGCCACAGGAGAGAGGAGCTGATGAAGTGAGCAGAAGGCTCCCTCTTCCCATGGAGGCATCTGGCCCATTCCAACCACACCAGCCCTGTCCATGCCAGCATTCCCATGATGGGGAGCGGGATGGAACCAGAGGGAACCCTTCTGCTCTTGGATTCCCAGAGCCAGGCAGGACATTGTGAAGCAGATGGAGCGCAATGCAGAGGACCGGGCGCTGAGGGCCGAGGAGCTGTACCAGGAGGGCCAGAGGCAACTGGAGCGGCTGGAGCAGATGAAGAGGGAGGATCGGAAGGTGGGAGCAGGGAACAGAGGCATGCAGGGAGGTTTCCACCTGGCTGGAAAGGGTCTGGCAGTGCTGGATCAGCCACACTCAGGGAGTGGGGACAGCAGCCAGCAGGATCAGAGCTGTGATCCCATGGGGACTTTGTGTCATCCCTGGGAGATGACCCAAAGCCTGCCTGCCCTGTGTGAGGAGGAGGAGGAAGGAGCACTCGGCCGGGGTGGCCTCCAACCCTGCGTGGCATTTCCAGGCTTGGGAGCAGAAACAGGAGAAACTAAAGCAAATCCATGCTGACATTCGACGTTTCAATATGGAGACCCAGAGGCTGAAGGATCAACAGCGGGAGCAGGAGAGGCTGGAGGACGAGCGAGTGCTGGAGCAGCAGCGGCAGAAGGCTGTAAGAGCAGGGCAGGGCAGGGCATGGGCTGTAGGAGCTGCCCTGGGGCTCTGTCCCACACCCTGGGACTCTGTCCTGTCCTGGGGCTCTGTCCCACCGCGGGGCTCTCCCCCATAGGAGCGTGAGGCCGCCTGGGAGGCAGAGCAGGAACAACTGCGCCTGGAGAAGGAGAAGGAGCTGGCTCGGCTCAGGGCCATGCAGCAGCAGGCCCAGGACTGGCAGGCAGAGATGGTGAGTGGCCCAGGCACAGGTGACAGGCTCCCCTGCCACCATCCATGTCCCCAGCCTGGCAAAGAGGCAGCTCCTGGATGTGGGGGTTCTGCAGGACCAGCCCCTGGAGCCAGGGGATGTCCTGGAGCAGTGCCAGCAGAGCCAGAGCCATGGCCAAGGGCTTCCATGGCTGCCCCCAGAGGAAGCTCAGCACTGTCCCCTGTTTGGGCAGGATGCTCTGAGGGCCAAGAGGAACCAAGAGGTCGCAGACCAGGAGTGGCGCCGGCAGGAGCTGGAGAGGTCACGGAAGAAGGCCGAGCTGGAGCAGCAGCTGAGGCAGGACCGCCTGGAGCAGGTGGCCCAGAAGGAGCAGTACCTGGCCATGCAGGTGGAGCAGGACCGCCGGGAATTCCAGAGGGTGCTCAAGTGAGGCACACGGGATCGAGGAATTGCTGAGGCAGTGGCTGGGGGGCTCCCAGTTCCAGCCGGTGCCTCTGGGGGCTGCAGTGCCAGCCCAGGTGCTGTGCCAGGTGTGGGTGGCTGTGGCGGGGTCTCTGAGCCAGCCCGGCTCTCCCGCAGGGCCCATCAGGAGCAGCTGGAGCAGGAGAAGCTGGAGCGGGAACAGAGGGAGCTGCGGCAGCGCGCCCATGCCGAGTATCTCCGGCAGCAGATCCAGGAGCTCCAGCAGCAGCGGGAGCGGGAGCGGGCGGCTGTCCTTGAGGAGGGCCGGCAGCAGCGGCAGGAGGTCCAGCAGCGCCGCCAGCGCCTCGCCCAGCTCAGGCAGCAGAAGCTGCAGGAGTTCAGGTCAGGAGCTGCCACCGCTGCTTTCCTGGGCTCCCTGGGCTCCCTGAGTCCTTCCTGGTGTCCCAGCCTGGGTCACCTCCCAGCTCCCTCTGCATCCTCAGCAAACGGGACCTGCTGCAGGGCCACGGTCCCAGGTCCATCAGGAGCCTGATGGATTCTTTCCTCTGCAGAGCCGCTGGAATTCCTGACAGATATTGTGCCCATGTGGAGCACAGGGCTCGGAGACGAGCCAGTGCTGTGCCCTCCTAGGCCCAGCCCCATGAGGAACCAGCTCCAATTCCCCACGGATTTGGGGCTCCATTTCCATTGTCCTGGGTTACAAGGACAAGGCTTCAGGTGTGACCAGACTGTGTGTTGTACTCCCATCTCCATCATCCTGCTGAACTCTTAATGGATGTGTCACTCTGTAGCTTTCCAGTGCTCAGCCGACCCCTCAGGCTGCAGGCTGGCTATTAGAGAATGGAAGGAGGCAAAGGCTGCAGGGCAGTGTTTGTTTGTCTTCCCAAACTGACCCCAGCCTCAGGGGTCACCTCTGCCAGTGGGCCATCATCCTCAGGGTCCTCATGGGGCAGCCTGTGAAGACCTAGGCCACCAAGGATTCCCCAGAACATCCCATAAGTCACAGGAATACACAATTCCATTGTGAAATTCCCTGCCCTGGGGGAGGCACTGAACATTCCTGCCTGAATCTGACCATATATAATCTGGGGTCTTTGGGGACTTGGGACACCACCACTGCTCGAGGGACCTAGAGGAGGACCAGACTTTCCACAGAAGGACCAGACCTTCCCCAGGACCACTGCTTTTGACAAGACAGCAACCATCACTTCAGCTGGACTTCACCCACCACCCTGACTGACAGGATGCCAGGTTGTACTCTGCTTTTGTTGTTTTAAGTCAGTTTTTCTGTATCATTGCATTTATTGTAATCTTTCTATTAAATAGTAATTCTGACCTGAAATCTCTCTCAAGGTATTTGTGCGGTGTTCATTTCTCCTGCTGGTTTACTTTCAAACCAGCACACCCACTGGCTGAGTTTTGCAATAAATGACATTTTCTGAGCAGTGTTTTCCATGGGCCTCTTGCTCTGCTCTCCTCCTCCTCCCAGTGCTCCCAAACCTGTGCTTTTACCTGCAGGACCATGGAGAGGAAATGGGGTGGAAAACCCACCTGTGCCCTGGCAGCACAGGAATGGGAGTTAAAAGGAACAACCACCACCACAGGAAATTCTACAAGGATAAATCTGTTCCAGTCTCTTATGGGCAAGTCCTCAGTCAGAACAAGAGGGATGATGTTACTTCCCAACCTCTGGAAGGGCCCTCCAGGTCATATTTACAAGGAGTGAGCAGCAAGTGCCATGACCAGGACTAGAGGGGCCCTGGCTCCTGCCAGGTGGGCCAAAGGGACTCTGGGATCCCTTGGACTGTGTGGATCCATGGCCTGGCACAGCAGAGCCACGGGAGCACTCGGCTTTAGGTGACCCCAGGGCACAACGTCCCCTGATGCCATCGAGATCCAGAGGGGCAGAATCCATCTCTGTTCCTGGGGTGACAGGGGGAGGATCCCAAGAGGGACTGAGCTAGGAATGGCCAAAACAGGCCCTTGGGACTGGCCCAGAGGCCCCAGGAATCCTTGGCACGGATTCTGTCAGGAGAGGGGATTTCAGGGAGCTCAAAGGGCATTGTTGAGCTTTGGCAGAGCTGCTGTGGAGACAGAGACAATTCCACAGCTCAGTCTCTGGCCTGGGCTCTCCCAGGACCCTTCTGCTGTGGGGCTGCTCAGGGTGCAAGAACAACAGGGATCAATGGCTGCCAGAACAGGGCCTCATCAGCAATATGGCACCAACAGGGACTGCAGGACCCCATCTCTGGGATGAGCCGTGACCTGGAGAGCTGGGAGTGCTCAGCCAGAGCCACTGAGCCTTCAAGAGCCCCTGGCATGGGTTTTGGTATCATAGTGAGTTTTTCCCACTGTCAGCGTGAAGGCACTGGGAAAAGAAGGTGAGAGGGGCTCCTCAGGGGTAGGTGGTTGGTGATTGAGTTAAACCAATGGAATTGGCTGTTAGCTCTGGCACACCAATAAAATGGTGTGGGGAGGGGGAGAGGGGTTTGGGAGTTTTGGCTGAGGGTGGGTTCTTTCCACTTGGGATTTTTCAGGAGCTGCCTCATGGTGCCATGAGAGGCTCTGGGCTCAAATCTGGGCCTTTTGCTGGGCTTCAAGTCAGCACTACGATGGAGTTCTGCCTACCTTCCCCACCTGTGCCCGCTGCTGTGAGAGGATTCCAGCCGCCACTGCCGCCTCCTCTGCTGCTGGCACCTGGTGCCAAGTGTGTGAGTGTGCAGGGCTAACACCCTCACCTTTCTTGTGGAGCCGAGGCCGCCATCGCTCCTGAGGGCTTGGAGCCTGTGTCGCAGCGCCCCCTGCTGGCCGGGAGTGCCCCCCCGCCCCTGCAGCGCCCCCTGCTGGCCGGGCGTGCTCCCTGCAGCGCCCCCTGCTGGCCGAGAGTGCTCCCTGCAGCGCCCCCTGTTGGGCGAGAGTGCTCCCTGCAGCGCCCCCTGCTGGCCGGGCGTGCTCCCTGCAGCGCCCCCTGCTGGCCCGGGCGTGCTCCCTGCAGCGCCCCCTGCTGGCTGGGCGCTATTCCCTGGAGCACCCCCTGCTGGCCGTGGTCATAACTGCACCATATATGAAAACCCAGCCCTGAGCAAGTTGGAAACTTCAGTTGTTGTCTTGTTGCTTGTTCTATTCTATTTTCCACTAAAGAGCTGTTCTTCCCTTTTCTGCCTTTTTTTTTTTTTTTCTGAAAGCCCTGTATTTTTGAAGTTGAAGTAATTTGGAGAGAGGAGTCATCTTTCCTTTCCAGGAAGGTTCCTGCCCTCCTTGGCAGATATTTGTCTTTCAAACCAAGACACGCAGGAAGGAAAGTATTTCACCTCCATCTCTTAGGGGCAGCTGAGAGGTGGCCTCTGGAAGTCCAAGGGCAGCCAGAGCCATTGGTCCTGTCAGCTTTCATCTGGGAGCAATCCTTGGACGTTTCTTGCTTTAGGACAAATGGAATCCCTATTTCAGCTGTGGGCACCATGTGGAGAATATTGTCTCTTTTCCATAGGAAGGAAAGCTTGGCTCACCAGTGGCTCAAGGGCATCCTAGAGGTGGCTCCTGGGAGTCCAAGGCCAGCCAGAGTAATCAGTCCTGGCAGCTTTCATCTGGGAACAATCCTTGGACATACTGAATTTTAGAAGTGGAATCCAAATTTCAGCCGTGGACTCATTTTGGGGGGTCACCTGCTCACACCTGCGCTGGAACCTGGCCAAGCAGAGGGGCTGAGGGGACGGTCCCTGGGTGTCCCTCTAGGAAGGACAGTTGGAGCATCTCACAGGGCCTGAGGGAGCACCTGGATGCACCTGGAGAGGGAACATTGCCCCAGGAAGGGGAGGAGGGACCACCCCTTGTGCCCAGCAGTTGGGGCAGCACATGGGGTCAGAGGGGGGGATCTTTCTCCTTTCCCCTTTTGATTTCATCTTGACAGTTCCTCCCCAGTGCTCCCAGTCCCAGTGCCCCCAGTAAAAAAGGGGATTATGAGGAGAAAAAGGTTTAAACTGAGAGAAAAAAACTCCTTTACCGTCATCATCTGTGTTTAAACTGGGGAGGATCCCCATTCACCTGAGACTTTAAGGGTGTCAGCCAAAGGAAAACTTGTCTTTTCTGTGATGTAAGGAGTATCAATTGACAATGAGTCCAAATTTCCCATTTTTTTCCAGTTTAAATAGAAGGGCAGAACCTTGGTGATGGCATTTTTGGGCGGCTGAATTGACAGTAACCCCATTTTCATCATCTGAAGGTTTAAAGTGAGGGGGAAATCCTGTTACCTTTCCTTATTAAGGGTTTAAATTGAGTGAAAATCCCCCTTTTCTCATCATTTGAGAGAATTTAAATTAAGGGAAATACCTCCCCCCCATATTTTAGGGGATTAATTTGGTTAGGAGAACTCATTTATTTGTCATTTTATTGGTTTAAGGTAAACACCCTCTGTTCCATCATTTTAAGTGCTTAAATTGAAGGAAACTGCCCCCTTTCCAGCATTTTGAGCATTTAAGTTCGAGGATTACCCTCCATTTCAGGACATTTCTACCAGTGCCCCGACAACAAATCCCTTGTGTGGGAGCAACCCATGCACATCCGTAATCTTGTAGGTGGAATACCACTTTCAGGAAAATACCTGTGGAACGCCCCCCGAAGACTCCTGGACCCCCAAGACTCCTGAATCCCTGATCCCTTTGAATATCCTGGCCCTGGAAGTGGTGCCATGGGCACCAAAGGCCCATGGGAATGACCACCAGGCCCACGGACCCCCAAGACCCCTGGAGCCCAGACCCCTGTGAACCTCCTGGCTCTAGAAGTGACATCTCCAGAGCCCCAAGAGCCCTGGACCCCCTGGGAATGATCGTGAGGCTCATGGTCCCCCAAGACGTCTGAAACCTACAGATCCCCTGGCACTGACACCTATGGACTCCTAGGCCCCAGAGACCCCTTGACGTTTGGGAATGAGCGTGAGGCCCGTGGCAACAACAACCACCCCCCCCCCCCCCCCCCCCCGCTTCCATGATAACAGGCCGCGTTCCCATGGCAACACACCTTTCCCACGCCCACAGCGCACGCGCCGAGCCTCTCCCGGACTACACTTCCCATCACCCCCCGCGTCCCGGCGCATGCTCACATCCCTCGGTCCCTCTGCGGACTTCATTTCCCAGCGCACACCGCGGCGTGGAGAGGGGTGTGTCCCTACGGCGGCCGGCGCGGGCTCGGGCTCTCTGAGGGGTGGGGGGCTTTGGTGAGGGTGTTGTGAGGGGGATGAAAGGAGCCGAACAAAGAATCTTCTATTTTTGCCAAGTTTAGTACTTTTTTTTGGTAGTTTGCCTAAATTTTATAACTTTCATTGTACATTTTAGTTTTACTCACTCGATTTTGCTTAAACTTTGTAACTTTCAGAGTATAATTTAGTTTTACCATGCAACCGACAGTCGTAGCTTTAATTACTGTTTAGGTCGTTAGCTTGTAGTAGAGCATTGATAACGAGGGACTGGGAAAATGAGCAAAACTCGCCAGCTGTGGCTTGAATGCAATGACCTAAGACCTTCAAAACACTAAATAAGTATGAAAGATGAAAGAGTCCTGGGTCTCGCCTCCGGTGCCCGGACAAGGAATGGACAAAGCCATTTGCCAGCGTCAAGGTTCGGCCAAAGGACAAGATGACGATGGAATCGTGTAAAATCGGGGTAAGCACCCCGAAAACACCCAAAATAAGCGCAGCCGTTCAGAATATCGAACAGCAGGTGGCAATCTTACTCCACGGAAAACATAAAGGACAAAAAAAATTCCAAGAAATTCCGAGCGACGTAACTCACTGTGTGCAGAGTGGGGAGGGGCATTCGGGAGGGGTTCGGGCAGTCTTTCGACTATGACAATTTGACCATCGCAATTTGTCTATAAACCCGAGCGAACGATGCCTGATGGAACGTGTTCGTGGAGGGACACTCCCAGTGAGATAAACAAGGTAATTTTGTTGCAAATGAAGTAATTGTTAGCCCAGTGCTCCTTGTTAAATATTCACCCCCACCCTGTTAATCGCCTTTTTGTTCCTTTTCTGCTGCACCTTCCAGCCGAGCCCCCTGGCTACCCCAACACCCAACTTAGAAACCAAAGAAGCCAGGAGGAAGAGAAATCCAGCAGACATGCAAATAGAAGAGATGCAGTGCCAGCTGGGAGAAGAAATTATTACTCCGGACCAGAAAAACTTTATTAGACTGAACCACCAAGACACATGGATGGACCATGCAAAGAGTGAGACTGCCTCCTCCCAAAGCTGAGCGGTTTTCACCCCTCACCCTGACTCTCAGAGACAGTGCCCAGAGAGGGACTCCCCTAGAATTTCAGAGCCGACCAAGCCTTCGGGACGGGGGTGAGGACCGTGAACCCGACCGTGCCTGCACTCCAGTGAATGAGACTGCTGCATGCCTCCCCCCCACTCCGACTTGCTTCTGAGAGCAGCCTGCAGCCCAGTGGACGAAGATGCTGCACACCTCATCCTCCGAGATGCTTCTGGGAGCACCGGCGGCGTGCACTCGACCCGTCGGGCCCCCACCATGAGCTGATCACAATAAAGGCTTTTAAAAGGAGAAAAATCTCCTGCCCTGTTTATTACACCAGCACGTTCCCGAGACGGGAATAAAGGGATGATTTAAGAGTTAAGTGAATTTCTTTGGATCGGGGAGATCCCATCCTGTGGTGGAGTTTGGCGGGTCCCTTGCTGAGGGTGTCATGAAGAGAGTTGAGACCCCCGGCCCGTGCTGAAAATTTGGGGGTCTTGAGGGGGCTGAGTGTCCCTTGCTGAGGGCGTGGTGAAGTTTGGGGTGTCCTGAGGGGGTGGAGGGTCCTTTGGTGAGGGTGTGACTGTGGAGAGATGAGCCATGGCCCTTGCTGGGAATCTGGGGGGGATCCTGAGGGCGCTGAGGGTCCCTTGGTGAGGATGTCCTGAGGATGAGATCCTGGCCCTTGATAGGGTTTGAGGGATGTTGGAAAGGGTTTGGGGGATGTTGGGGCATCCTAAGGGGCTCTGAGGGTCCCTTGGTGAGGGTGTGGTGAGGGGGATGAATCCCCGACCCTTGCTGGGAAACTGGGGGGTCTTGAGGGGGCTGGGAGTCTCTTGCTAAGGGTGTCATGAGAAGGGGTTGAGACCCCCTGCCCTTGCTGGGAATTTTGGGGCGTGCTGAGGGGCTCTGAGGGTCCCTTGGTGAGGGTGTGGTGACAGGGAGATGAGACTCCTGGCCTTGCTGGGGATTTTGGGAGGGTCAGGAGGCCCAGAATTGGGGGGTCCCAAGAAGGGTGAGCCCAGACTGAGCGCCTCACCCCTCACTGGGAATTTTGGGGGGTCCTGAGGGGGGCTGAGTCTCCCTGGGAGTTGGGTGATCCCAAAGAGGGGGAACTGAGCCTCCCACCCCTCATTGGGGATTTGGAAGGTCTTACAGGAGCCACTAAAGGGGGAATCCTTGGATTTTAACATGGAGTCCCTGCTGGGGAGGCCAGAGGGGCGTTTTTAGGGATAAAACCCTTGGATTTACACGTGGAGACTCTCCTAGGAAGGGCAGGGGGAATTTTTAGGTATAAAACCCTTGGGCTTCAACATGGAGGTGCTTCCTCCACCTTCCTGGAACTTGTGTTCTCCAGCTGCTGCTTTTTGACACCCAAAATTGTAACTCTGACTTGGAAAACACCTTCCCATGGGAATGTTTATGCTGTGTGGAAACTTATCTTCCCCTTCAAAACCAAAACTCCCTAAACTGTGTGGATGTTTTTGGGCTGAAATCCCTTAAATGCCAGCGTGGGGGTTGGTTTTCAGGAATCCCTTTGGATCCTCCTGCTGTTGCACTTTGCTCTGGATTGGTAAAGTCCAATTACAGATTAATTCCAGGGATTTCTGAGCTGCAGGAACGTTTTGCTGCCAGCCCTGGAAGTCCAAGGTGTGTGAGGAGCTGTTGGGACCTGCCCATGGCTGGTAAATCTCATAGAAATCCCAGCTGGGATTTGGCTCTGTGCCAGCTGACCCAAATTCCCGATTCTCTGATTTTTCCATGTGGGGGGAATTCTGCAGCTGGGTGATCCAGTTGAGAGAGCAGCATTCCCAGGCTGAGGGGGGAAGGTTTTGTGGGAATTGGGATAAAATTTTCCCTCATTTTTGAGCATTTAAAATGCTGCATTTGGGATCAGAGGGAGGCTTGGAGCTCTTTGGGATTCAGTGTCCAGTGCCAGGTGAGGAGCGGGGCATGGGGTGGGAAATAATTAAGCCCTGGTGTTAACGATGGCTAATGAGTTGGGTTTGCTTGTGGTCTTCCAATCCTTGGTATCCCTATGGGAGCTGGAAGAATTGGGAATTTCCTCTTGGCTTATCCTCTTATTTCCTGGGAGAAGTGGCTTTAATTTGTCCCTGTGTCCTGTAGACACAGGGAGGCTGGCTCTTGCCGTATTCCTGTATCCCAACATTCCAACATCCCCATATTCCTGTATTCCAGTAGCCCTGTATTCCTACATTTCAATATTCCTACATTTCAGCATTCCCATTTCAATCCTCCAAAAGCCCTGTACTCCTATATTTCAATAATCCTATGTTTCAGTGTTCCTGAATTTCAATATTCCTGTATTCCCATATTCCTATATTCCAATAGCCCTGTGTTGGGGGTTAGACTTGTTTATTTTTTTTTTCACCTATAGAATTTTTTCCCAAGAGTTGCAGGGCAACTAATTGCTTGGTACTTATCAGTGCTCGGGTGAAACAAGCATAGAGGCTGGGTGGAGACTGGCACTTAGCTGCACCCTTTGTCTCCGGGAGTTTCCCCCCGAGGTGGGGGAGAAAGACGGGAGCTGGGGGACAGCCTCATTTTTAGATGTGCTTTTCGTCAAGAGAGGACCAGGCTGCTGTTGCCGCGGGAGAAGTTCCACTGGTGCCACCGGGTCCAATTCTGAGGAAAGCTACCACCATCTGCTCGTGTGCCTGGGAAAAATCCTGAGCTCTCCTCCTGGCTGCCCTGCTGGAGCTGGGCACTGTCCCACCACTGCTGATTTTGAGGCCGCTCTGCACTGTCCTCCCTGCTGGACATCCCTGCCCTCCAGTGACCACCGATGGAGCCCTGGATTGTATCCGATCCACCAGCCTGGGATTCCTCACCGTTCTGGCTTAGTTTTTTTGTTTCAGAATCCCAAGAGACCAGACTGCCCCGGGTTTTGTGAAACCAAGCTCCGTCAAAGTCCCTAGTTTTGTTTGCTATTAATTGCTGTCGTTGTTGTTGTTTGTTTGCCTTGTTATACCTATTAGTAAAGAACTGTTATTCCTATCCCCATATCTCTGCCTGAGAGCCGTTTTGATTTTCTAAATTATAATAATTTGAGAGAAGAAGATTCGAATTATCCATTCCAAGAGAGGCCCTGCCTCTCTTTAGCAGATACCTGTCCACTCCGCCCATGGGGTTTCTGTCCTGGGGGCTTGGGATGCCTTGGGTTTCTTGGGTTTGAGAAGAAATCCTGTCCCAGACTTCTCCATTCTCACTCATCCCCTGCAGGATCTGAGCTGGCAAGAGCAGCTTGGGAATGGAGCCCCAGGCAGGCAGGAAGGAGCTCCCCAAGTGCTCCTCCTTGAAGCCAGTGGCCATGCAAGTGTGGGGCTCAGCCAT
The DNA here is from genome assembly GCA_910950805.1 of Acrocephalus scirpaceus scirpaceus. Lineage (NCBI taxonomy): Eukaryota > Metazoa > Chordata > Aves > Passeriformes > Sylviidae > Acrocephalus > Acrocephalus scirpaceus. The sequence continues at coordinate 1,647,394 of OU383801.1, forward strand.
GGCCCAGCCCCAGGCACAGGGATGGGCATTGGCCAGTCCTGCTCTGGCCAGCCCCAGCTGGCAGCCAGCACCTGAGCCAGGTCCTCCTCCCCCGCCCACCCCCTGGGCTTTGATTCTGGCAGCTTTGGAGCTGCTGCAGAGGTGAGAATTGTGTGGGGGAAGAAGGCGTGCCTGTGGTTTGCTCAGCCCTGCAAGAAGCACAGAAGGCAATGGGAGCCCAAGCAGTGGCTCTGTGGGGGCCTTGGATGGTTTTGAGAGCAGGGCTGGCTGGAAACCCCCCCTGCAGGGGCAGCTGTGAGGGAAGCAGTGTGGAAATGCAGCAATTGATCATTTCGTCCCTCTCTGCCCAAGGGACTGAGAAAGCCCTAAAACTAGTGCAAATCCAACAATGATCTGCACAAAAACCTGACCAGTACCCTTCTGTCTCAAACAGAGAACCTCCTGGAAAGAATGTTTGAGTTCTGGCTGTGGCTTCCAGATGAGAGGGAAAAGTGTGGAAATATTGAGCAGTGGCTCTGCCTCACAACAGTGGTGCAGCTGTGGAGAGTGACCCTGTGTGCGTTGCAGGTGTCCCAAAAGCTGCTCCATCCCTGCCCTCCACACCTGCACAGGGCATGGGGAAGAGAACAAAAGGCTCCTGGGTTGGAAGAAGGGCAGGGAGGGCTCAGTTCCTGAGCACCATCAGAGGCAAAAGGGACTTAATTTGGGGAAATTAATTGAATCTATTCTCCATGAAAATCTGACAAATGAGAAGTGAAACACATCTTAAAACCACCAGCCACTCTCGGGAACTGCTCCAGCAGGGGCTTCCCACGGGCTCTCAGCCTCCTTCGGGCATGCCCTGCTTGGCTGGGGGCTCCTGCAGGGCTGCAGGGGGGTCTCTGCTCGCCGGGGACCCCCACGGGCTGCCGGGGAATCTCCGGAGCCCCTGAGCCCCTCCCTCCTCCCTGCAGGGCTGCTCCTCTCACAGCATGTCGCTCCCTTTTGTTGCAGTAATTCCAACTCTTCCATCCCCTGAATTCTCCCTTCTCATATCTCAGTATCCCCGTTCATCCCCGGTCCGTTCCGGGATGAGTCCCGCGAGCTGTTGGTGGCGTTGCCATGGCAACAGTCGGTCCCGACACATCGCGACAGTGGCTTCGCGCTGTCACAATCGATTCAGACACATCCCAACCGTCGGTTCCATCCCAATGTGACAGTCCCGGCCCTCGCAGCGCGATGGCAGCAGCGACCTGCGCCAGGGCTCTGAGCACACGATTCCGCTCCCTCCGTTCCGGCACCTCCCCAGGGTCCCTGTTCCGCCACAGTCTCGTCACCTCTCCCCGGCATCCTGGTCCCTCTGTCCCAGGTCCACCCTCCCGGTCCCACCCGTTCCGGCTGTGCCCCCCATTAGCCCCAGAGCCGGCGGAGACTCCAGAGCAGCCCCGGGGATCAGACACTGTTCGGGGAGCACAGGGGGGCACCAGGCAGGACTGGAGCTGGGGATGGGGTGAGGGTGCTCTGGAGAATGGGAGTGTCCACCAACACTTTCACTTTCTTGCCCCAGGAATCCAAGGCCAGGCAAAGCCATTGGTCCCGGCAGTTTTCATCTGGCAATCCTCGGGCATTTGCAATTTTAGGAGGTGGAATCCAAATTTCTGCCCCAGGTGCCTGGCCTCGAATGATGGCTCTTTTCCACAGCAAGGAAACACTTCCAGCCCGGTGTCCAGGGGACAGCTCAGAGGTGGCCCCTGGGAGTCCAAGGCAAGCTGAGCTGTTGGTTCCAGCAGCTTTTATCTAGGAGCAATCCTCAGATATTCATAATTTTAGGAGAGGGAATCCCACTTTTGGCCCCTGATTCCTGTCCATGAAGGATGGCTTTTTTTTCCAGAGAAATGAAAACCCTCAAGCTCAGTGTCTCAAGGTGTCTTGGTTTAAAAGACAAATATCTTCCAAGGAGGACGGGAACCCTCCTGGAATCAAAAGAAGACCCCTTCCTCCAAGTAATACCTTTGAAATTATGGGGCTTTCAGGCAAAAATGTAGGAAAATGAATAACTGTTCTTTACCAGAAAAATAAATAGAACAGAACAAACAACAGCAAAAGAACAGAAGGTTTCAACCTGCTCAGTGCTGTTTCTTCCCCTTTGGTGCAGTTATGACCACAGCTGGCAAAGGGCGCTGGCAGCTCCAGCAGGGCAGGGGCTGCAGTGACTCACTGGCAGCGGGCAGGGGGATCCAGTGCCAGCTCAGAACTTCTCAGGGTGATCTGGGCTGCTGCCAGCATGGGAGGGAAAGAAAGGGATGCTCGCCCTGCAAACCCATGAGGCAGTGTCCGGTCTCAGCACTGGAAGTTGCCCAAGTCTGAGTCAGTGGGGGCTGCTGGGATCCCCTCGCCAGCAGCGGCCACAGGCAGCGGGGGCAGGCAGAACTCGATCGCGGTGCTGAGCTACAGCACAGAAAGCTCCGGGCGAGACCGCCGGCGGCACCTCGGACAGCTCCCGGTTACAGAGCGGGAGGGAGCCCCCCAAGGCAAAGCTGCTAAAACCCTTTATTCCCCTCCAAGTGGTTCTGTTGGAATGCCAGGGTTATCAGCCACTCTTTCCATGTGACTTGATTGCTGGCTGTCCATCTAGGAGTCACCCCCTCCCAGCATCTTTACGATGACAATGGGGAAAAATTCACTGAGAACCCTAAACCCGCAAGATTTTCTACCTCGAATTTTTTTCCCATACCAACACAGAACTTAAGACTTTTCAACTGTATACATACACACATTATTCTAATTCTATGCATATTTACAAATGTATATACAAATACGTATATACATATACATATATACAGATATGCAGATACAGATAGAGGTGCAGTCACAGACAGCTCACCCAAAGATAAGACCCTCTTAAAGGATATGTTGTGTTTCTCCATCTTTCTGCACCACCAACCAGGTGCAACCTTGTCCTAAGCAAATACAATACCACAAATGGGTTTGCTGTTGCCTAGGCATGGTTAGTCCAAACAGACCTCTCAGATGTACCACAGAGACCTTATCCCTATCTACAGTGTGAAGGGACTCTGTGTTGACTGGTCATGTAGTCTTTCCTAGGTGCTGATCCCAGTGCTTGAAGGTCCCCCCATACAAGGTCTTAGAATGGTTTTCAACAGTCTGTGACACCGTTCAATCTTCCCAGCAGCTGGTATGTGGTAGGGGATGTGATACACCCACTCAAAGCTGTGATCTTATGCCCAGGTGTAAACTAAGCTATTCTTGAAATGAGTTCCATGATCAATTAGCTCTGGGATGCCATGTCACCATAGGACTTGTTTTTCCAGGCCTAGGATGGTGTGCTGGGCAGTGGTGTGAGGCACTGGGTGCATCTCTGGCTATCCAGTAGTTGTGTCCACCATGGTGAGCACACAGCACTTACCTTGGCGGGTTTGCAGCAGTGTGATGTAATCAATGTCCCAGGCCTTTCCATATCTGCACTTATTCCAGTGCCCACCACTCCTCAGAGGCTTTACTCTCTCAGCCTACTTAATGGCAGCGCATGTCTCACACTGGTGGATAACCTGGGAGATGGTGTCCATGGTTAAATCCACTCCTTGGTCTTGTGCCCACTTAGAGGTGAAATCTCTGCCCTGATGGCCTGAGGCATCATGGGCCCATCGAACCAGGAACAACTCTCCCTTGTGCTGCCAGTCCAGATCTACCTGTGATACTTTGACTGGGGGAACCTGGTCTGGGTGTTCACTGTTCCAATGTTCCTTGTTGGCTCAATTCTTAGGCACGTGTGCCTAAGAGAGTCCATGGTGGACTCTCACAATTGGCTTCTCCACTTGAATGCTGATGTCTTGCCATATTTCAGAAGTCCAGATGGATTTCTCTTTATGTTGTCAATTGGCCTCTTTCCATCTGTCCAGCCACCCCCACAGAGCATTGGCTGTCATCCACAAGTTAGTGCAGAGGGAGTGCCTTGGCCACTTCTCTTGTTCAGCAATGTCCAGGGCCAACTAGACAGTCCAGGCAAGGTGTTCAGTTGCTTAATTCCTTCTGTCTCCACAGCAGTGATTCCAAAAGTCCATTGATGTCCCTTTGGGTCTTCAAAGTACCTGTTCCTGAGGTAGTCAGTGCCCAGAATCCATGGGGCATCTGGGCCACTTACAATGGGGTGTTTCTGCCAGTCCTTCCCAGTCAGGCTCCCTTTAGTTTCTGGCACCATCAGCTCTTGAGAACCCCCTGTCACCCCAGAAATGGGGACAATTTTGAATTCCACATGTCCTGATGGCATCAAGAGTGCACTGGGCACCAGTGTCAACCAAAGCCTTGTATTCTTGTGGGTCTGACGTGCCAGACCATCGGATCCACACAGTCCAGAGGACAAAGTCATTCCCTGGTGCCTCCACCTGGCTCGAGGCAGGGCCTGCCTAACACTGCTCTTGTGAATCCACACAGGAGGTACCTCCCAGTGGGTCGGATCCTTGTCCATGGGACACAGGCTGACTCTGCCTGACTCGCACTGACTTCCCTTTCACTGACTCTCACTGACTCTCACTGACTTCCCTTTTCCTTTCTTTCTCAGTTCTTGCACTTGGGCTGCCAGGGCATAGGGAGGTTTCCTGTTCCACCATCTCACATTTTCTCAATGGTCAAGTAGGGAGTACCGCAGGTTGGTTTGTGGGGCATATCCTCTCCCTCTGGCTTGGGGGAGTCTGAATCTTATCTTGGGGGCTCTGGTTTGCACTGGTGCCATATGGAAGTTGTTCTCTCTAAATTTCTCTCTGAGTTTTCCCTGTTCATATTTTACCTCTGAGAGACTTGAGACTCTCAACCGATGTCTCTACCACAGAGGTGTGGGTCTGTAGTGGGGCATGGACCATGCTGTCATACATCCTGAGTTTGCTTGCTACAGAGCACACTGTCTCTTGGTTGTCCTCAAAATGTATTTTCACCATGAAACAGTGTGGGAGATGGATTTGTAGAGAATTCTCAAAGCCTGACAGAAGGCTCACATAGTATGCACCTATATGCAAACTCTGAGATAAAATGCGCTGACTTAGAAAGGCCATGGAATAGGACAGACATTGTTGAGAAAGAAATGGAACCAGAAACAAGTTTCAAATAATGGCCTTGCAATTAGACTCGATATTGTGGAGAAATAGAACTATGAAAGATGTACTGTAGTAGGACCCACGAGGGGTATTTTGAGATGAATAGTTTAAAAGCATTAGCAGCACTGCGTGGCAAAAGCAGATAGGCCAAAACCCACTTATAATGTATAGTAATTAGGAAATAGTTTGGCTTCTGATTTTGATGGTGTGGATTATAACATCTGTGCTGTCTCACCCTTCACATGAGACTGAAAATGGAATAAAAGTATTTAAAATGCCTCTCAGGAGCCCCATCTCTGGGTCAGAAAAAGGGATAATCTGACAAAACAGGAGTGTTCTTATGGCCCCTTGGTGTCCAAGGCTCCACCACATCTGTGATGTACACTTGACCTTCTTGAGGTTGCTATTGGATTGCCTGTCCCGTCCAAAAAGTGCCTCCAGCAGTGCCTTTTCTCCTAGGCATTGGATCCCTTCCTCCATGGTCTTCCAGGATGTTTTATAGTGGTGCTCCTGAAGGCTGTCCCTATAAACAAACCTCTCACATTTGTTAGAAGCTGCTCCCAGAGAGAAAGGCGTCCTGGCTCCCTCATGAACACCTTCTCAACCCCCACATCCTGGACCAAGGATCCCAAAAACCTTGCTTTGTTACCATCAAGTTGCACACCTGCACCCATAAGGTCCTAAACTCACATCAGCCAGGTCAAAATGGGCTCACTCAGGCACTGAGTAATGTCCAGCATCCAGCCCATCTCCTCCTGCCACCATGCTCCCATCCCATCAGGGTGATTCATGTCCAGAGAAGGCTGTCAGGCAGTGGCAGCTGTTGGGCAGTGTCCCCTGACCCCTGCAGAAGGTTTCTAGGTAGTGTCCCCTGTCTCCAGGGCAGATCCTGGAGTAGCTACAAAAGGCAACCTTGCCCTGTCTCTAAATGCTAAATGGAGTATATTGAATACACTTAGCAGTGTATTAGCAGAATCACCAGCAGGAGTATGTTTAGTATCTTGAGGGAGTTTAAATGCTTCAAAAGCTGTTGTGGTAGACCTGAAGGAGAAGTGGGTAAAAGATTGGAGGAAAACACCCCACAGTGTTCCCCCCCAAAATAGGGATTGTTCTGAGTGAACCCCCAAGGACAGAAACTTAGGCTGTGATAGTGATACAGCCACGTGCACACATTCTGAAAGAGATTTACAGGCATTAAATTCCTCACCCAACTAACTCATTCTGCAAACTTAAAAACAGTAACAATGGCCTCAGTTTTAGGGCCCATATTTAGATAATGATCTACAAATGGAAAAAAATGCAAACACGTTCATCTGCTAACAGAACCAGGGTAAGCTGGACCACATGTATGAGAGTCGGCCCGAAGACCCTCAATTTTGTCTCACGTTTTTCGTCATGGAAGATGACTTTGGGGGAGAATGGGAGTTTTGGACTCTTGGTGTTAACAGGAACTACATCCGCCCAGGGTTTACTGGGAATGTGTGAAGTGGATTTTCCATCCTGTTCGAAACAATGGAATCACGAAGCGTTGCCTTCTCTCAGGTGAAACACACGAACCTGCATGGAAGAGGCCAGCTTGTCCCGCTTCTCCCCATTGTGCGTGGGCCTGGACTCCATCACGGGACTTCTCCCCCCTCTCCTTGTGCATTGGGCCCAGACTCACGAGATTTCTCCCCCACTCTGGAGAACTATATATTCTGCCTCGGAAGAGACCCCTTTTGAGGACCTCCCCACAGGAACGGAATCCATCAGCTCCACGAGGGTAGCGGTGTCAATCTATTGGCCGGGAGCCACGAGGATTGCGAAGGCGGAACTGTTGGATTGCTGTGAGGATTCTGTCTCTTTCACTGTGGTAATTATATCCTACCTGTCCTATCTCTTCTTTTCTCTCTTGCTCTTCTCTATATAGCTTTCTTTCCTCAGTCTCTTTTCTTGTTATTGCACATCATTTTGGTGGATACATTGTATAAAGCATATCAGTTTTGGTGGGTACATTGATATTGAATAAAGTATACTGATTTTTTGGTTAAACAGCATTTTTTGGTCTCCTTTGTACTCTAAGAAACTAAATATGAACTTAGTTCACTTTGAACGGGTTGTAACAACATGGTGGTAGCTAATGAGGTTTCTAATGAGGTTGATGCTGTCATGGTTTGACATTGATTAAAATGCTAGGCACCCATGAAAACTGTTCACTTACTCTCCTCTGCTATAGTTGGGCAGAGGAGGGAAAAAAGTGTGAAGAGTTCATGAGTTAAGGACTGGGAGAAAACACTTTAGGGCAAACAAGGTTCAAATATAAAGGTATAAAGTAAATTTATTATTAACAGAGTCAGAGGAGGATAATGAGGAGGAAAATAAGCCTTTAAAACACCTTTTTTTCCCCCCGGCCTCTCCCTCCTTCCCACCAACAGTGTAGGGAGACAGGGTGTTAGGGTGTGTGGTGGGAGGGTTTGGTCAGCTCGTCACTCGAGATCTTCTTTTGTTTGCTTAGGGAGAGAGAGGAGTTTTTCCTCTGCTATGCCACGGGGTCCTTCCCATGGCCGATGGTTCTCCATGAACGTTTCCAGTGTGGTTCTAATTTCACAAGCAGCAGTTCTACCAAAACTGCTGTAATGTGAGTCCCTCCCACAGGCAAACAGTCTTTTCAAAACTGTTGTGGTGTGGCTCACTCGTCCATGGAGTGCAGTCTTTTAAGGATAGGCTGCTCTAGTTTTTAAGCAAGGGCTTTCTCTCTTTGTCTCTGGAAGCTGGATCTCTCTCTCTCTCTTTCGGTCTCACACTGGATTATAGGTTTTTTTGGCCTCTACTCACTCTGGCATGGGCACCTTTCTCATGGACTGCAAGTGGATCTCTGCATTCCCTTTGGACTTCATGGATTACAGGTGATAGTTTGTTTTACCATAATCCTCACCACGGCTTGCAGAAGAATTTCAGCTCTGATGCTTGGAGCACCTCCTCCCCCTCTTTCTTTCCACTGACCTTGGTGCCACCATGTGGTCTTTCCCCACATGTTCTCACTTCCTCCTCTTTCTCCAACTAGAAGAAAAATTGCTGCTTGTTAGTACCACTACCAACAAATTTCACCAATTCAAAGATTTCTGTAGGATCTTGCAGTGCCACGAGGTTGATTTCATCTAGGTTCTGTGTCCAGGAATTGGTAGTCATGTCTTTGCTGCTAGCTTGGCTGCCCCATCACCACTGCGTGGGCAGCAGCGCCGGCCGCGGTGCTGGTGCTATTTAACGCCTTTCTCTATGTGGGGTGCCAGGAAGAAGAAGTTGCCACCACCATCCCCGCCTTCTTGGCATGGCTAGGGGCTGCCAGGTAGGCAAGGCTGCTCAGATGGTGGCAGCCATGGTGGCCCTGGTGGCTGCATGGCCACACACAACACCAGGATGGCTCCTGGTGGCGGTGCCTCTCCACCCCTGGGAAAAAACTGCACATGTGCTGTTTTGATTTCCTTCTTGAATATGTCATTACAGAAGCGTTACCAACCTCTCCAATTGGGCCAGCAGCATGTACATCTTCAGAGTCATGAGACATTGGCTCTGCCAGGCATGGTGGAAGCTTCCAGCAGCTTCTCACAGAAGCCTCCTCTGCGGCCCTCCTCCCGCTACCAAAAACCAGGCCATGCAGAACTAATACTGATGCTTAATGGGGTTGTATCCAATACACAAATGGATTACGCAAGAACTGTTATTCTCTTTGCACCTTTTCCTCTCAAGTCCCACACTGGGCACCATTAAATGTCATGGTTTAAAAGACAAGGAAGACAGGAATGGAAGGAAGACCCCTCCCTCCAAATTATTATAACTTCAAAAATTGCGGAGCTTCCAAGCAAAACTGTAGGAAAAGGAATAACAGCTCTTTACTCAAAAATAAATAGAACAGAAAAGAACAACACAATAACAGAAGCTTCCAACCTGCTAAGTGCTATTTTCTTGCTTTTGGTGTAAAAATGACCACAGCTGGCAAAGAGTGCTGGCAGCTCTGGTGGGGCAGAGGCTGCAGTGACTCACTCACAGTGGGCAGGAGCATCCTGTCTGAGTTCAGAACGCCCCAGGTGGTAATGGCAGCACTGGCACGACAGGGAGGAAGGGTGGCGCTTCCTCTGCGCACTCACATGGGCAATGGCTGTCTCTTGGTGCTGCTGAAATCTTGGTCAATGGGAGCTGCTGGGACCCTTGGTCTCTCTCTCTCCCCAGCAGCGGACACAGGCAGGGGGCAGAGGGGACACCACAGCAGCGCTGAGCTGCTGTGCAGGAAAACCCAAGTCTGAACTGCAAGATTCCTGGTGACACCACATGATGGTCCCCACACCCAGCACAGAAAACTCTACACACCCAACTAAGAAGTGCTAAACACCTATTCCATTCCCCTCCCCAAACCATTGCAGTGGTGTGAGAAACAAGTTAGTGGGAAATGGCTTTCGCAAAGTATTATATGAATTGATATCAAATATTATAATGTTAATATTAGAATAATAAAATATGTTATAAAATGGTTAATATTGTTACTATTAAGATAATAATATGTTATAAAGTGTTTAATGTTGTTACAATAGCCTAGTTGTGAAATTTGCTTTCATAAGGACAGTACAGTTTTGTGTGTTGTAATGTGGGTTTATGAGTTTACATTGGATAGACTGTTGCTAGAAAAGCTTTGGAGACATGACCTTAAAAGGAGTAGAGCTTCATCCAATGAGGACCCAGATGACTGCAGTGACAAAAGTTCATTGGCACCGAAAAAAGTGACATGGGGCTAGAATATATAAAACCAGAAATTAATATGCATAAAGCTGATGCAATATCCGGGATATAAAAGGCAGAGCCACCATTTTGTGCACTAGCCTCTGGCATTTTGCCACACTCCCAGGGCTGTCCCTTTTACTTTGCTGATTGTTATTGTTCTCAATAAAACTTCTATAACTCATCCCCACCTGGGGTCTGGGTTGTATATAACAGGTGGTCAGCCAGAGTGATCACCCACTTCTTTTTTTAAGTCACTCACCTGCCATCCATCCCTGGGGCATCATCGCCACCCTCTTCCACTATCTTTCAGACTACAAATGGGAAAATTTCACTAACAAGCCTAAACCCATAACATAACCCAAGAGTGGGGCAGGTGGGACAAGGAACCTCAAGGCTCCTCCAGCCTGGTGGGCAGTTCCGTCCCAACAGCCCTGAGGCTAGGGAAGGACAGAAAACATCATTTCTCAAACACATTGTTTAATGGAAAATTTGGTCAATGCAAATGGAACCCCAAATCCATGGGGAATTGGAGCTGGTTCCTGGTGGGACTCAGCCTAGGACGGGGCTGAGCCGTCTTGGCTGCGGGCTTTGCGCTCCACATGGGCACAGTACTTTTCGGGCATTCCGGCGGCTCTGCAGAGGAAAGAATCCATCAGGCTCCTGATGGACCTGGGACCGTGGCCCTGCAGCAGGTCCCGTTTGCTGAGGATGCAGAGGGAGCTAGGAGGTGACCCAGGCTGGGACACCAGGAAGGACTCAGGGAGCCCAGGGAGCCCAGGAAAGCAGCGGTGGCTGCTCCTGACCTGAACTCCTGCAGCTTCTGCTGCCTGAGCTGGGCGAGGCGCTGGCGGCGCTGCTGGACCTCCTGCCGCTGCTGCCGGCCCTCCTCAAGGACAGCGCCCGCTCCCGCTCCCGCTGCTGCTGGAGCTCCTGGATCTGCTGCCGGAGATACTCGGCATGGGCGCGCTGCCGCAGCTCCCTCTGTTCCCGCTCCAGCTTCTCCTGCTCCAGCTGCTCCTGATGGGCCCTGCGGGAGAGCCGGGCTGGCTCAGAGACCCCGCCACAGCCCCCCACACCTGGCACAGCACCTGGGCTGGCACTGCAGCCCCCAGAGGCACCGGCTGGAACTGGGAGCCCCCCAGCCACTGCCTCAGCAATTCCTCGATCCCGTGTGCCTCACTTGAGCACCCTCTGGAATTCCCGGCGGTCCTGCTCCACCTGCATGGCCAGGTACTGCTCCTTCTGGGCCACCTGCTCCAGGCGGTCCTGCCTCAGCTGCTGCTCCAGCTCGGCCTTCTTCCGTGACCTCTCCAGCTCCTGCCGGCGCCACTCCCGGTCTGCGACCTCTTGGTTCCTCTTGGCCCTCAGAGCATCCTGCCCAAACAGGGGACAGTGCTGAGCTTCCTCTGGGGGCAGCCATGGAAGCCCTTGGCCATGGCTCTGGCTCTGCTGGCACTGCTCCAGGACATCCCCTGGCTCCAGGGGCTGGTCCTGCAGAACCCCCACATCCAGGAGCTGCCTCTTTGCCAGGCTGGGGACATGGATGGTGGCAGGGGAGCCTGTCACCTGTGCCTGGGCCACTCACCATCTCTGCCTGCCAGTCCTGGGCCTGCTGCTGCATGGCCCTGAGCCGAGCCAGCTCCTTCTCCTTCTCCAGGCGCAGTTGTTCCTGCTCTGCCTCCCAGGCGGCCTCACGCTCCTATGGGGGAGAGCCCCGCGGTGGGACAGAGCCCCAGGACAGGACAGAGCCGCAGGCTGTGGGACAGAGCCCCAGGGCAGCTCCTACAGCCCATGCCCTGCCCTGCCCTGCTCTTACAGCCTTCTGCCGCTGCTGCTCCAGCACTCGCTCGTCCTCCAGCCTCTCCTGCTCCCGCTGTTGATCCTTCAGCCTCTGGGTCTCCATATTGAAACGTCGAATGTCAGCATGGATTTGCTTTAGTTTCTCCTGTTTCTGCTCCCAAGCCTGGAAATGCCACGCAGGGTTGCAGGCCACCCCGGCCGAGTGCTCCTTCCTCCTCCTCCTCACACAGGGCAGGCAGGCTTTGGGTCATCTCCCAGGGATGACACAAAGTCCCCATGGGACCACAGCTCTGATCCTGCTGGCTGCTGTCCCCACTCCCTGAGTGTGGCTGATCCAGCACTGCCAGACCCTTTCCAGCCAGGTGGAAACCTCCCTGCATGCCTCTGTTCCCTGCTCCCACCTTCCGATCCTCCCTCTTCATCTGCTCCAGCCGCTCCAGTTGCCTCTGGCCCTCCTGGTACAGCTCCTCGGCCCTCAGCGCCCGGTCCTCTGCATTGCGCTCCATCTGCTTCACAATGTCCTGCCTGGCTCTGGGAATCCAAGAGCAGAAGGGTTCCCTCTGGTTCCATCCCGCTCCCCATCATGGGAATGCTGGCATGGACAGGGCTGGTGTGGTTGGAATGGGCCAGATGCCTCCATGGGAAGAGGGAGCCTTCTGCTCACTTCATCAGCTCCTCTCTCCTGTGGCGCTCCAGCTCCTCCTGGGCCTCCATGCCCTTGTCCCGCTCCATTTCCATCATCTTGTCCAGGCGCCTCTCCTCCTCGGCCAGTTCCTTGTGGATCATCTGCTTCTCCAGGACTTGCTTGTCCCGGATCATGTTGCACTTGGCATTGAGGAACAGCTGTGGGGACAAGAGATGTCTGTGGCTTGGAGCCGCTCTGCGACACAGGGAGCAGGGAGGGCAAGGGAAGGAGAGGAAGAGCCTGGGAGCGCGAGGAGCAGGGGAGGCTCAGGCAGTGCCAGCTGACAGCGGGGAGCGCTGGCCCTACCGTGTTCAGTTCCCGGATCTCTTCATCCTGCTCCAGCCTCATCCTCGCCGCCCGCTGCAGCAGCTTCTTCTTCTCCTGCTGCAGCTGCTCCTCCTCCAGGTCTCTCCCATGGTCCCTCTTGTCCTCCAGTTCTGCCTTTCTCTGCTCCTCCATCTGGGCCTTTTGCAGGGTTTCCTGCAGGGACAGAGAGTGCTGCCCGATCCTGGGCACCTTCCTGAGGGCTCGCAGGGGTCACACTTCAGGTGCCACATTCCCAGCACAGAGTGGGGACATGATGGGCTCCTGGGACCCTGGCATGGCCATGGGCACCCCTTCCACATCTCTGGGCAGACACTCCGTGCCCCTGGAAGGCTGGAAGTGCTGGGCACAATTCCAGGGATGCTGCCCAGCTCTCAGTGGAGCCCTGAGCCCTGCAGCCTTCCTTGTGCCCCAAAACATGAGGGACAAAAGAGATCCCCTTGGTGAAGCCACCATCCCTAGAGCCTGGCCACGGAGCAGGAAAAGAGGGAGCAGGAAAGGAGATGCCTACGAAAGCAGCGTCCTGTCTGGCTTTCAGGGTCTTCAGCTTGTCCCAGTTGTCCACTTCAGTCGGGGCTTGAGCTGATTCCTTGATCCTCTCATATTCCTTTCCCTCAATGATGAGACCCGGCTGAGGCTTCTCCTGGGGAATGCTGGGGAGCACAGGCAGAGAGCTCAGTGGCACGGAGACCCCAACAGCTCCCTGTGTTCCCTGAGCTGCCTGAACTGCCCACTCGGCCACCAAGCCAGCCCAGAGCAATGCGGGAAGTGCTGGGGAAGCCATGGAGACCCGGCTCTCCTGTTTTGGGGTGAGGCAGGAAGGGAAAGTGTGGTGAAAGTGGCACCAGGGATGCAGGGGGCAGGATCCCCAGGGATGGCCGGGGCACACTGCCAGTCCCTGCTCCCCAGAGATTTTGGGATGGTTCACTGACACCCATTCCCCCAAAACCCCTCAGGGCTCAGGCACAGCCTTACATGAGGTCCCGGACATGGTCCTTGGCGATGAGTCTGGTGATCTTTGGTTTGTATCCGACGGAAGGCAGCAATTCAGCATGCTTTGGCGCATCCTGAAGCATTACAATGGGGCTGCTGGATCCCGTGCCCTGTGGGAAAGGACGATGTGAGAGATCCTGAAACTCCCACACTCAGTGCTTGCTGAACGCCTACTGTTCCTGGGAAGAGCTGTGGACCCTCGGTCGGGACGTGCCCTCTAGGGCACAGCCGAAGGGGCCGGAGGGGCTGGGGGTCAGGGGGAGATCGGTATCCCGTCTGAGAACCCCCGGGTGGAGACCTTTGGGGGGAAGGTCTTCAATCCCGGAGAGGAAAGCTGCCGACGCGTGGGGAGGCGGGGCCCCCGGGGGGAGTCTACTGGACGGGGGGAGCGGGCTCCTGAGCCAGCAGTCGCGGCTGCCATCGCGCTGCCGGTGCCGGCGCTGTCATGGAGTGTGGGAGGTCTAACAATGTCCCGGAGCCTACTGTCACAATGAGATGGGACCGGCGGTTGGGATGTGTCTGAACCGATTGTGACAGCGTGTCCGAGGCCACTGTCGGAACAGGTCCGGACTGACTGTTGCCATGGCAACGCCCCCACTAGCACCCGGGACTCGCGGGATGTCCCGGAGCAGATGGGGTGTGGGGGATGGGGGCCGGGGGAGGAGGGAGGGGAGTTGATGCGGAAGCTCACAGAGCTGGGAAGGGCAAATCCAAGGAAAGGCAGAGATGGAATTGCGGCAGCCGAGAGGCGCCTGAGGCTGTGAGAGGAACAGCCCTGCAGGGAGGAGGGAGGGGCACCAGGGGCTCTGGAGATTCCCTGGCAGCCCGTGGGGGTCCCTGGGGAGCAGAGACCCCCCTGCAGCCCTGCAGGAGCCCCCGGCCGAGCAGGTTATCCTCGAAGGGGGCTGTGAGCCCGTGGGAAGCCCCCGCTGGAGCAGTTCCCGAGGCACTGAGCCCGGGCACGGAAGGGCCCCAGCCTGGAGCAGCTGGGGCAGAGCTGCAGCCTGCGGGAAGGACTCCCGTTGGAGAAGTCCCCGGAGAAGGGTCTCCCGTGAAAGGCAAGGACCCCACTTTGGGGGAGCAGGGCAAGGACTGCGACTGCTCTGGCTGAAACAACCTGTGCTGAACTGCCTGTGGCCCCTATTCCCATCTCCCTGCGCCGGGGGGAGGAGGAGGGAGAGCCCTGGGAAGCAGTTTGGGGTGGAGTTAAGGTGTTTTGAAGGGTTTATTTGACTTCTTATCCTACTCTGATTTTGTCAGCAGTAAATTCAATTCATATCACTAATTCTGAGCCTGTTTTTCTCGTGGCAGGATTTGATGAGTGATCTCTCTGGGTCCTTATGTCAACCCAGGAACCCTTCGTTGAAATTTCTCTCCCCATCTAGGTACTGAGGGCAGTGAGAGAGCGGCTTTGGTGGGTGCGGGGCATCTGGCCACTGTCCATGCACGGCAAGGCAGGAAGGAGGAGGAGGGTCCCGGTCAGGTTGTTGAGCAGATGGGTGTGGGATTTGCAGCACTTGTGGGACTCTCTCAGCCCCTTGGGCAGACAGGGACCAAATGATCAATTGCTGCATTTCCACACTGCTTCCCTCACAGCTGCCCCTGCAGGGGGGGTTTCCAGCCAGCCCTGCTCTGAAAACCATCCAAGGCCCCCACAGAGCCACTGCTTGGCCTCCCATTGCCTTCTGTGCTTCCTGCAGGGCTGAGCAAACCACAGGCACGCCTTCTTCCCCCACACAATTCTCACCTTTGCAGCAGCTCCAAAGCTGCCAGAATCAAAGCCCAGGGGGTGGGCGGGGGAGGGGGACCTGGCTCAGGTGCTGGCTGCCAGCTGGGGCTGGCCAGAGCAGGGCTGGCCAATGCCCATCCCTGTGCCCTGGGGCTGGGCCATGGCTGGGCCCCACCCTTGGATTGACAGGGATCCCCAGGATTTGCCACCCCTGGGACAGGCACCTGACTAGGAACATGCAGGGACAGTTCTGGAACCGCCATCACCCAAGGCAGGATCCCCCCATGCCAGGATGTGTCACCCCCTGGACTGGATTCCCCCAGGTTGTGTCACCCCCAGAACAGGGACCTCCCAGGATAGGACCCCCCTGGTGTTCCCCCCAGGATAGACCCCACCCCCCTTTCCCATCTGACTCTCAGCACAAATGGCCTCTTCCTTCTTGTCCAGGAAAAAGAAAGTGAAGGTGTTGGGGGGGGGGCACAGCCCGATATCCGCATCCCCCAAAGCCTCCCCAACCCTCCCTGCACCCCACCCCCCACCCCCACCCCTTTCTCCTTTCCCTGGCATCCCCTCAACCCATTTCCTGCTCAGGTGCTCCTGGGGATTGCTGAGCCATGAACTGGGAGGGGGAGTGCACAACAGTGAGTGAGGAAAATAAGAACAAATAGAAATAAAGAGAGGAAAAAGTCCCAGGGTGGGGAGCACAGACCCGGAGCACCATAGGAACCCCGCGGTGTTTCCCCCAGACCACAAACACTATGGAGGTCTCTGCTTTTGCCTGTGTCACCCCAAAATCTGAGTCAGCCAGTGAAGGATCTGCAACTTACATGTCCACCCAGCCACTGCCCATCCCTAGGACCCCCATTCCCCTGGGACCCAAACCATGAAGCTTCATTCCCTAGGTTCCCTCTCCTGGGGACCCCCATCCCAGGATGCCCATTTCCCAGCATCTCCATAGCCCAGCACTCCCCTCCCCTTGATCCCATCCCATGGACTCCACAGTTCCCCAGGACCCTCCATCCCTGGGACCTGCATCCCATGATCCCAAATCCCTGCAGCCCATATTCCCCTGGGACCCCCATCCCTGGTCCCTCCCAGCCATGGGGACCCACATTCCCCAGGATCCCCATCCCCTCTGTCTCCCCTTCCTCAGATGCCCAATTCCCATGGCACCCCAATTCCCCAGGGGCCCTATCCCTGGGCCACCCTGCTCCTCTGGAAATCCCTCCTTAGCTCCCCACATCCCTGGAGCCCCCAAGTCCTAGGATCCCCACATTCCACTAGGTCCCAGCATGTCACGGTGAGTCCCTCTACATCCCCAGCCTCTCCCCACCCTGCCCCCACCAAGGGCCACCTACACATGGGAACGAGATGCGATCTCACTTCCTTCCTCTTTGTCCGAAGAGCCACCACCCAGGGGACAGGTGGCCCTGGCAGTGCGTGACAGCCAGTCTGGGTGGCCAGGAACACCGTGATGGCTGGGAAGGTGCTGCTCCTGTGGGGTGAGTGCCCTGGGCACGGGCCTGACACCCCGGGGATGGGCCCTGGTGAGGCAGAGACCAGTGGGGAGGGGGGCACAGGGGGGCTGTGGGGTCCCCTGAGGTCCCCAAGGCCAGCACAGCCAGTGCATGGGGGTGGACACTGGTGTGACAGGGATTGTGGGGTGGCCGTGGGGATAGGAATGGGAGGACAGGAATAGGGGTACGGAAATCTGGGGACAAGGATATCATGACAGGCACATATGGACTGGGGCAGCTGGTGACATGGACAGCGGAACAGGGATGCAGGAACAGGGACAAAGGGAATAGCCCCTTGCAGATGGACCATGGGGACAGGTGCCATGGGGCTGGTGGAGGTGACCTGTGGCAGCATGGGGTCTCTGTGGTGCCCCCACACCCAGGGTGTTCACAGTGTCCCCATGCCCTGCCTCAGCCTGAGGTGGCTGCAGTTTCCATGTCCCTCAGGTGTCCATGCCACAGGGATGTGGAGCATGGGCAGCTGTAACACAGACAGGTCTCTCCAGACCTGTTGGAGACCATCCCTGAGCATTTCCTGACCAGGGTCCTGTTGGGAACAGTCTGGGGACAAACCCCACACCCTGTCCCCCAGGTGGCACTGTTCCCGCAGTGCCACCCCCACCCAGCCCTGTCCCTTCTCCCTTCCAGCCCAGACCCTCGGCCTCGCTGGTGAGTTCTCGGGGGATGCCGTGTCCCCACCCTGCTGTCCCAAGCCCCATGGTGGCCCTGGCAGGCTGGTGTCCCCTGTCATCCACAGGTGCCCAGACCACCCAGCTCCTGGTGGATCCCCCCTGGAGGCCGGCGGTGCTGTGGGACCAGGTGACACTGACCTGCCAGGGCTCGGGGACCGCCGGTGCCACCACCTGGTACAAGGACAGAAAGCGCTGGTGGCAGAAGGGACCCAACCACTTCACTGTCACCAGCAGTGGCACCTACCAGTGTGACAGACCTAGCACCGGGCTCAGCCCCCACATCCACATCTTAAATGGTGAGAGCTGATGTGTGTCCTGGCACCCCCGGGGTCCCTGGGGGCTCTGGGTGGGCTCCACTTCTGGGGTCACAGTCCTCGTGTGATGAGAGCCCGTCCCCTGCACAGAGGGACATCCCAGAGCATCCCAGTGCAATGACACCCCCTGTTGCAATTGGGGTCCCCTGGTGCCTCCCAAGGCCTTTTGGATACCTCAGACACCCCAGATGTGACAGGTCCTTCCTGTCCCACAGAGTGTCTTGTGCTGCAGCTGCCGGCACGGGTGCTGGTGGAGGGGGACACGGTGACACTGCGCTGCCGGGGCTGGCAGGATGGCACAGTCACTGGAGTACGATTTTACCATGAGGAGAAGGATCTGAGGGGGGCCCTCAATGGGACCGAGCTGTCCCTGTCCCCCCTGCAGCTGCACCACACTGGCCGCTACCGCTGCGGGGGCTGGCTGAACTTTGGGCCATCACCATGGTGGGATATGTCAGCACCAGTGACAGTGACAGTGACAGCACATGGTGAGTGTGGGAATGGGGACGGGAAACCCCAACATCTTCCTAGTGCCTGGGTCCCTCATCCCTCCTTTCATCCCTCCCTGGGTCACCCACACCTTCCTGTGTCCCTCTGGTCCCTCCATCTTTGTCTGGGTCACTCTCCGGGTCCCTCTCCAGGTCCCTCCATCCCTACCTGGCATCCTATTCCCCTTCTGCATGCCCAGCTATATCCTCTGCTCTCCCTTCCCTACCTGGCTTGCTTCCACCCCTCCCTGCTTCCCCCCAGTCCCTCTCTGGGCTCCCCCCACCTCTCTCTGAGCCACCCCACGTCCCTCCCTGGATCCACTTCTCCCTTAATGGGGTCCAATCCAACCCCCTCATACTCCCCTTCTGCAACTCCCCATATCTCCCACCTCTCACAGATCCCCCATCCCACCCATGTCCCCCTGCAGGGGTTCTGCTCTCTGCTGGCCTAGCCCCCTGGGGGACAGGTGGCACTGGGGGACCACCTGGTGCCAAACTGCACATTGGCCAAAGGGACAGGTCCCCTGTCCTTCACCTGGCACTGAGAGGGCTCAGATGCACCACTGGGCACTGACCCTGCCTGGAGCTGCATCACGCTGTGGACAATGACAGTGGCCAGCATTGACACTATCATTGCCAGGCCAGCAACAGGGACAGTTGGCCAAGACACCCTCACTGCAAGTCAGGTGAATGGGACCCTCAGGGTGGGGGTGACCACAAGCACAGCATCCCCCATCCCACACCAAGTCACAGCCCCACTACTGCAGGTCACAGTCCTGGGTGACCGGGACCCTCTGGCTCTGGCTGCCCTCACCCACAGCATCCCCAGTGGGTGACTGGTAAACACCACCATCAGTCACAGTCCTGGGGGAAAGGCTCCTTCTGTCTCCAGGTGCCACCATGCACAGACTCCCTCATCCCCCCATCTGACACTCCCTCCCCCCCTTCCCCTGCCCCCACACCAGGTGCCAGCCCCTCCCCCCAGCCCCAGCCCTGTCTGTGTCCCCGCAGTGCCCGTGGCCAATGCCACCATCACCCCCAGTCCCCCGGCACACCAGGTGCACACAGGTGACCCCGTGACCCTGCGCTGCTCGGTGCAGGTGGGCTCAGCCCCTGTCACCTTTATCTGGCTGCGTGATGGGCAGGAGGTGGCCCGGGGTCCTGTCCTGGATCTTGGGAATGTCGATGTGGGACATTCGGGCACCTACCAGTGCATGGCCACCAACCAGCTGGGACAGGACGGGCACCGCATTTTCTGGGCACTCAGCCCCAAGCTGGCCCTGGAGGTGACATCGTGGGGACATGGATGCACAGGTGGGGTCACACGGTGTTCCTATGTGGGTCTGAGACCCCTCGGTCACAGATGACCGGAGTTCACCCCTGCTCTGTCCCTGGCAGTGACACAAATGGAACAGGGCACAGGAGGGGAACTCATGAGGTCACTGGGATTGCAGAGCCTCTGGGGTGACCCTGGTGACCACAGTGTGTCCCCATCTGTTTCCTGCAGTGGCTGCAGGAGTCATTGGGTCCCTGTTGTTCCTGGTCCTGCTCATGGGTATCATCGTGGCCTTTCACTGGTGGCTCTACATGGGTGTGTGACAATGGGGGATGGGGGTCCTGGAGAGTGGTGGGAAGGCCCCCAAAATACAGGGGCCATGGGGCAGCACCCACAGCCTCTGATTTGGGAAGGGCTGAGCCCCCAGTGACCTCGGCTCAGGGCCCTGGGGTGTCTGGGGAGGTGTTGGAGGGTCGTGCAGGGATGTTGGGGGTTCTATCAGGGGCTTTTGGGGGAATTCAGAGGGTCCTCTGTCTGCCAGGCTCTGGGTTCTGGGGGCTCAGGGTGTTGGGGTATGTGGGGTAGTTCAGGGTTTCTGAGGGACATCAGGGATACTGGGGGGACCTGGGAGGAATTGAGAGTCTGGTGGTGATTCAGGATTCCCATGGGTGGATGGGGGCTCCTGGAACTCCAAAGTCACCCCTCCAGTTTTCCTTTGCAGCTGCCAGGAAGCACCAAGAAAGGTGAGTGCAGCCTCCAGCCATCATACACCTTTCACCCAAACCCCCAGGACCTCCCATCCCCTTCCACTCATCCCCTTATTCCTACAGGGCCCCCACGGAGCCCCTGGCACCCCCTGGGGAGGATCCTCAGGCGACCTACATGGAGCTGCGGGGGCCACACGGACAACCATGGGAACCCAGTGACATCTATGAGAATCTCCAACAGAAGCTGTGACACTCTGGGAAGCGGGAGGCACTGGGTGACACTGGGGCTGCTCCCTCCATGGCTCCTGTGCTTGCCCATCCTTCCAAGGGAGGTGGTGATGAGTCAGGGGGAGGCTACCCAGGGCACCCTGTGCTCCCCATTTCCTCTCCCAGCACTCCCCAGGGGTTCCCCCATCCCCTTCCCAGCACCTGCAGGGGCTCCCCAATCCCCATCCGAGTGCCCCAAGTACCCTCAGAGACTTCCCCATCTCTCCCCACAGTGCTCGCAGCACACCCAGGGGTTCCCCATTCCCCCTCCCACTCCCCCTGTCCTGTCCCATGGTCAAAGAGGCAGTCTGGGAGGATTCTTTCTGGTCTATTTCTTTGATGAAAATGAAGAACAAACGTGGCAATATTATATCTGAGAACTGTTTATTGATAAAGGAGGGTAAGTGTTCTTACCGAAGGGGGGTTAGAAGAGAGAGTAGAGAGGGAAAAAGAGACACAGAGAAACAGAAGACAGGGACAGCGTTACCACAAGAACCCTGGGCGCTCTGTGGGCATCAGCTCAGCAGATGGAGTGTGCGTGTGGCGAGCCCTTGTGGCTTTTGTGAGTGGCCGGGCACAATTTCCAAGCAGCAGCACCTGCGTGCCTCTGGCATCAGTGAGTGATGACTGTGGGCTGGCTGCGGGCTGGGTGCAGGCCAGTGCTAAAGCATTGGTGGCTTTGGGCTGGCTGCCACGGGCTGGTACTGTGGTGTTCTGGAGCAGCAGGCTTGTTCCTGCAGGCAACTCGGGCAACACAGCAGAGGCAGCAGGTGCGTGCAGGCAGCCTCTGCTCTGCTGGGGAAGTGGGGGAGCACCAGGTTGTGGGTGGCATGGCAGGCAATGAGGGAAACCCCGGTGGCAGCAGCCGTGGCTGGGTACATCAGACAATGGCAGCAACCGCTCCATTGGGGAAGTTGTGGAGCACCAGGCATGGGAAGCCGTGGAGCACCAGGTCACCGCAGGAACAAGCTGCCTCGTGGAAGCAACAAAGCACAGGTGCGGACAGGGAAGAACCACAGGGAGGAAAAGGTGAGGGGAGGAGGAGGAGGAGGGCTGAGCTGACTCTCTGAGCAAGCCCCTGATCCCTCCAAGAAACCCAAAGCAAAATGGCTCCTGTTGTGTCACAGTTAACTGCTTTTATTTGCTAAGGCTCCTCCCACAGTCTGATTTCCCAGACATTTTTCCTGGGCATTTTTCCCAGACATTTCTCCCGGGCATCCAGGCATCTGAACACCAGCCAGTGGGAGGGTGTGAAATGTGGGGTTGTGTTTTATGTCAGGTAGAAAAAGATGGCCTTTGTAGTTATGGTTGCGAAATGTGTGGAAAAGGGCCATAGGATAATTATAAAAACATGAGTTTAATGAACAAATGGGAAAAGCTTGGAAAGAGGCTTTTGGACTAATATTTTGTTGCTTATAAGTGAACCATGTGAGCCTAAAAGTTTTCACAATGTAATTTTTAAGATTTTTCAATTAGTATGAGTTTTATAGGTTTTTAACATGTAGGATAGAAGAATGCAGAAATATTATTATTATTTGCTATGGAAATAAAATTACTATAAGCTTAAAGCTGCTTTGTAATAAAAGGGCTTGAACTATAGCTTTAGAATATATATAGAAAGAATTGTAATCACCTGAATAGAAGAAGGAAGTGAGCTATCCCAAGCTAAAAATTAATGATCATGAGAAGGAAGGCTGGACAATCCTGGAAAAAGAGACAGACCACCATCTGGAAGCTGGACATCACCAACAACTGATTTATGGTCCTGAGAAGAAAGGCTGAACCATGTCATCTCTGGTGTTTTCTTCTGAAGTAGGAAATCTGGACCCTCTCCCTGATTTATTAAAATATGAATATTGATCTAATATCGATACCCAACTGTGACGGACAAAAGACTCTCTAACAGCTTAAGTTAGAAACTGTATGTTTATTACCATGCTGGGCAGTGCTGGGATATTTCCCTAATGAGCGCTACAAAGATCACAGGTGATTACAAAGCCTTTTATCTCTAAAAGTGTTGAATACACAAAATACAAATGCATATTCATACCCTTGTCACCTCCTCTTCTCCGCTTTGTATGCTAATTAACAAAAAGGCTATTAAGCATGTGTAGTTTGTTCCCTGAAATGAGTCGAGGGTCTATTCTGGAGAGGGATCACTAGAAATGAGGAAGTAAAATGAGTCTTCCTCGTTCTAAACTTTTGATGCATACGTGACAAATGAATCCTTGGGAGGACCTATAGTTTCCTGCTTTCCAGGGCTAGGTTTCTGAAAACAGGAGGTTTGCAATTGTTTTGTGTTCCTGGGGTGTATTGATCAATTTCCCTGTTTTCCATTGCAAGCACAGCTTACACAAACATAAAGTTGACAAGCAATGAGTTATTAGATCCAGGGTAGCTTATCTTAAATCCGGTTTCTCTTAACGATCCTCTTAGTATTAACTGATTTCAGCAAAGCTTATCTATTAATTTTAGCTAATTCAGCAACAGCTATTGTTAACCATAACCTTAGCTTTTTCTAAAATCTTCAAAATTAGTGTCTCATCCCCGCTGATGTTTATTTCTGAAGAAGGAAATCTGAACTTCACCATCATTAATTTATGGTCCTGAGAACCTCATCACCATGGATGTTTGTTTCTGAACAAGAGAAGCAAAAAGATTACTTCACCAATTTACACGTCTGTAGTACAGAAATTCAATGTCACCAGTAGGAATTGATCACAATGGGGTATAGAAATTTGCTTTCAAAAATAGAAATTAGGAGGAAACTAGAGAAAAAAACTGCTGAGAAGTGCTTATGAAGATTCTCTATAAATACCAGCAGAAATCAGGGGTCGGTGTGCAGTTGGAAGGGAAACCCTCACTGTACCCAGCACTGCTTTGCTCATTTTGTATTAATTAATAAACTGATTGCGGCTTGATATATTGGCCGAGTCAAGCTCTTTATTTCTAACAGGGGTCACTCACAGCCCGCTCATGGAAGTTTCTCTCCCCTGATTGGCTGTTACACGAGGTCTCCCCAGGACAAACTCGGGACAGGGCTCCCAGCACATGTACAGCCCCTGGAGTAATTTTTCACCTCATGTATAGTGTATGTTGAGATTGGTTCTTCTCAACCCCCATGCTCCCAGTGGTTCTGCAATCCCCCTCCCAGTGCTCTCAGTAACCAGGTGGCTTACCGTTTCCCATCCCAATTGTAAGGGGGCACAGGACCTGGTATCCTGCTCCTGGGACAAAAATGTAGCATTTTGGTTAAACTGGCAGAAATGGTGTTTCTTTGTTCAGCTCTGTCAGGCTTTAGGAACGGGATTCTCAGTTTGGGCTGCCAATATGTCTTGGTTCCCTAGGAATGGGAAATATGACCCCCTTCCCTCTGAATTATTATAACTTTGAAATTAAGGGGCTTTCAGGAAAAGATATGGGAACAGGAATAACAGTTCTTTACTAGTAGATATTGTGAGAAACAAGTTAATGGAAGTTGACTTTCCCTGGGTATTATATGAATTGATATTACATTATTGATCATATTGTTGAATAAATATTGTGATGTTGTTAGTGTTGGGATAGTGATATGTGTTGTGGAGTGGTTGATGTTCTTGTGGTGGCCTGGTTGCAAGGTTGGTTTTTGCAGGGATGGTTTTGTGTGTTGGGGTGTGGGTTTTGAGGGTTTACATTGGATGGACTGTTACTGGCCAGGCTTTTGAGACATGAGCGTAAAAGGAGCAGAACTTCATCCAGTGATGGCCCTGAGGACCACAGTGACGAAACTGAATTGGCACTGTTATAAACGGAGATCTGTATGTCTAATTCAACAAACAAAGTTAAATTTTGTAACAACTTTAATTGAAATGAAATACAATATAAAGTTTGGCAGTGATTAATTGAGTTCATATAATGCATAAGCAAAACTGACCAGGGTGCAAACCCAACCAGGGTATGGAGGTGGATTCTCACCCCACCTCACATACAAAGCAGAATTACTTCAAACAAAACTTTTATACAATATGCTCCTACATATTCATCAATATTTCTAGTAAATCTCCTCTTATTTTCAATTCCAAAAATCTATGTCACTATTCTTCATGGCGCATGCTTCACTTGTTGCTAGGGGGTCTTCTGCCTTCCTTTGGTGGTCTTCAGGATGAAGGCTCCTCATCCTCGTCACTGTCCTTTAACAACCCAACTAATTGCGCATGCGTACTAAGCATTGCATTATGTAACTAAGCATTGTTCCAAAACCAAGCCCTATTAAAAGCACAACTTAGGTTCCATACCTGGATGTCTTGGTTTTGAAAAGACAGGTATCTGCTAAAGAGGGGCAGGGCCTCTCTTGGAATGGAGAATTCAAATCCCCTCCCCCCAGATTATTATAATTTAGAAAATCAAAACGGCTTTCAGGCAGAGACATGGGGATAGGAATAACAGTTCTTTACTAATATGTATAACAAGGCAAACAAACAACAATTACAGCATTAACAGTGAACAGAACCAGGGCCCTTGTGGGAGGCTTTGTTTCTCAAAACCCGAGGCAGTGCAATCTCTTGGGACTCCAAAATGCGCCAAGCGGGAACGGTGAGGGATCCTGGGCTGGTGGATCGGATATATCAGGAGCTCTGTGAGTGGTCACTGGAAGGGCAGGGATGTCCCGGCAGGACGGGGCAGTGCAGGGCCACAGCGTGGCAGAAAAGCCTCAAAGCAACGCTGAGAAAGCAGCGGCGGTGGGACAGGGCCGGGCCAGCTCCAGCAGGGCAGCAGGAGGAGAGCTCAGGATTCCTGGGCACACAAGCAGAATCATGGTAGCTTTCCTCAGGATCTGACTCGGTGGTGCCAGTGAAACTCCTCTTGCAGCAAGCAGCAGCCTGACCGTCCTCTCTCCGATGCCGAGAGCAAGAGAAGGAAGCTGACCCCAGTCCCGTCTTTTTCCTGCCCCCAAAACCTCGTGTTACCTTTCCCCTCTGAGAGAAACTCCAGGAGACAAAAGAAAGAGTTTAGCCAGGTGCTATGCTCCATCCTTTTGTCCCACTTGAGTATCAATAAGCACCCAGTACTTTGTTGCCTAGCAACTCTTGGGAAAAAATTCTATAGGTAAAAACAAAACAAAAACAAAACAAGAAACAAACCTAACCCCCAGCATTGGACTAATCCCAAATTTGTCCATTTCAAGGCCAATCCTCTAATTTTAGAGGATTACTTATCTCAGTACTATATCTTGTATCCCATTTGCCCATGTAACATCTGCAAAAGGGGCCCATTTGTTCTGTAACATTAATTACTTATACTTTTTTTACTTTATAATAATTGTTTTCTAAAATATTAATATAATTACAATTTAGTTAGCTCGAATCAGATCCATTTATAACAGCACTGAGGAGAGTGACAGGGGCTGAGGCTGTGTAAAATTAAAATAAATATGCATCAAGCTGATGCAGCACCAGGGGTATAAAAGGGGAAGCCACCATTTTGAGGAAAAGCCTTTTGCTTTGGGAATTTTTTTACTGTTCTCAATAAAACTTCTATAATTCATTCCCACTTCGGGTCTGAGTTGTTAATAA